>CM031611.1:20079234-20086734 GCA_018398815.1 Conus ventricosus | reverse complement strand
TCGACCAAGTTCTGAGGCCCCACATCCTGCCGCATTTCCAGCGGCATCCACAGAACCTGTTTCAGCAGGACAACGCAAGGCCGCACACTGCCCGTGCTACGCAGAACTTCCTGAGGCAGAACAACATCAATCTGCTGCCTCACCCAGCCCGTTCTCCCGACCTTAACCCAATAGAGCATTTCTGGGATGCCCTTCAGAGGCAGTTGAACCAGCTCAACCCCAGACCCCAGACAGCAGCTCAGCTTGCTGTTGCGGTGGGCCAGGTGTGGTGGCAAGTCCCCCAGAGGCAGACCAACACTCTGGTGCGCTCGATGTACCGCAGGTGCACAGCTGTGATCAATGCTCGAGGTGGTCACACCAGATACTGACATTCTGCTGTTAACACAGGGTCAAGGTCAAGTTCATGTGACCTTATTTTCTACCAGAATGAACTTTGAAAGGACACTTTTGCGGTGTTCGATTGCTTTTTCTCACTTTCTATTACCAGTTCAAAGGAATCGGTAGCCAAATTACATCAAAATTTCTATACAGTTTGTTTTCGCGTTTTTTATGCCTCTGAGTATACTTTGACAAATATTTTTCTCTTAGAAATATATATGTTTGACATTCTAACAAAAAATGAAGTTCACTTCCTCTACTATTACAAAACGGGCATTTCTTTGATTTTTCATTATATCTGTTATTTATATTCAGATCACACATTCCAAGTCTTAATCTAGTTAAAGCATAACGAAATTTACTAATAGTGATAGCTGACAAGTAATTTTCTGATTGGAAGGATGATGTGAAAGACATATATGTGCTAAACCGTTCACTTTGAGAAAGTTTTGAATGCCAGTCCTGCATGTAACAATCGATCATTCTCTGCTTTAATTCTTTAAGAAAAATAGTTTCATTCCCAACCCCTCTATTGATCCAAACATCTGAAAAACCAAAAGTATCAAGACATGTTTTAACAGATATTGACCAGTTATGACAATTAGAGTGACCATGTGTAAATTCGGGGATCTTATTCAAGATCATGAGATGTGCCTGTTTAGGAAATATATGGATAGACATACTTTGGAGTTTAAACCAATACTTTATTGACTTTAGAGCAGTATCAATATACAAAGCGTATCGGCCTGTTTCTCCATATATCATTGTATTTGGACTTTTGCGACTAACACCTAACAAGCGCTTACATGCAAACAGATGAACTGATTCAATCGACTGAAATTTTGTCAATCCCTAGAGCTCACCTGCGTACAGTAACATTGGCTTTATTTGTGAATCAAACAGTTTGAAAAATATTGACAAATCCATGTTTCCTAAAGCCCACATTGTTTTGAAGATTTCTGCGACTTTACGTTTGCTCGTCTAACGTATTCATCTAATGCAATATCAAAACCCATTCTAGTGCTAAGAGTAAAACCAAGATATTTGTAGCTATTAACTACTTCCACTTCTCTCCCTTTGTAGTACCAACATTCAGTTTTAGACAAATGACCCCCTTTTCTGAAAACAATAATTTTAGTTTTATCTAGATTCACTGTTAGATTTAAAGTGTCAGATGCTTTCTGTAGATTGTTTAACTGATTTTGGAGCCCATTGGGTGTAGAAGAAAATAAAACAATGTCATCAGCGAATAATAAAAGGAATATTTCTTGTAATCCGGGTAAAAACTGAAATCCATGTTTACCGTTCTTTGTTACATTTTCAGCTACCTCAATAATTAATAAAGAAAACAATAAAGGTGACATTAAACAGCCTTGCTTCAGTCCCGAGGGACACACAAACAATCTGACACTTCTGGGCCCCAACGAACACAACTCTGGACAGAACTATACATGCCTTTTAACATTCTGATCATTTTTGAGGAAGCTTGAACCTTTTGGAGTATTTTCCAAAGCATGTCTCTATCTACTGTGTCAAAGGCTTTTTGGTAGTCTATAAAAGCTAAGTAACATTTTCTACTATTATGTCCATACAAATAAGATTTTATCATTGAAACGAGTGTAAATATATGGTCTACAGTAGAGTATTCTTTGCGAAAGCCAGCCTGTTCTTCACTTATTTTGCCTTCTTTTTCTGCCCATTTATACAATCGAGAGAGAGAGAGAGAGAGAGAGAGAGAGAGAGAGAGAGAGAGAGAGAGAGAGAGAGAGAGAGAGAGAGAGAGAGAGAGAGAGAGAGAGAGAGAGAGAGAGAGAGAGAAAACGACACAAATCAGAGAGGCACAGACAGAGAGTGCGCGAAACAAATTCAGAATCTGGTACATCTCTGTGTCCAGAGCCTCTTTGAGATTTCAGTGTAAATCTCGACACAGAGAGTCCTAGCTTCAGTTCGCCTTTGCATCTGTTCTGACCTACTGCCGATTGCCGTGCACCGACTACTTTGTCTCCGGGCTTCTTGATTCATCTTCTTTTAACGACCATATATTTGTCGGAAGATTTGACCATTGATCGTTGGATGACTTTTTTTGTTTTTTCGTTTATTTGTCTGTTTCTCGTGTATGGTTTCTTTTTTTTTTCTGAAAATGAGCTATATGGAAATTACACTTTTTTCTTTACACATCACACAGCTCTCTGTTTTGTTCGTGGTCTGGCTTTTGTTCCCCAAGTTGTGTGTGTGTGTGTGTGTGTGTGTGTTTGTGTGTGTGTGTGTGTGTGTGTGTGTGTGTTGTGTGTGTGTGTGTGTGTGTGTGTGTGTGTGTGTGTGTGTGTGTGCATCTCTCTCTCTCTCTCTCTCTCTCCTCTCCTCTCTCTCTCTCTCTCTCTCTCTCTCTCTCTCTCTCCCCTCTCTCTCTCTCTCCCTTTGTATCTGTGTCTGTGTAGAAGTGCATAACTGTGTCTCAGATTCCATCCCCATGCACATTCAGATTCTGTGTGTATTCGTGTTTATAATTAATAGAAGTTGACATGTACAGCGCACTAGTACCGCACTAACTCCGACACTAACCAGAGCCCATTTGGCAGTGACAGTAACAAGCAAAAGTGTGGAAAAATTGAAAAAATGAAACAGAAGAAGAGAAGAAAAAAGAAAAAAGAAAGAGAGAAGGATAGACCAGAAGAATAAAAAACAAACAAACAAACAAACAAGAAAGGGTATGAAAATGACATTCACGAGGACAACGATGATAAAGGTGGTGGTGGTAGTATTCGTGGTGTTGGTGTGGTGGTGGTGGTGGTGTTCATGGTGGTGGTGATGGAGGTGGTGGTGGAGGTGGTGGTGTTAGTATTCGTGGTGGAGGTGTGGTGGTGGTGGTGGTGGTGGTGATGGAGGTGGTGTGGTGGTGGTGTTAGTATTCGTGGTGGTGGTGTGGTGGTCGTGGTGGTGATGGAGGTGGTGGTGGAGGTGGAGATGGCAGTGGGAGAAGATGGAGGGGCGGTGGTGTCATCGAAGAGGACGCCTGTGACAGGGAATACGTTCATAACAATGCTGCCACAGATGCTGCCACTGCTTCTGCTGCTACTGTTAAGCTGCTATTGTTTCTATCGCTGCTGTTGCTGTTGCTGTTGTGGTGCTGCTGTGCTTCTTCTGCTGCTACTGCTTATAATGACAATGAGGTGGAGGAGGAGGATAAAAAAGAAGGGAAAAATATGGAGATGGATCGTAACATATGTAAAGTATCAGAACATCATCGTTTTTATTCAAAAACGTCATTCAAAGCAGATGTGAAGCTTCAAATAGCATACTTAGCTCTGAAAAAGGTGAAAGGTTTCCAAGGCACGCAAATTTCTAATCATCGACCTAGAACTTGTTTACATTTTCGTTTTGTTTTGTATTGTTTGTTTGTTTGTTTTTTGTTGTCGACTTACAGTTCGAAAGTTTTCCTTATTGTATTGGTTTATCGTTAGAAAGGCAATAAAAACACACGTTAAGTTTCAAATCATTGACCTACTTTGGAATGTTTCCAGAACACACGTGGTTTCGAATCGTCGATTTAACTGAAAAGGTATCCAAAGTGCAGACCTACGTAAAGCTTGAGATTTTTATTTACCTTTGAAAAGGTATCCCAAACATGTTAAACTTTTAAGCATCAACTTACCGATGAAAAGAGAACGAAAGCAGAACGTTTAGAGTATCGTCATATCACACGAAAAGGTCGCAGAAACATTTCCAAAAGTTTGAAAAAGTAACAACGTAAAAAGGTCACCTTTTCTGCATCTTACAGCTGATACTAATGAAGAAATCTTAATGCTGGTGGCTGTCACTTTGGAGAAAGTTTTCATTCAACCTTCAGTTTTCCAAGAATTGGTTGTTCATCTAACTGAGGATTGATCTGAAGTCAATACGACCTTTTCTGTTGTGATATTTCCAGCCATCTAACGGAAAAATGTCCTGCACGCAAACGTTGGCCGAGGCTGGATGTTTTAGACGCCACGATCTCGGTTGTGTTCTGCGTCATTCTATATTATTGATGTCATATTTTGTGACAAAATTGTTGTATTTTCTGCCTTTGTTCCTGACTGCTCTGTCCGTTCGATCTCCCATTTTGTTTTCTCTGTGTGTGCGTGTGTGTGTGTGAGTGTGTGTGTCCATAATCACATGTGTGTGCGTTATAGTGGAATGAATGTTAGTAATACTTAATGTTCAATCAATACAGAAATTCAGAGTTGAATTGCAGAATATTAGGTACGAATATGATGTACTTTAAACAAATCATGAGTTTCGATGGAATTAATCAGAAATGAAAAGCTAAACGCAATGCTACCGGAAATTGATAGTCTTTTGAAACGTGTTTCAGTTTCGTTTTTAAATTAGAAATAATATCCAGATCTACACAAAACAGGAATCAGTGGCACTGTTCATATATCAAAAAGCTCGTCGAGCCCTGCATTCAAAGAGTTTGCAACATTACAAAAACGAAAGAATTATGCATCATTATTGCAAAGAAGAAAGCAGGGCTCCGAGATAGTTCACAGGCCATTGATAATTTTTTTATGCTGTCAAACGGGCTGATAAGTTTTAAAGACAGAGCAAAAATACCATATTGCTCTTTTATAGACTGTAACGAGGCATCCCATGTTATATGAAATGAAGGCCTGCCGATGAAAATGAGAACAGCGGGTATGACTTGTGAATCAAACCTAACGATGCAAGAGTTATAGCCCAGTGACAAATTTGTGCATGAGCTCACAGTGGTCTCACTGACAAAACACGAATATTCACAAATCAAGTCCCCCAATGTAACATATCCTTGTTTAAGATACTCTTAAGGGGCATTGCTGGATATAGCATATTCCCCAAATATTTCATATTTACAAATACAAATTTAGACGATCTAGCGGTCTTCTCAACATCACAACTGAAACTTTAGCAAAAATCAGAGAAAAGACATTTGGAATAGTAAAAGAAACAAACATAAATTTTTACACTGATGTTTCTTAACTGCGGTGAGAAAAAAAGGAATTAACATAAACAGATTTATGTCAACTTCAGTAACAATCGGTAATTTTACAGAAGTCTCCAGAACATCTTCATAACAAGGTTACAAAGCTGCACGTAACCCGAGGAGATATTCTACAGTCACAAGTTTAATGTGACGACAGTCGCAGCTCTGAGTTCGTAGTCTCTTGTCTTCTATGGTAAGAGTTATGGCTTCTGTCCGTTTACCAATGTAATGATGAGACACGTACAAATGACAAAATGTGGTGTTGGTACAAAACCTCTTTGTAAACAAATTTTGACACTGAACAATACATACAAAATCCTGCAGGCAAATTGAATGAGTTAATCGAAAATCTGTTACGAGTGTTGTACGAACTAGGGACATTACAATCACCTTTACATTCATACTCCAAAATAGTAAGTTGTTCATACACATTAGAGTCAAATCAGGCCTCATATCGACAACAATTATTTCTATTCTTACCCAGCACACCGAAAAACAAATAGACAAAGTTTGAGTAACAAACGTGTCATCGACAGGTTTAGATCACATTTGGAAAAACCATGGGACTTTTAGTTTGACTCGCCCGACGTTCATTACAGAGACAAAGTCGGCAGGTCCGGTCAGCCCAATGACTTTGATTGGCCTTGTTCTGGCAGCATAAAAGGAACAAAAATCAAACATCAGTATGGCTGCCGTCATGGCGGGATAAAAACGGTCATACACACAAAACTCTACTCCCTTTGTTGGGTAGATGTGATTAATCCTTGCCTGGCTGTAAGGGAACTGTTCGCAGGAGTATCAGCCTGCGTACGCAGAAGAAGAAAAAGAAGAAGAAGAAGAAGAAGAAGAAGAAGAAGAAGAAGAAGAAGAAGAAGAAGAAGAAGAAGCACAAACACAAGAAGCACAAGAAGCACAAGAACAAGGATAAGAACAAGAGGAACAAGAACAAGAAGAAACCATCAATGCATGGTGAAAACATGCACACTTTAAATTTACATGCACATGATATTAACAAGTGTGTGATAAGAGGTTGAACAAAACCCACAAATGCAGCAGAATGCGTCTCTGTGGTGTGTCTCTATTTGACGCCAGGAGCGCAGACACAACCAGCTGTGTCTCCCTGATGAGTCCGACCCAGCGGACGAAAGGCCTCGGAGCAGGCAATACAAATATATCTGCCTTCAAGAGGGATTGCGATGGTTCCCTTTTGCAGCTAGTGAAGAGTTTTCATATCTGTAACATATTTTCTTAAATTCATGTTCCCAGTTTCTCCATCTTCAAACTCCCCTTCCCCCCCTTAAGTCCAAATCTTTGCCAAGTCATTACTATGAAGACAGTTCAGTTGCAAGCCTGCGCTTATTTTTTTCCCCACTATGAGATTGTTCGTCTATGTATTTGTCTGACTTTATTCAAGTTTAAAAGGCTGTGCCAGTCTTGAATAAAAGTTACTCTGTGTTAGGTTTTCTTATGGGAGCAAAACATACCCCACTTGTTTACTGCTTAAGACTTAAAGGTCTACTTTAGAGGTTTTCGATAATTGGTCAGCTTATGCAGAAATATGAAATGTTTGATAAATTGGTAAAATAAACATCCGATTCGCTCCCGATCACACGAAATCGATCCGCGAAAGTGGGCATTTTCACCTGTAATCAAGAAAACGGGAGGTAATCAACTAAATCTTGGCATGGCTTAACTGCTCTTGGATGTGACGTCACATGATGGTCAGCGACGGCGACAGAAAGCGATTCTGATGGTTCTTGCACATCTCTCTCGGTGTATAATTTATCATGTAAAAGCAGTGACTATGATTGCGACAGCCAATGTGACTCTGGGGATGTTTCTGCAAGGCCTGTGCCTTATCAGTTTGAACGCTAAGTTCTTTTTACCACGTCAGTTCAGTTCCAGCTGGACTCCCGAACACAGCATTCCGAAGGCGTACGGACTTTACCGAAGTCTCGAGGGAGGCTACCGACTGACTTCTTGATGCGATCACGCATGGACGGCGAGCGGAGATTCTCCTTCCTCAAGCCTTAATGTGTTCATTCAATTTAACAAGTGTGATCTGTCCATAGATAAGAACAGAATAAACGTGCGACAATCGTACTCATCTGTACGAGCTTACC
>CM031611.1:20069234-20074234 GCA_018398815.1 Conus ventricosus | reverse complement strand
GTAGGGACAGGACATGTTATCAAAAATGAAATAAAAAGGAAGAGGAACAGAATGACAGGAAAAGGAAAATGTTCATAAGGACAGGAAATGTTTTCTCTTTGGTGCCGTAGCTTCTTATTTATGTTGATTTTGTTTTCTGTCATGTAAAAAGGAGGAATACATATCGGCGCCACAGCTGTTCGTTTATAATAAAGTTTGTTTTCTATTGTGAAGAAAAGGAAAACGTAATAAAACTTGTAAAAGAGAGGCAAAAAAAAAAGGAAGACAAAAAAAAAAAAGAAAAAAAAAAGAACCCGAGGAAAGTATGAAGGACAGAAAAAAACACCACGTTATGTAGAAAGAAGAGTAAGACATCTTAAATATATGATTGCACTGTCTTGTCTTTGGTTGCATTTCTACTATGTATACGTTCCGTTTTTACATAGTTTTACTGTCACCCAGAGTACAACTTGGTGTCCCTGTGTCAGTGATAAAATGATAAATAAAGTCTGGACAGACGTGTGGTATGAAGTTGCAAAGGGATGAACAGAAAACCAATAGAATGACAACAGGCAGCACAATCATAGTCAATAGGGAATGAGGACAGAGGAACAACTGCCAGAAAGATCGTCTCCTCCCTCATAGACACCAAATATTTCATGACTTGCTGCTAGACACACCGGCGCCAGACGCGTGCATGGATCAAAGCGGGGCGTCTTTGGAAATATCATTAAGACAAACACGTGTCTTCAGTTTGAGGACAGCTGGCATCTGAATTGTAGTAACATTGGGTGTGTGTCGTCATCTAGTGGTAATCATCGGTGTTTGGGAATCTATGAATATGTGTGTGTGTGTGTGTGTGTGTGTGTGTGTGTGTGTGTGTGTGTGTGTGTGTGTGTGTGTGTTGTGTGCGCGCGTGCGTGCGTGCGTGCGTGCGTGCGTGCATGCGTGCGTGCGTGCGTGCGTGCGTGTGTGTGTGTGTGTGTGTGTGTGAGGGGGGGGGGGTGTATGTGTGTGTGTGTGTGTGTGTGTGTGTGTGTGTGTGTGTGTGTGTGCGTGCGTGCGCGTGTATGCGTGTATGCGTGTGTGTGTGCGTGCGAGCGTGCGTGTGCGTGCGTGTGTGTGTGTGTGTGTGTTGTGTGTGTGTGTGTGTGTGTGTGTGTGTGTGTGTGTGTGTGTGTGTGTGTGCGTGTGGGTGTGACGTACTGTGGACTGATTCTGTCTCTGTAATTCATATCAGTCTACTGTTGACTGAATCCGTCCATGACATCCATGTCAACCCATTGTCAAGCGCTTTTAAATGAAGACACTGAGCTGATTACGGACCGCAGATTTCTTTCTGATACCTTCACTCAGTTAACAACTGGCTTAGTGTCATAGGCTTGCATGATTCAAGAAAACGATGTGGCTAAAACGATGACAACAGGCAGTTATTGAAAGTAAACACATATATATCAAGATCGAAATAAGAAGAAATAAGAAATCTACCAGTGAATACTGTAACACCACTACCATCGAGGCTGAACAGAGAGCAAAATGGTCTGAACACTTTGAGAACATCTTAAATCGCCCTCTCTCAAATCTACCTCTCTCTCTCTCTCTCTCTCTCTCTTCTCTCTCTCTCTCTCTACTATATATATATATATATATATATATATATATATATATATATATATATATATATATATATATATATACCGACAACAAACCAGCTTTTAGTCGTTGACAGCTGTCCTCTAAACAAAACCTTGAAGTCATCAAATTTATCAGTTTCCTTAAGACATGCCAACCAGGACAAGCTAGGAAGCCACCTGAATCGCGTTAAAGCCAGTACTATGGATTATGAACTGATATGCTACAGCGCGCCCGCATGCATGCGTGCGAGCGTGCGTGCGTGCGCGTGTGTGAGTTAGTGTGTATTCGTGAGCGCGCCACCCATCGGTAACTGACTCCGTATGATTCAAATCAGCCCTGTGTTGACTGGATGTCTGAGGTCCATATCAGCCAATAGTCATGTGGTTTAAAATGACGACAATTAACTGATCGTTGCCCACAGATTTCGTTTATTCACTTTATAAAACCAACAACTGGCTTGCTATCACAGACAGTCATGCTTTCTAAACAACCTACTCCACCGATGAAAAACATAGAACAGAGCGAATTCAGCTGAATACCTTAAGAAAATCCCCAAAAGCCAGCTTTTAGACGTTAACACCAACCCTTTGACTCAAAGCCTGAGGTAATCAAACCCACCAGTTACCTAAAGACAGGCAAAGCAGAACCTGCAAGAAGACCACAAGATGCGTGTCAGCTCAGCACTATGTCAAGTGAAATTCGACGTCGATTCCCGCAGAAAGTCCGGAGAAAAAAAAGAAGATATGCCAGATACACGGGCAAAAGGGCACCTGATTAAGCCACCACTGAAGTAAAGACTCGCCTACTGCTGCAGAAGAAGATGAATAATACCTCTATCAGTTTCTAGTGACATACAGGCAAGAAACATACTTGCGAGAGTAAAGAAAACCCTTGCTGCGTGTCTCTGAGAAGAACAGGCAGGTTTTCGACAAAGGGTGAGGAGTTGCTTGACCAACATTGGGGTACCCTCTCTGGATTCATTTTTATGATGTATTGCCTTTGTGCATTGATGATGTGGTATATTTTGATTTTCATAGATTTACATTGTTTACCTTGATTTACATAGTTGAGCCAGCATGATGTAATACATTAAAGTGCATTGATAATGGGATATATTACCGTGATTTATGCTGATCAGCTGGTAGTATTTACTTCCTTGGGTATGGTGTTCTTGCTGTGCGTTGCGCGTTGAAGATGTACCATGACGTGTTACATGGAGGTATTTAATGAAGTGTCTGCTACATTGACGTTTATGATGAACAAACTCTGTGGTCATAATTTGCTTCAGTGACAGTACAGTTTATGATTTGAAACACTATAGTACTCAAGCACAATCACACACTCCTATGGGTACACGCTCCCAATTCATTCCCACCACCTCCATACCCCTCATGTTCCTGTGCACACACACACACACACACACACACACACACACACACACCACACACACGCACACAGAGAGAGAGAGAGAGAGAGAGAGAGAGAGAGAGGAGAGAGAGAGAGAGAGAGAGAGAGAGAGAGAGAGAGATGAAAACTCTCCATCCTTTCAGACTCAATCACTAGAACAACTGTTCATGTTCTACGCCGCTAGATTCCTTTTCCTTCCCCCACGACATCCCCCCCCCCCCCCCCCCCCCCCCCCCCCCCACACACACACATACACTCACACACACAAACTCACTCACACTCGCACACTCACTACCATATGTGCTTGACACTCGCACGCTTTACACACACTTACTCAGCGCATTTCTTCATACTCCAGCGTCCCTTTGCTCCCCTTCCATCTGAAAGATTTGCCTGGTACGTGAAATCCTTTCCAGCTTCTTGTTTCAAGATGGTGAATTTTGTTCCCTTTCTTTTCGTGGATGTGTGGATGTCGTGTGTCTCGCCTGCAAGTCAACTCACTACTGAGGAAGGCAATAAAGCCAAATATTTTGGACATCTTTTTATCTTGTCTGTTGTGGTTTTTGCACTGTTATATATATATATATATATATATATTATATATATATATATATATATATATATATATATATATATATATAGACAATGGTAGTAAATACCAGCAGAGATTTTAAAAAATTGCTCATCCGGACTGGGAGCAACATTTGTTAAAAGGTAAGAGAGAACAGGGAAAGGCCGACTCTAAGCCACTTTCACCCTCCACTGAGTTTTTGGGCGAAGTGGCCTAAAAGCTGCCTTTTCCTGTGGCGGAAGAGAGAGAGAGAGAATCACCGGCAGACAGACAGACAGACAGAGAAGAGAGACAGACAGACAGACAGAGAGGCGGGCAGACAGACAGACACACACACACTCTTTCTCTCTCAATTAAATGGCATAAAATCCGCACACTTCTTCTGACTAATTTCCACCTACAAACTTTGTACACGGGGCTGAAATCTGATCACTTAATTTACGGCTCGCGGCAGTTTGCACCTAGCCTGTGCTGTTTAAACGAAACACACTCAGTTGGGTTGCACCACATTTGGAAAAGTCTAGATTGCCATCAGATCGAGGCTGTCGACGTGGCACGACCGGGGCCGTCATTGTGTTGGAGCTACTGCACAAAGAAGGCTGTGTGTTTTGTCGGCGCTCTGTTGTGACCACTGTGTTTTAATTGTGTTATTTTAAAATGGCTAAAACGTTACTGAAGAACAGGTTTGTTATTTGAGGCCATAAGTTTTACTTTTACTGCATGTTAGAGTATTTGTTGAAAGAATTAGTTGAGTCAGTCAGTGAAGGCAAGCCAACTATTCACATGTCTGCCTGCACAGCGGGCGTGTGTTAACACGTTCCTCGCTATACAGCGAGAGCCGCCTCTTTCTCTGTTCATTGCGCTTAACTGGTAGTTGTCTTGAAGGTAGGCGAAGCATGTTGTGAAACTGGAGAGTTTGTCGGTTCAAGGAAATGAAACAAGATGTAGCTAGTTTTTAATACGTGTTTAACTATTGATGAGATGGTTCCTTATCTAATAAATGGCGCTGCATTGTTGAAAGTGGCTGAAGCAAAACAATCCATTACGCGTTGATTGTCGGGAGCTGGCTTGAGACAGCTAAAGCCACGTTTAAAAACATGGCGTTCATTTCTTTTTTCTAATTCTAACCAGTTCATCTGCCTTTAAGTGTGCCCTTATGCAACTGAATGGCGATTTCGAATGTTCTGGCAAACAAACTAGATAGGGTTAGGCAGACCTTAGTACATCTACCAGTATGGAGAGGAGTAGTGTGTGGCTAGCACTATCTTCATATAAATGCTTCAAATATACAATGACGGATGTACTACAACTACAAAACTATGTGTAACAGATAGGCTGACACGAGGCCGAAACTTAATCGCTAGCGAGACGCGCGACCTCGTTCACACAGCGCACGGCAAGCGACCAA
>CM031611.1:20054692-20059692 GCA_018398815.1 Conus ventricosus | reverse complement strand
CCCACCACGACACGACATAATTCTATTCAGTGCAGATCAGAAGACGGGTGATGTAAACCAACGATGATGACATCCATCTGTCTCGAGAGACAAAGGTGTTGCGCCATGGATCAGTCATTTGTGGAGTTGCAGCGCCTGCTGTGGTTGAAAAGTCTATCCTTGAGCGGCAGGCTCTGTTGCAGTTGCTGCAGGTGAAGTCTCGGTCATGAGTGTCTGTTGGTGCCGACGCAGTTCTTTGCCATCTGCGGCGCCTCTGTTCTTCCCACTGGGCCTCTCTTATCTGCTCTGCTTGTTTGATGCCAGCCTTGATGGTGGACCACTGCCGACCCGGTGTAACAGCCCGTTCTTAGCCCCCCCCCCCCCCCCCCCTCTAAAACTCACCCCAGGGTAAGTCTGGGCTAGCCTGCTTTTACCCCTTGGGGTCATTCTTGGACTAGTTAGAGCTTACCCCTCTAGTTGGAACTTACCCCCTCCCCCCGGGGGGGGGGGGGGTGTAAATTTGGGCCAGCCTGGATTTACCTCCCCCTCCCCTCCCCAAAGGGTCACTCTAGGACTATTTGGAATCTTTCTCCACCCCTGCCCACCCTTCAAACAAGAGAGGGTTATTCAGGGTTTTCTTCTGCCTTTTCCCAACACGCACACCCGCTTTTAAAAGAACATTTGGGTTCGCCTGCATATTTACACTCCCTCTCCCATTTCCTTTATACAGTCAGTTGGGTTTACACAAAGTGTAGTTCTATACTCTTCTCGATAGATGGCCACTGACCACCAGTCATCTACATTGCACAAAGTACACAGGTACTCAGAAGACACTATTTAGCTGTAAAATAGTTAAAATCTCTGATTTACATTAAAGTGACCAATGGTCAGTACCACTGACCACTGGTTGTCTACGTTGCACAAGGTATACAAACACTCATGAGTAAAAAAAAGTCGAAATATCTGATTTACGT
Organism: Conus ventricosus; assembly: GCA_018398815.1. Lineage (NCBI taxonomy): Eukaryota > Metazoa > Mollusca > Gastropoda > Neogastropoda > Conidae > Conus > Conus ventricosus. The sequence goes on along the minus strand of CM031611.1, from coordinate 20,058,739 downwards.
CATAGTGACCAGTGATCAGTGGCACTGACTACCAGTCTTCTGCATGGTAAAGGTACACAGGTACTCAGGAGAATATAATTAGCTGTAAAATAGTTAAAATCTCCGATTTACGTCATAATGACCTGTGGTCAATGGCACTGACCACTAGTGATCTACATTGTACAAGGTACACATGCACCCGGGAGACGCTAACTAGCTGTAAAATATTTAAAATCTCCGATTTACGTCATAGTGACCAGTGGTCAGTGCCACTGACCACTAGTCATCTGCATTGTACAAGCTAAGCTACACAGTACTCAAGAGACTCTAATTAGCTGTAAAATAGTTAAAGGAGGCAAAATGGGATGAAGCAGCAACGGTACTTGGTCACAACGACAAGTGGTCACAACGACATTTTGTCACAACTACGCTTGGTCACATTGGCATTTAGCCGTCTTTCTTTCCCACGAATACACGGGCGTACTCACACACCCGAATATTGACCCACGCGCGTAAGCTAGCGCGAGAAATGTTACTACGTATAAGAGAGGCCCAGTGGGAAGTCCATGCGACTCACGTGGCCAAGCCAGCGCAGGTGTCTGTCAGCATAGCAAACAAGCTAGGCGTCCCTGCCTGGGCCAGGTGATGCGGTCCTGCCAAGTGATGCCCATGAGTCTTCTGAGGCAGCACCGCTGGAATGTGTGCAGTCTGCGTTCTTGTCGAGAGTACAGGATCCATGCATCACTTCCGTAGAGAAGAGTGCTCAGCACGCAGGCTTGTGGTTCACTTTCATCTTGGTGTTGTCCCAGACTCTCATCACTAGACGGGCCATCGCTGTTGCTGTCTTGCCGATCTGCACGTTAGCTCGGCGTCCAGGGAGAGGTTGCTGGAGATGGTGGAGCCCAGGTTAGTGCAGTCGTTGACCACTACAAAGCTGTGAGCACCGACAGAGATGCGGGGTGTGTGCTGACGTCTTGACCCATGTTTTTTTTTCAAGCTGATAGTGAGGCCAAACTCGGTGCAGGCATCAGCGAAGCAGGTGATGAGCCGTTTTAGTGTTTCCTCGGTGCAAGCAGTGAAGGCGGCGTCGTCCACGAAGAGCATTTCGTTGATGAGGACTTTCCGCATCTTCGTCTTTGCTCGGAGGGGTGCCAGGTTGAAGCGTTTTCCGGCATTCCTAGTGTGGAGGAAGATGCCATCTCCAGAGCGTCGGAAAGCTTAGCACCGCAGCAGGGAAAAGAAGACGCCGAAGAGTGCTGGAGTGAGTATGCACCCTTGTTTGGAACTGCTCTTGATTGGGAAGGGATCCGAAAATAAACTGTCGTACTGGATAGTGCCATTCATGTTGTCATGGAAGGACGTGATCATCATCACGAGCTTGGGGGGACATCCAGTCTGATGCAGTAGGGTGAAGAAGCCTGACATACTGACCAAGCCGAACGCCTCAGTCAGGTCGATGAAGGAGATAAAAAAGGGTCTTCTCTGCTTGTGGCACTCCTCTTGTAGCTGCCTCAAGGAGAATATCATGTCAATCGTCGACCCCACAGGTCTCAAGCCGCACTGTGCCTCTAGGTACATTTGTTCGGCGAATAGCTGCAGCCTGTTGAGGACGACACGGGCGAAGGCTTTGCCAACAATGCTGAGGAGGGGTATTCCACGACAGTTTTTGCAGTCGCTGTGGTCCCTTTTGTTCTTGTATCGAGCGGGTACTGGGGGTATGGTCCCTCCCTCCCAACACTGCAGCAGAAGCTCATGAAGGTGACTGAGGAGAGAACTCTCCTTGCCGGCTATGATGATTTCCGGCGAAATGCCATCGCTACTCTGAACTTTACTACAGGCTAGCTTGTGGATGGCCTTGCTGAGTTGGTGGGCGGTGCGTCGAGCTCCTCAATGGCCGGCAGGGAGGTGTTGCTCTCAATGGTTCTGTGGGTGATTGATTTGTCCCTGGAGTCCAGCTCCTGGTAATGCTCCACCCATCTCTCCATCTGTTTCTGCGGTCAGCTATGACCTCCCCTGACTAGATTTCATAGGAGCGATCTTGATGGCTCTGGGGCCGAACGCGTTCTTCATGCCTTCGTACATGGTGCGGATGTTGCCACAGTCGACGGAAATATGGACGCCCTGGCACAGGTTCAACCAGTACTCACTGGCGCATTTACGAGCGGTCCGCTTGGTGTTGTGTCAAGCTTTATGGAGTGTGGCTAGCCTCTTCTTTGGGGGCACTCTCTCGTGATTGAGGAGTGCAGCTTGCTCAGCAGCAAAGGCAGGCTCCATCTCCACTTCCTGCTTCAAACCAGTCTTCATTCTTTCTCACTCTCTTCCCATAGGGTGTGAGGCGGATTGGTTGGTGGCATCGCGGATGTGGTTCCACCGTGATGAAGCACTCTCTGCCGGGTAGTCCTCTAGACCCTTGTCAATGGCTCTAGCAAAGCGTTCGCGCATTTCGGGCACTGACTTCATGACTGTTGAATCGAGGACAACCCTTCTGCGTGGAGCGGTGGATTCGCTTGGGCTGAAGACGAACCTTGCTGCCAAGCAGGGAGTGGTCAGTATCGCAGGTAGCAGCAGGTGACGAACATATGCTTGATGCCAGTCACGGGATCTGGGGTGCCTACAGGACATTCTGTTGTGTGGTTTGGTGGGGAAGAAGATGTTCGTGATACAGAGGTTGTTTACAGCACAGTGTGGAGACGTAGACGCTCAGGATATTTGTTGGTCCCAAAGAGATAGTGAGCCGGAGAGAGAGACGATTCGCGCTGTCCTTTCAGAAGATGGTTCAATTCTCTCTCTCTCTCTCTCTCTCTCTCTCTCTCTCTCTCTCTCTCTCTCTCTCTCTCTCTCTCTCTCTCTCTCTCTCTCTCTCAGTTGGTTATAGGAGTACTCTTGTCTCACTCACCTCCAATGCGACAAACGGTTTGTTGACTGCAGCGTATTTTAAAGAAATTGAGATCGCGAGGTGGATAAGCGCAGCGACGAATGTGTGTGTGTGTGCGTGTGTGTGTGTGTGTGTGTGTGTGTGTGTGTGTGTGTGTGTGTGTGTGTGTGTGTGTGTGTGTGTGTGTGTGTGTGTGTGTGTGTGTGTGTGTGTGTGTGCGAGAGCAAATGAGGAGAAGGGGTCGGAGGAGAAGTAAACAAGATAGTGTCGCTACAAACAAAGGGCTTTATCAGTGTAAACTGACTGCCATTATTCAGCATAACAGACAGCTTAGCATTTATCTACCTTCATCCTTCATCCCCTACCCGCTGCGCCCATCCGTCACATACTTTTCCCAGACGATTTGCCGGGTCGTAGGACCCTCTACTTCTGGCTAAAAGACAGTATGTGTGGGGGACATAGAAAGAGAAAAACACAGACACCGGCATGGTGTGTTCACAACAGGTCTTTGTCATCACACGAAAATGGATGTGAAAGAAAGACTGATAACTGGGGAGGAGAGGGGGGGGGGGGGGGTAATGGTGATGTAGGGGAGGGTTGAAGTGTGTGTGCGTGGGGGGGGGGGGGGGTGGTTAGAAGACAAAAACGGGCACTATGTAAGGATTCATTTTGTGGCACATTAAATCGTGTAAAATACACATGGCTTATACAAATCAACGATTGTAACAACAGCTGGATGATAAATGTTGTAAAAGGTAGTATTTGCATGTTTTGTTGTATGGTAGATCTTATCTGACGATAATGAATACACGCTAAAGGACACAGCAGTAGACCCAGATATTGCTCTCTCTACATAGACTCTTGGCACGAGAGCTGTGACAGAGTGTCCGTCATCTGTAAGTCTTGGGCAGAAGGCTATTTCCTTTCAGGGCAAGAGGACGACATCCGCACGATTATGTTCCTGGCTATTTCCCTCACTGACAATAATTCTCCTTGACAGCGAGTCATAAGGGTGAAGTGACAGATGCTGAGTACTCAGGAAATCTTGACTGTCCAGGACATCTTGACTGTCGATCATGAACAGAAGGGTCGAGGGAGAAAAAACAGTTCCAGTTCCGTCCTTCAGGCTACGATCTAGAGCATCCCCCACCCCTCCCTTGACTGCACACATCCCCCCACCCCTCCCTTGACTG
>CM031611.1:20042192-20049692 GCA_018398815.1 Conus ventricosus | reverse complement strand
CAGAACTTGTCCACTGTTCTCATCTCTGTGTTGTTGATGACGACCGGTGGTGGTGGAGCACTGCCAGCTCCGGACGGTGAAAGCTGGAATATGGCCTCAGTTTTGCCAAGTCTAAAGCGTTGACAGACCCTAGCAAAGCGATCTGTAATGCACTGGGTGTCTTCAAGAACGGCAAGTGCACAGTCACCATCAAAGAGAAAGTCTGTCAGAAGGGCATCAACTACTTTAGTCTTGGCCTGAAGTCGTCGAAGGTTGTCACAGTCCCGGAATACATAATCAGCATTGCAGCAAACAAAATTGAAAAGAAGGTAGGAGCTAAAACGCATCCCTGTTTTACTCCGTTTGTTTTCACTGGGAATGGGTCAGAGGTATCTCCGTTTTCTTGCACCCGCGCCAACATTCCATCCTGGAATGAAAACGATCTGTGTGATGAGCTTATCTGGGCATCCAAACGTGTGAAAGATCTTCCACAAGCCAGTCGGAGTGATGGTGTCAATGGCCTTGGTGAGATCAACAAACAACACCAGGAGCTTCCTAATTAGGCTCACAAGACTTCTCCTGTAGCTGGCGAAGAGCACACACCGTGTCGTTTGTGCCCCTCCTTAAGTGAAACATACACTGTGATTCAGGGACGGTGGAGTCTGCTCTGTGGGTGATGAGTCTGTTCAAGATGACCCTGGCGAGAATCTTTCCTGCGATGCACAAGAGGTAAATCCCACGATGATTGTCCCAGGACGCTTTGTCACCCATCCTCTTGTAGATGTGTGCAATAGAGGTGTCTTTGAAGTGTTGGGACACTTCTTACTTTTCCCACATGGATTGCAAGAGGTTGGTCAGCTTTTCCAGGTGTTCTTCGGCCATTCTTGGAGATGCCAGCTGGAATTCCATCTGATTCTGGTGCTTTCCTGGACGTGGTCTGCTTCAGAGCCGTCGCAGTCTCTACACTGGAGGGTGGATTTGCCGTGGATTCTTTCACTGGCAGTTGGGGGAGCGTTGCGATTGCTTCTTCAGATACTGACGAGACTCTATTCAAGAGAGTATTGAAGTGCTCAGCTTAACGAGCAACGATGCCAGACTTATCTGTTAGCAGTGTGGTCTGGTCAGAAGCACGAATGGGTGTTGACCCAGTAGTCTTTGGTCCATTGATGGTGCGAATGCCCTCGTTAAATGCCTTCATGTCGCTGATGTCAGCCGCAGCTTGCAGACTCTCTGCTTTCTTTTCCCACCATTCGTCCTTCATCTGCCGGAGCTTCTGTTGGATGAGCTGCCTGGCTTGCTGGTACTTCTGTTTCTTCTTCTCGCAGGTCTTGTCGCTAAAGTGATCTCTGTGGGTCTCGTGGAGCATGTCTATGAGCTTGTTGATCTCTGGGTCGTTTTCATCAAACCAGGCTCTATGTTAATATTCAACTAAGCCCAGGGTGTCAGCTGCAGCGTTATACAGGGATTCTTTGAAGGCTTTTCATCCATCGCCAGTGTCTTCTCTAGTGAGATCGATGTTTGACAGACCTTCATGGATCCTTTCTTGCAGAATGTCTCTGCTGGTACACAGGCGAGCAATGTCCAGCCTTCTCCGGGGCCTGTCTCTGGCCAGTTTGTTCTTCAGGGCAAGATGGATGTTAATCTTGCTCCTGATCAGGCAGTAATTGGACGAGAAGTTAGCTCCCCTCATGCAGCGTGTAATGAGGACATTTTGTCTGTCCCTCTGGCGAAAAATAACATGGTTAAGCATGTGCCATTGTTTGGAGTGGAGGTGCATCTATGTGTTCTTGAACTTGTCTGCCTGCTGGAAGGTGGTGTTGGTGATGGAAAGTGTATGTTGCGCACATAGTGATAACATCAGTAGATCATTGGAGTTGCAGTTTCTAGTGCCATGGCGTTCAAGAAAGTTGGGCCACACAAGTATTTACGTCCCTGAAAATGATGAGTTTGTCCTTGTGGTTGACCCCAGTGATGGCACGGCTCAGCTCCTCATAGAAGGCTTCTTTGATGACATTTGGATTCGTCATTGTTAAGCGTAGACGCTGATGACGGTGACAAAGCTGTCCTTTCCAAGCCTAAGCTGCACTGTCATTAGGCGATCATTAATGTCACGTGGACGGCTATCCAGCCTCTGGGCAAGCTTTGTACGAATGGCAGACCAAACACTTGAAGTTCCTGGGTTTTCTTCAGGCGTTCCAAAGCAGTGAAAGGTGTAGCCTCATCCAGCTTTTTAAAGCTGTGTGTCGCCCGTAATTCTTGTTAAACTCGGATCCGCTATGTCGATCTGATAATGGCCTAGCATCTTGGCAATCCGAGCGGTTAGACGCTCTGGTCTGTCGTCTCTGTGTGTTTCTGGTTGTGCGAAGCACCTTGTGATCTGGCGAATTGTCTGTGTGCTAGTCACCTCTCGCTTTCAATCTTCATCGCTGGCCAGCACCACTGTGAAAGAGCTCTGCAAAAGAGAAAGCCGAATGTATAAGCCTCTCCTGCCAGTACATAGCCTCTGCACTACAAGCCCTCTGTGATGCCTCTGCATGGCATCACATGTCCACTGATTGCCTTGTGGCCCCAGGCCAAACTACATACATAGATACATACAGACATACACACATGCATAGATCGATGCACGCATCCGTGCACACGTGCAGACATATGTATATGCATGTATACATACATTCATACATACATATATACATATACGCATACAAATACACACACACATACAGGCATACAGATAGACAGACAGACAGACATAAATAAATAAACTTACAGAGAGAGGAGGAGAGAGAGAGGAGGAGAGAGAGAGAGAGAGAGAGAGAGAGAGAGAGAAGAGAGAGAGAGAGAGAGAGAGGTTTACTTCAGTTTCCTCTTTCCTTTGATTTTGCTTCATTTTCCAGTCCAAGCGAGTACGACTATTTTTGTTTTCAATACACCACATGTAACAAGATTCTGTGTCCGGCTGGCAATTTGATCTCACATGTCACAGTCAGCGGCGCAAGAGAATACTGCTCATTACCTCTGGCGCGAACAGGGAGAGAACAGGGATACATTGCTTCACAATGATATGTATGTCCACACATTCCAGACCATACGAGAGTGGAGACACACAGGGTGGGATGCTGACCAATAAATCGCCATCATTTTGTTCCAAACGTCCGACCGCAGGATGAAGGCGACGGCGGCACCGGGGATACTGTTAGCCCCTGCTGACACAAAGCGAATGACGGATGAGGTTTTTGGTCAGTACAAAGTCGTTTCCCTCGAAATGGGCTCGAGAGAAGCAGTAAATGTTTGCCGGAGTCACAGACAGAGTCTTGACAATACAATGTTTCTCCTCTATCACTGAGGTTGGGTTGTTTGGTTCGATGGCTGGCTAGGTGCTTACCCTGGTGTTTGTATTAGCTCGCTAACTAGTGTCTTCTAATACTTTACAGTTTGTAATCTTTTGTGTCTATAACTCTGATATGATGGTAATTGAGGTGTATCGCCAGCAATGTATTCCAATCAAAGGAAATATTGTGCGTTCTGAAGAGACCAATGTGGTTGGATGGACAACACACCAGAGTGAGGTTCTACATGTGAGAAGGAAGACGAGGAGGTTCAAGCCAACAACCCGGAGTGTTCGAGTAGTGTAAGGATGTCATTGTTCAGATTATAGAGAAAGGGGCTTTAGTGCAGACGAGAAAAGGATCACGTAGTTCCAGAAGGAGGCTAGAAGGACTCACTGCTGTCGACAAAGGGCCAGTTGCCTCCACACGTAGGACGGGACCACTAACTGTTGTCAGAATAAAACACCAGTTAGTTCTGGTCATAAGACAGGACCACTAATATTGTTTTCAGGATAACATGCCCCTTGGTTCCTGTCATAAGACAGGACGTCTAACTGTTGTCTGGATAAGAAACCAGTTGGTTTCTGTCAAAACACAGGACGGCTCAATGTTCTCAGGATGATTGACCAGTTGGCTTCCGTCATAAGACAGGACGACTAATTGTTCTCAGGATGAAAGATCAGTTGGTTTCCGTCATAAGACAGGAGGTCTAACGGTTGTCAGGATAAAAAACCGGTTGGTTCCTGTCACAAGACAAGACGACTAATTGTTTTCACGATGGAAGACCAGTTGGATCTAGTCATAAGACAGGACAACTCCGTGTCAGTTTCGAAGTGTTGTCAGGATGAACGACCAATGTGTGTGTGTGTGTGTGTGTGTGTGTGTGTGTGTGTGTGTGTGTGTGTGTGTGTGTGTGTGTGTGTGTGTGTGTGTGTGTGTGTGTGTGTGTGTGTGTGTTTTGCATGCATGCGTGCGTACATGAGTGCGTGCGTGCTTGCTTGCGTGTGCGTGTGCACGTGTGTGTGTATGTGTATGCGTGTGAGTGTGTATAAGAGAGAGAGAGAGAGAGAGAGAGAGAGAGAGAGAGAGAGAGAGAGAGAGAGAGAGCTAGGGGTTGATTATAAATGTTCGGCCTGTCTATGAAGGAAATATGGCAGGATGACTTTTTATTGTAATTCTCAACACTGTCATCATCGAACTCGGCACACCTGTTCGACCCCTTCGGGGAAAAATGAACGGGGGTATTTGTGGCTTCAAAAATGCCCTCAAGGTAGCTATAATGTCATTGCCCCATCTGGAAATATCTTCCAGCCAGTCATGTTTTAAAGTCTGGGAAAAGATTACATTCAGACAGTGTGAAATCAGGGGATGATCCACAGGGATTCAATTGGTTCTGGGACAGGTAGCAGGTGGGATTTTGCAGCTCAGCATTACCATAGCTTTTCTACAAGCTGGATCGAGCAATGTTGTCCAGGCCGTATAGTTTCAGAGCAGTAAGCGCCTTCTCTTTACCTCCGTGGACTGTGATCAGCACAGATCTGAATACCATGTGTTCACCAAACGTCGGGTTAGGGCCATGACGGACGGTATGACAGTGTCAGAATCCATACAACAATCAACGCCAGTTTGCAGCACGCGACAAAGTGCTTGTAGTTTTTGGCATTTGCTGCACCTGTCGTGGACTTGCAGACTGGTGACAGCATTGTAGTGTGTGTGTGTGTGTGTGTGTGTGTGTGTGTGTGTGTGTGTGTGTGTGTGTGTGTGTGTGTGTGTGTGTGTGTGTGTGTTTCAGTTTCAGGTATTTCTATTTGGAACATTTCGCTCAGAATGATGATATCAAATACTACCCTACGTCCGACACAGTGACCAGACAAATTGTGATTGTGCACATGCTCTGAGCTTTAGTAAGACGGCAATGAGGAAACGTCCTATCTTTGTTTTAATCCATTATCTTCTCTTTCACTGTCGCTTGGTTATCAGTGAAATTAACAACCTTTAGATTATAGGCCTTAGGTGTCAGTCGTGCAGCACGAAAGTCCTCATAAACACACACGCGCGCGAGCGCGCGCGCGTGCGCGCGCACACACACACACACACACAACACACACACACACACACACAACACACACACACACACACACACACAACACACAAACACACACACAAACACACACACACACACACACACACACACACCCCGCACACCACACACACACACACACACACACAAATAAAACACACAAAAAACACATACACACACACACGCACACACACACCACACACACACAACACACACACCACACACACACACACACACACACACACACACACACACACACACACACACACACACACCACACACACACAACAAACACATCACAGACACACACACACGCACACACACACGCACACCACACACACACAACACACACACACACACACACACACACACAACACACACACACACACACACACACGCACACACACGCACACACACACGCACACACACACGCGCACGCACACACACACACACACACACACACACACACACACACACACACACACACACACACACACACACACACAAAACACAAAACACATACACACACACACACACACGCACACACACACACACGCACGCGCGCACGCACACACACACACACACACACACACACACACACACACACACACACACACACACACACACACACACACAATAAGCACGCGCGCATGCACGCACGCACGCACATACACACAAATCAACAATCGACCGTACAAACAAAATTCTGGTGCACGGCATCATACCCGTAGTTACATGTGGTGGACATCAGTGAACTCGTATGCTTTAATAAAAAAAAACCCACACACACACACGCTTGCTCTATGCATACGAACCGTTACGTTACACCTCTCTCTTCTACCCACCTAACTTTGCTGCTCTTCTTGATTTAGGAAGAATGGAATGCGGTTCTCATAGGCATCGTCCTTAAGTTCCTGTTCGGTGTACATATTTCTGTTATGAACCAAAATAACATGAACAAGGTCTTGGTTTTTTTAAAGTACGCCCAAAGACCTGCTGGAACAAAAACAAAACTGAACATGTATTGCATGGGTCACAGGATAGCATAAGATCTCCGAACACGTGTTTTCAGTCTCCGAACTTAGATAAGGCTCAGATCTTCTTACTTCCAGATAAAACAGTTAAGTTGCCTGTATTAATTTTGATTATAATAAGCACGTTTCTTAAGAATAAATTACAAACCTAAGTAATACAAAGATCTTACAATCATTTTTTCAACATGAAAAAGCTTTTACTTTTTTTCAGATTACTCTTGCAACCGAAACTGTTGATGTTATAGACTGTGAAGTGCTACTGAGTGAAGGGTTTGTTCACATTAAGATATTTTTTCTTTCCGACACAACTTTGGGACCTTCAAAGAGCTAAATGTTACATCAAATAGATCTTAAAAACATTGATAGCATATAAAACTACTACGCATCCCTGTCAAATGTCACACTTACATTTAAACATCCTGACGATAGCAATCTCTCTGGGCAAATCAACAAAAGAGCAACAACAAAATTTAGCCTTTTCAATACCTGCACTGAAAATTAGAAGAGAAAAAAACGATTCCTCGTCATTTCGGGTAGTATATGACAACTTTTATGGCAGAATTTGTTTGCGTTCTGATGTATTTTAATTACCGCCTCAAGTTTTCGAATGGACATAACTATAGTCCTATCCTACGTTGATTTGGAATAAGTTCTCAAAGCATTACAATTTTTAAGATAAAAAACAATGCTTGAAATCGTCATCAGACATCAGTCATGTTTACGAGTTTCTTTGTTTGTTTGGGCATTCACCACTTTGGCTTCACAAGGGAGAATTGTGCATGTTTATGTCTGTATCTTTTTGTCGCTGAGGAAGGCATATTGCCGAAAATTTCTTGTCCTGTTTTGTGTGGTGCATTAAAACTGCGTTACTTCACAATTTGTTTTGTGTGCTCTTCTATTTTTTTGTCGTGTTCCAGTAACGCTGCAGTTTGTTTCATTTGCCGTTTGTTTGGTTGGTTGTTCTTTTTTCTGTTTTTGTTTTCTACTCAATTATCTGTGATTCTCAATCTTCCTCTAATGAAAAAGGTGACAGATCAGCAAACAAGGTGTTGGTGAAAGAGAGAGAAGGGGTAGGAAC
>CM031611.1:20014692-20037192 GCA_018398815.1 Conus ventricosus | reverse complement strand
GAGAGCGCGCGCGCGCGCGCGCGCCCGTGTGTGTGTGTGTGTGTGCGTGTGTGTGTGTGTGTGTGTGTGTGTGTGTGTGTGTGTGTGTGTGTGTGTGTGTGTGTGTGTGTGTGTGTGTGTGTGTGTGTGTGTGTGTGTGTGCGCGCGCGTGTGTGAGGTTGGGGTTTAGTTAGATAGGGGTTAGGCTAAGTTCCTCGGGGTTAGGTTGGAAGGTTAGGCTAGGTAGGGGGGCTGGGGAAGTAGGACACACAATATTCTTGAATTCCAGTCTTCACTTATTGAAGGAGTGGAAGCGGGAGGTAGGTTTCGTTTCCGACTGTTACCCTTTTGTCACTTAGGTTCTACACCAGAGGGGCGGGGCAGGATATCGGCTGTTGTGTTGTCAAGTCTGTGAGTTGTTGTAAATTGTCGTGTTGTTGCACGAGCAACAACTGGTCCGTTGGTCAGGTGTGTCAGCTGTGCGGAAGGATACACTGTTCTGACCAATCGCTGTTTTGTGTTGTGACTGAGGCTCACTTGATTCCGACCAGGGCGGAATGCGTTGGGGTAGCTTCACTTCGGTCCCTGGTGTTCGTCGGAGGACGTGCTCCTTGTAGATGCGGCGGGAGCGCCGTTAGTTCTGAGTGAGTGACTTCGAGTCATAGTCCACAGACTCAAAACTGAACATCGGAACACTACCCGACAGATAAACTCAGCTTTATATAATAGATGTATTATATAATAGATTTGGAAAAATGTTCACGTGAATGTTTAAGGGGGAAAAAATCGAACAAAACGCGCATACACACACACACCCTCCACAAAAAAAAGAAAAGAATTATGGACGAAACCAAGAAGTTCTGATTCACGAAGGTCATTCATGGCAAAAACCATGTAAAAAGTATTAGAAAGCTGTGAGGTATTCACACACACACACACACACACACACACACACACACACACACACACACACACACACACACACACACACACACACACACACACAAAATCGCTCAAGAAATGAGAAATCCCAAGAAAAAGTCGTGGACCAGGTGTCCTTTGCCTGTTCACCGTGCTGCACACGTCACGGCAACTGAATGTCGTCATGAATGTTTGACAATAATCAAAATTCTTCTTATTACTTGACCATGTGTAGATCGGTGGTAAGTCAACGTCCATTTCTAATTCGCATATGTATTATTTATTCTTTCAGTACAAACTCCGCAGCAGACGAACTTTTCGGCTCATCCAAAAAGCCTATCTTTTCGGGCATCGCGATTCCATCTCATTTCTTCTCTGTTTTATAGATTTGAATATCAAAATATACACACTTAGAAATGCTGAATTAGCCTTCTTTTATTTGTGTATGTTTTATTCTTCCAATCGAACTTAACATCGTGACAATGCCGGCCAAAAAGAGAACCCGGCTCACACGCTCTTCTTCTGCTATGGCCAGAGTTCAACGTTCTCGATCAGAAGAAAGCAGTGAGGAGAGATATGCAAGACAACAGAAAGACAGAAAGCGCAAGGCAGCACGTAGACACCAAGAGACAACCGAACAGAGGGAAGGCAGACAAAAAGCGACAGAGAACGCAAACCAGCACGTAGAAAGCAAGAAACTTTAGAACAGAGGGAAGGTAGACGAAAAAGTTATAGAGAACGCAAGGCAAAAAGTAGACAGCAAGAAAGTCAACAGCATAGAATTAATATGTAAGAAGTTAGAGTGATAAATGAAACAGAGATAGACTGCTTTGCTGTTTAAAAGAAACAAAAGCATGTTCTGTACGATATTGCTTTTAACTAAGTAAATATAGAACGCTTTATCACGACTTGGGACTGAAGGCAAAGTAAAATCCATCAGAACCTGAAAAAATCCTCTGATTTTAGAGTTCTCCGTTTTAAAGCCCTATTGTAATGATCGTTCGGTTTACAGATACAGACGGATGTTAGGAACGCCATTCACCACATCTTATCAAAATAAAACCCCGCTAAAAACCTTTCTTTCTTATATTTCACTTCATTTTTATATAAATCGGTTTATAAGAAATTAACTGTTGAACGAGGGCTGAAGACGTGAGTAATGTAGGCCTATAGACCTCTCTCTCTGTCTGTCTCTGTCTGTCTGTCTGTCTCTGTCTCTGTCTCTCTCTCTCTTTCTCTCTCTCTCTCTCTCCCTCTCTCTCCTCTCTCTCTCTCTCTCTCTCTCTCTCCTCTCTCCTCTCTCTCTCTCTCTCTCTCTCTCTCTCTCTCACACACACAATACAACGATACACACGATACACGATGTTTTATTTGTCCTCATAAAAATGCAAGGAAATGTGTTTGTGGTGCCATTATCAAAGTTCACACATTACAACAACTTATAAACAGCCCAACAGCAAGAATTGTAATTTTGATGAGTTGCAGGCAAACTGTGCATTTTTAAGTGAATCAGGAACTCATGTTTACTTTGTTTTACTGAGACTTTTCTTACAGACAAAATCACCGACGAACGCATGGCAATTAATGGCTTTGGCACACCATACAGAATGGACAGAGACTGTGAAAAAAACAGGAGAGAACAGATAAATGTCTGTTCTACCCCACTTGCTCCTCCACCAAGTTTTTGGGCGAAAGTGGCCTAAAAGCCGCCTTTCCCTGTTCTTTGACAAGTAAGACTTCAATAACCAAAAAATAGCGATTATCTACAAACAAACATACTGTGTAGGGTTATCCGTTTTTAATACTAATTTACTAAAGTTTTCAGATTTTAATTTTTGTTTAATCCTATGTTTTCTTGGTCATTTTCAATAACATCATTTTCACGCAAACATTCATCAAATGCATCTTTGTCTTTCATGTGAAATAAAACTACAGTCTTTAACTGCTCTCTAAAGTCTTTTAAAACCGAGTTATATTTTTGACATAAAATCCACACACTTATCCCAGCATGTCTTCCACTGAAAGCCAGTTTTGACAAAGTGTTTCTCTTTTTAACTATGTCTCTTTCTGCCGAACAGTCATCTATAATAAATAGTGTCTGCGTTCCTTCAAACAATCTATAAAACTGTTCTAAACACTCACTTAGTTTATTGCTAGGATCAACTAAATATATTTCATCATCTGTCCATATAAACCTTCTATCATGATATGCTTTGTTCCATTTAAGTGTTGGACAGAAAACCACAATATGATTAAAATTATAACGATAAACTGTTTGTAACAGGTTGAGGATAAATATTGTTTTTTCCACAACCAGTTTGTCCACAAATTAATGAACAATGAGGGTTTTTGTCATAAAGTTTAACTGCTCCATAGTTTTATAACAAATTTAATCTAATCCAGTTATTATTTTTATCATGCTCTCTGTCAAAACTTGTTCAGTATAATAAAACCCTACAAGACCTAAATGTGTAAGATTAATCCAATTCAGTTCTGTAAGATTTTTTCTATTTAAGTCAACATTGATTTTGTTGCTTGTTGTTATAACCTTAATATCCTCACCATTGTGAAGAACGACGATGGTAACGTTAAGACGTTTAACGTCTAAGTTTTGCCAGCTAATATTAATTCCTTTTATAAGGTCGTCACTACGCCCACAACCCCGTCCCTCTCTACATCTTTAAAGACAGAAATTTCAAATATATTGTGAACGTGTCTCCTAATTTTCTGCTTGGAAAGAACTGTAATTTTGTAGAAGCTTTTTTACAACTGTTTCTTTTCTGTGGAGATGTACTGCTTTTTTCCCATACGGCGTTATTTTAATTTCTTTCCGACTATTGTCGTCCGGCATAAGACTTACATGTAAAGGGCCAGAGTTGAATGCTTTTCTGAAACTTTTTGAGGCTAAAATATGTAAATGGCTTATGAATTCAAATTTTATGTCCCATTCTAAATATGGTTCTAAGTGCCATTTGAGGTCAGGTTTTCGAACTATTTTATATTCATACTGGCCAACATTATTTGCCTCTAGATTGCGCAGTTGTTCTAGTTTAGAAACTTTTTGTTGTCGCCAACCTCTTTGCGTTTATAATCACCATCTTTAGTGTACTCAAAACCATACAAAGCGCCTATCTCACCGTTCTGTTCAAAGTCCGCAACGTCTGCAAGGTCTTTTAATTCTAAAGTTTATACACCTCACAGGCGCTAATGTAACTCCTGGTTCTTCTGGTCCACGCGACATGTTTTAGTACAACTAATTATTTTATTTCCAAAACAATGTGCAGGTTATCACATTTTACAACTTTCCCTGCTTTGTCTGCAATTTTTATATTAAATGATCCAACCCTCCCACAAACTAATCTTTTAAACTGTAAATTAGGGATTGTATAATTTCATAATCGCAATATGCAGCTTTTCCTGATGGAAGAGCTCTTAAAACAGTTGAGTGGCCTTCCATCATATAAGTTTTCATCAGTGCTCAGCTCGTCCAAATGAACATAGAGTAATGAATGTAATGCAAGATCGAGCGGATTTTCTCCCTCATAAGTAGTTTTGGTTGGTGTAACTCTAAATCTATAATTGTCAGCTGCAAAGCCTAACATTTTAGCTAGCTCTTTATCAAAATAGTAACCTCCTTCTTCTTCAGGCTTGAATGTTAACATTGTTTTTAGATTTGCATTGTTAAGTTTGAGAGTAATGTCGAAGTTACTCATTGCTTCTTTTAGTGAGCAAAACCGTAATAACCATCAGGTATTGTTAACTGGCTAACTTTGGCCCCTGTTTTGTCAACTTTTAGAACCTTATTATTCTCCTTGGCTTCGCTTATATTAAACCATACGACTTTGTAGAATATTTCATGGAGCGCGACCGTTCTGCTTCCGCAATTGTTATTAATAGCATGTTCTAAAAACGAAGGACGGTCTTGGGTTGTTATTGTTACAAACATTTTTTAAAACAAATTAAAAATGAGTGCATTCAAATATACTGGCGCAAAATATTCTGTTGGGCCGCACTACAATCTTAAAATATAGCAATGATACTCTGACATTGCTGTGACCCAGACTGTCACTTTTCATAAAAAGGTGAGTACTCCATTGAAGAGCTATCTTAACCCCCCTATTGAAAACGACCGCATCAAGAAAGCGTGGTTTAGTCATCCGATGCAGTTTTATCAGAACCAGTTTAAACTTTGCTGTGTATTTGCGCATCAACTGGGTGTGGAGTGGCGTATGCTGATCATTTAAATCACCATGATCCTTTGGTGAGGTCAGTGTACAGATTTCATTTTTATTACACCTTTAGACGTATTTGGCTGAATTGCAAGCGCCATTGCCAAATGACAAACCGTTTTAATCCACTTAGCAACAGAATAGACATGAAGGCTTTTGAAAGGATCTGTAACGAATTCAATATTAATGTTAAGACAGACTTTAGACAAAAGTTGGATTCTTAATCATGGCCTAGGCGTCCTTTATTTTCGGGGCACGCACAGAAAGTAGTAACTATGACTGGCATCCTCCTTTTAAATCTTTCTTTTCAGGCACAACTGTTCAGCTTGGGTCCCTAGAGCAAGAGCATAAAACAGCATGGACAACATTTATCTTAGACACTTCTAAGGGCCTACTAAAGCAGGAATAGAACGAATAAACGACTCTATTCGTACTTACGTTTGGTGTTTGCTAGGTTCGCAAGCACTAGGCGAGATCGAGCATAACTGATCCTTCTACTGGCTTTGACGCACAAAAACAGTACTTGGCAAATTTAGAGGACGCTATTAATTCTACAGTTGATTTGCCTTCAAGTATTAAAAGGTACCAAAATGTTTTACAATACGCAAGATCGAAAGTAGACTTTGCTGTTGGCACTGGTTTATACATGCCTGCCTTCTGACCTAAGACTCCAGATAGGTACAATAATAAACTATAATAATGAAATTCTTATAGCAGGCAATGAACAGAAGGTTGGGAAAAACGACATAAATTCTGAGCCAGTAATATTACAAACAATAAAAGAACACCCAAGATTAAGTCATCCAATTTCCCCGAAGTCCAAACCCCAAAAGTCATTGAAGACTCAGCAAAGCTCGCGGACTCTGTTCGCGATGACCATGAATATGAAAAACAGCGCTTGTTCTTGGATTAACTGGCATAGGATTACTTGGTCTTTATCTTACTAATAGTAACCCAACTATTACAAGAACTAATGTCCATAAGTGCTCGGCCATAAAGCCAACTACTTTGCTTGCAGTAGACAAAAGCCAGCTGACAATACTCCCCAATATTCCTGGTAAAGCATTTACGGCTTTTACCAGCTAATTTTTTTAATAAGCCCGCAAGATGATCAAGCTGTTTTTTTACCCATGATTTATCAGGGGGTGATGGAGGCGATGGCGGCGGAAGGTAATGAACTTTGACCACCGCCGCCTGTAATAGCCAACACCAGTGTGCTTATTGCAAATCCTAAGGCTGTTATAACGCTTACTAATGTGACTCCTTGCTCTTTAAACAGTGTTCGGATTCGTTCTGCTAGTGTTGTGTCTTCAAATAAAATTCTTTGGATAGTTTCTCTTATTCTGCTCACTTGAGTTCGTAATTGTTCTCGGTTAGTAGACAACACTTCTAGTCTTGCTGGTCTCTCTTGTTCAAGATCTTTTAGTCTTTGGGTTATTCTTTCTTTAATATCAGGCCCTAAGTTGGCGTCATCAGCCTCAACGAGTTTTTCTTTTTCTCTTTTTATATGCTCATCTATTTCACCCAGTTTTGCTAAATTGTTTGTTAATTCGCCTCTGATGCTTCTTAAAGCATGATCAAGGGCCGCTATTTCTCGCATGGGTAGCGGTGAGTCGTGTATAGTCTTTAATGCTGTTTCTTCTGAAAAACTGGTTTTTGCCTCTATTGCATTTATTATTTCATTTGCTGATTGATTTAATTCTTTAAGTTCCATGTTTTGTATTTGGTTAGCTGTTGGAAGTTCTTGCAGTGTGTTTTGAAGTTTAGAAACTGCCTCCGCCCTTAATTTTGGTCTAACAGACCAAGGCGATTTTGATCTTTCACACTGAGTCTTTGTATAATTGTACTCTTGGCTAAAAACTTTGATGGGTCTGGTTTAGTTGTAAGCCGAACAAGTTGTCCTTGATCGTTTTTTACAGACAAATGATCATCTTTTAATTCAAAATCATTTGGGTCTATAAATTCGGGAGGTTCTTGACCTAAACTTTCGTAAAATGATTTAACCTTACTTTCTGTTAATTCATGCCGCATTGAGAGCGTTGAGCGATGTTGTATTAAAGGGATCATTTCACTCATGTCGTCTCCAGGATCAAAAACATCATAATCTTCTTCACCTTCAATTCCTGCCATGTTTTTAAATAATTAACTTTTTATTTTGTTTTATAAAAATGTCGCAAACATATGGTTCAATTCTTGGCCCGCATAGAAGACTGAAAGAGCCCTTTGGCGTGAAGGGAAATAAACGGAATATTACTGTTCCAAATAATCCATCTACTATTGATGCAGATCAAATTCTTACTGTCAAATTTCCGGACCTAGGAGCGGATGAAGTGATTGTGCCAGGCTCTGCGCGTCTTACTTTCAAAATAGAACTCGCTTCAACAACAGACCCAAACAGGACAGTTGTACAGAATCTGGGGCGGGCAATCGTTAAGAAAATTTCTATAAAACTTGAGGGGCAAGAAATATTTTCTTTACACAATGCAGACATATTTTAACCTATTCTGATCTATGGCATAACCGAGAATGAAAGGGCCGATCTTGCGTTTCAAGGAATTGAAAATAAAGAAGCGCTAAAACATAGAATAGGCGCCGAAGATGCTAAATCCGGCAAAAAGCATGAAGCAGTAAGTTATGCGTATGGTAATCGCTTTGTTATACCCCTAGATTTTGAGCTGTTAAAAATCGCATGCACCATACTTTCAAGGAGCATTAAAAAGACAGATTGTCATATGAACTAACTTTTAATGACTACAAATATGTTATTATATCTACAGACACCGGAGCAAAGTACAGCATTTCTGACATCTCGTTAGAGTTTGACGTTGTTAGCAACCCTAATTTAGCAGGCTGATTGAGCAACAATATCAGTCAAAATTAGCAATATATTACGAAAGAGTGATTCATCATACAACATATCCTAGAAGCAAGGCAGACGCTATATGGAATTTTAGTTTTAGCGTCTCAGCAAGATCGCTTAAAGGTATTTTATTGCTGTGTGAAGATGAAGGACCATTCGAAAGACAAACTGAAAATTTTGTTAATCCCAAAATAACGAAAGTGCAATGTACAATTGAGGGTAGTCCTAACCAAATCTACGCTAGCGGGCTTAGGCCTTATCAGCATTTTGACGAAATAAGAAAATTGTTTGGGGGTGGGAGGTGTAGAAATCCAACAGTAGACCTTGTGTCTAAAGATCTGCATCTTCACAGTGTTAGGCTTGATGATTATTTAACAACAAAATACGGTTTATGGATTGACCTAAGGTCGACAGAGGATAATCAGTTGCATGGAAGCGGGAGAACTGTTAGAGACGTAATAAACATTCGAATTGATAAAGAAAAAGATGCCGATAAACCACTTAATGCACATTTGTTTTTAATATATGATGCGCAGCTGAATATTCAAGAAAACAGATTAAAAGATATACATTACTAAATTATTTTTTCATTTTTAAAAAGCATGTCTGTTCAGGTTTATCCAAATGTGCCTACAGCGCCAGAGTCGCCAAAAGAAGGGATAGTAGAAACCCCTAACATAAAAACCTTCAGATTAACAAACATTACGCAAATGCAACAAAAACTAGAGCAAGACCTTTCAAAATACAGCAAAACCAGGCGAAGGTATTCTGCTGCCTTCAATGCTGTTACATATGTTAATACTGGAACATCAACTATAAGCGCTCTATCGGCAGGAACGAGTGTTGGTCTTTTAGCAACGGGCATAGGCGCACCCGCAGCTTTACCTCTAGGTGGTTTGTCTTTAGCTCTCGGTGTGTGTTCATTAGCTGTAGGTGCTGCTAGCAAAAAATTAAAAACTAAACTCCAAAAGCACACAGCTATGGTTCAACTAATAACAGCTAAACTTAGCTCGTTCAAACTGACAATAAATAAAGCACTAGTTGACTCAAACATCACGAATGAAGAATTTAATCGTTTACAGGCGATTTTGATGACTACAAAAGACAAAAGTTTGATCTTCAAAGAAAGGCGAGGACAACTTTTTCTCAACAGCCAGACGCCGAGCAGATAAAAAAGGAATGCTTAAAAAAAGTAAACGAAACATTAAACTCTGTTCTAAACAGCTCACAGTAACAACATTGAAGGGTGTTTATACTTTAGTTTATGAGTCCAAGCACAAAACGACCGTTGATATTGATTCTGATTAAGCCGTTGTATTTTTTTAATTTAAATAAATATGTTGGCTTAGAAAAGAAAGACAGCATGGCTAAGATATATGAAGGCCCAGATGAATTGTTTGAAGGAATGCTCGAGAAAGAGCGTTTGTCAAGAGCACTGAATGATATTGATTTAGAAGTTATTAATCCAGAAAACGTGCGGGCAAGCGTTGTACATGCAATTTCTCAAGTTCCAAGTAAACTAACAATAGACCCGCCAGTTAAAGTAATGTTAGCTGTTTTAATCGACTATGTAACAATAAATGAAGAAAATCTAGAAGTCTGGGTCTCGACTAAACAACAGACTATTCTTTCCTCTAATGACTTAACACCCGGTTGGGCAGACGAACTGCTTGCACAGTTTGATGCTGCCGCTGAAGAAGCTAAAATGAGAGGCTCTGGTTGGTCAGAGGGCGAAGTCTTAGAGATCAGATTAAAACAGTCTAAGTATGCACCAATTGTAGGCAAGGCTTACATTCCGCTACCTCGAGAGTTGGTTTTAAAGAGAGCAGTTTTAAACATAAAGAATTCAGACGACAAATGTTTTATGTGGTGTGTTCTTGCAAGGGTGCATCATGTTCGCGAACACGCAGAGAGAGTGACTAACTATGAACCTTACAGCAATGATCTCAACTTTAGTGGAATATCCTTTCCCGTTAGTGTAGACCAAATTGATCAGTTTGAAGAACAAAACAAACCAATAACTGTTAATGTCTACACATGGGATGAAGAAACAAATCTACTGCCTATTAAAGTGTCCAAGAACAGCCCAACAATAGGTGATCCAGGCAAAAATCATGTTGACTTACTGCTAATGCTTTCACCAGCAGGGCTACCACATTACACATTGATACGAACAATGAGCAGATTATTGGCGCATACTTCAAAAAACACTAACAAACAAGAATTCTGTAGAAAATGTTTAACAAGAATGCCATCCGTTAAAGCAGCGAGCGAACATAAAAAACATTGTAAAAGTTCTGTAGACTGTAATACAGAACTAATTACGCCCCCACCCGGATCTAAAGTTAGTTTTAAGAACTGGAAACGGATGCAAAATTCTCCATATTGTTGTTACGCAGACTTTGAATCACTCATTGTTCCTTATGAAGGGCCAGCGCCACAAAAACTTCGAAAAACAGTCTTAATGAGTAATCATCAGATTTGTTCATTCGCTTTCATCGTTGTCAGGTCGGATGGCGCTCATTCAAAGCCAGAATTATATAGAGGGCCAAATGCTGCAGAATACTTCTTAGAACGCATGCAGAAAGTGCGTAATGACTGTTCTAATAATCTAAACTTATCTGAAATCATAATGACGCCTGAAGACCAACAACAGTATGACGCAGCCACTCACTGTTGGATTTGCGGTTTAGGTCTCTCATCAGACGCAGAGAATCCAACAGTAAGAGACCATGATCACATTAGCGGAAAGTTCAGAGGAGCAGCGCACAGTAAATGCAATCTTCAACTAAAGTTTGATCCTAAGACATGGAAGCTGCCCATCTTCTTTCATAACTTGCGAGGTTACGACTTCTCATCTTATAATGAAAGCAGTGGACGATGCCTTCAGGGTGTCATGCATTGCACAGTCATCAGAAAAGTACATGTGCTTTAATCTAAATAACATGTCTTTTTATGACTCTATGCAACACATGATGGGTTCATTAGAGTCACTGGCTATGTCCTTAAAGTCCTGCCCAATAACGGAAGAACATTTTGACTCAATCTTGTTAGAAAGGGCGTTTACCCTTATGAGTACATGAACAGTTGGGAAAGGTTTGATGAAGACACACTTCCTCCTAAAGGCGCGTTCTTTTCTAGTCTCAGAGGAAAGGACATCAGTGATTCTGATTACCAGCATGCTCAAGATGCGTGGCAGAAGTTAGATTGTAAAACGATGGGAGACTATCATGATTCATACTTGAAGGCAGATGTATGTTTGTTGGCGGATATTTTGAAAATTACAGAAAGACCTGCATGAAACATTATAGCCTGGATCCCGCGCATTACATTTCTGCGCCCGGGATGAGTTGGGACGCTTTCTTAAAGTTTACTGGAGTACAGATTGATTTATTGGCTGACCTGCCAATGATTCAGATGATTGAAAACGGATTGCGTGGAGGAATTAGTATGGCGTTGCATCATTACTGTAAAGCAAACAACAAATACTTGGACGATTATGATCCGAGTAAAAGGTCTAACTATCTCATGTATTTAGATGCAAACAATCTGTATGGATGGGCAATGGCGCAATCACTTCCATTACGTAACTTTAAAATGTACACAGGCGGCGATCCGAATAATATCAAAAAGCATTAAAGTGGTTGGGCAGTTTAACGCCTGATCAACAGCGCGGATACATTCTAGAAGTTGATTTAGAATATCCTCATGAACTCCATGACCTGCATAATGACTATCCATTAGCAGCAGAAAGTCTAAAGATGGATCCAAGAGAGCCTCCTAAACTTGTGCCTAATCTTCGAGGCAAAAAAAATTATGTCTGTCATTACAGACTTCTACAATTTTATTTAAGACATGGTTTGAAGTTGACAGCTGTTCATCGTATAATCGCTTTTGATCAAGAACAGTTCATGAAACCATACATCATGAAGAACACTGATCTCAGAACCAAATCCACAGATGCTTCAGAAAAAGACTTTTTCAAGCTGATGAACAACAGCTGTTTTGGAAAGACTATGGAAAATCCCCACAAGCGTAAAGATGTCAGATTAGTCACCAAAGAGAACGAAGCAATTAAGCTGACTTCTAAACTAATTATCAGGACTTCAGAAGATTTCATGATCACCTTTTTGGCATAATGATGAAAAAAAAGAAAGTCAAATTGGACAAACCTGTATTTATTGGGTTTACTGTTTTAGAATTATCAAAGCTTTTGATGTTAGAGTTTCTTTATGGCTACTTTAAACCCTCGTATCCAGAGTCCAGAGTGCTTTACACAGATACAGATAGTTTTGTTATAGATATCCCCACTGAAGACATCTATAAAGACATGGAAATAGAAGTAGCTAAAGGGCATGCAGGATGGTACGACACATCCGATTACCCTAAAGATTCGCCTTTGCATTCAATTACTAACAAGAAGGTTTTAGGAAAGATGAAGGATGAATTATCTGGAAAGGTGATTAAGGAGTTTGTTGGTTTAAGGTAAAAAATGTACAGTATTTCGAGCCAGGAGAAAATCATTAAGAAAGCAAAGGGAATATCTCGCAGCGTTGTGCAGTCAACATATCCCATGACAACTACAAAGAAGCATTGTTTGGCAATAAGACTTTTCATCATGACAACGTAAAACTGCGATCTAATCTACATGAGATCAACACAACAGTTGTAACAAAGAAGTCGTTAGATAGAACAAACACAAAACGGGTGTTTTTTAAACCCGATTTTTCATATGCAATCGGGCACTGGGGGACCGTTTAAACAGGGGGTTATATTTTTTCATCAATTTTTGTTATAAAAAATCATACTTCATCCAATTCTTTTAAAACTTTCTATTTTTGCTTGATGCTTTCGAATTTTTTTTATTATTTCAAAAAATCTTTTTTCCCAATTTGGGGGTTTTAGTTGGGACTGGAAGAAATTTTGCATGCATTAAAAAATCCCCGAAAAAGTTTCCTTTAAAACATTACAACCATGAAATGATTCCCCATATTTCAAGGTCTCTTCCTTTTCCATTCTTTTTTCTTCTGCGCTTCCTTTGGGCCTTCCATTTTAAACCAAATATGTTACGTAAATTAAAACCGGAACTGGCTGGGGGAATTACTGCATTTTTTCCTCACAAAAGACTTGGGACTGGTTGTTTTTTTTGTCATTTTTCGTAAATAAAAACGGCGGATTCATTTTACAAACTTTTTATTTCATATGGACAACACTCCAAAAGGACGGTTTTCCCAATGCGAGGTCCCCTTTTCCTCTCCCGGAAATAAATTCCTTTCTTTTAAACCAAACAAAAGTTTGCGGGTGTACTGGAGTCTTCAGCAACTTATTGTTTTTCTTTTGGTTGCTTGTACTGGTTTTAGTCCTTTAAATTCTTCATTATTTTTGCGCGCAAAAATGAGGGCAGTCTCTAACCCATTTCTGTGTTGCGAGAATTTCCAAAAACTCTCTGTGATCTGGGTAGGAGAAAAGTCTTTTAGCTAACGTTTGTTAAAGTTTCGACTAAAGCCTGGATCTGTGAACTCCTGGAAAGCCCCTTTTAATGGAACCTATGTTTTAACAAAATTGATTCACTTGCCCTTTAAATTCTTTTCCACATCGACTTGAATCATGCAGGAAAAGTTAAAAGGCCCGTGAAAAACATTGATGGCAACAGCAAAAGCGAAGCACTCTTTTTTGTTAAGGTTCCGCACTTTGTACTTTAAGCTATTCAATGACTGTGATGCGTACTTAAATCTTTTTTCGTCTAACCCAAAAAAAGGGGAAAAATAGAAGGTCCATTTTATGGGGGTTCGTTTGGGTTTATCACAAAATTGGTCTCTGTATTCCAGGCGCAGGAAAAAAATTTGGGCCCAAAACGCTTGTTTAATAACCCTTCCTTTTCTGTTTGTTTCCCGACACCTCCGCTGGCTTTGCTTTTGATTGCCCTATTCCCTTTCCCAAAATCCTTTTTGGGGAAAAATAGATTTGTTTATTTTTTTACTCAGCCAAATTATGTGCAACAAAATACCAACGGCAAACCAAAGCAAAAACGCGATTTTTTTCATTTTTGTTTTTTTCTGATGTTGATAAAAGTCACTGAATTTGGCGAGGGGAAGTTTTAATTGGTTTTCCTGTTAAGAAATATTCTTTTATTGCTTGATCAACATCTTTAAATGTGTAAGCTGCATGCCCCTGTTTTTTCAGTGTTTATTATAAAATCTAACTGCTCAAGTCTCTGCTTTTCATAGGCGTCTTGTGCAGCTGCTAGTTGCTCCATAGCTTTGTTATGTCTTTTTCTCTCGCCGTCATCCCGCAGTTTACTAAATGCGAAATTACTTCCGCTAAAAGCAAGCGCATCACCACAGCGCCGCCTATCATCATTACGAGTGAAGCCATTTTTTATAAATGTATTTTTTCTTACATATTTATATGTCCGGAATTATTCCTTGCTTAACTAGAAAATCTTTCGTAGCAAACAAGCTGCAATGATAGCAATTAGCTTTGCTGAATCCTCAAAGTCTAGTTTGCCAAGATCTGCTGGTTTAATCTTAACAAGCTTTTACCAAGCATTGAGTATCCTACACTTAGACCTCCAATAACAGCAGAATGGATACAAGGTTAGCAACAGTTTTTTCGGTGCTCATTTTAGAAAATAAAATAATTATAATTAATAAAAAACATGAACAGTGATGACTCCTACAGCTACAAGGCAGCCTAAACCTTCCTGAACTTATGAATGACCAAGTTGATGACCAAGCTATTATGCCCAAAAAGGAGAGGCTGTATTCTTTGGCAGCATGTGGAAAAACAAAACAGTTCCTCGGAACTGAATTCAGCATAGAACAGATTCAACAGATGTCTCCACAAGACATTATAAAGTACATAACAGGTATGAAGCGCAGCTGGGGTCTAGAATGGTGAAAAGTGTGGGCAAACGGTTCTTAGTTTGTACACTAAACTAGTCAGTAGATTTGCTCCCATTGATTCTGAACAAGATCTTACGTATGATTTAACGCAAGATCCGGTTTTTAACAAAGTCATTAGAGTCTCTAGGATGTGATCTATACTACAGATTTGGAACATTGTTATCGCCATTAATCATGGATTAATAACTTTTAATCATATAGATTTTGTTTCCCTTCAAAATGAACGAGCTGGAAAATCATCAGAACCAGAATCAGGAAACATTGAATCAGTGGAGAAAGTAACCAAGCCAGAAAATCAGCAGAATCAGAAACACTGAACCAGGTGGGGCCAGTGAAAAGCATCCTGGCGTGTTAAAGCAGGAAAAAAATTAGCAGAGTGGAACAGACAAAAAAAATTAATGTTACAGAATATAACTCATCATGAAAACATAACACCGCCAGCGCCAGAACACGTTGATTCAAAGCCCGCTATAAAAAAACTCCATGTGATACATGACCTACAGCACCAAAAGTCTTCATTGGGAATATTAAACTTAAAACTGTTGCCATTTTTGGCGCCATTGCTGCTGCTGGGGCGGTTATTACGCTTATAAAATATTTAAACAAAGGCAGCCAAAAACAAAGCAATCAAAAAATCTGAACGCTAGAATACGAAAAAAACAACAAGCAGCCAGCACCGCTAATACCAAAAGATCATTTTGATCCATTTCAGACTGCGAATCTATTTTTAAGAACTTAATTTTAATTTTTTTTTATAAAAATAGATCATGGACGTATTATAAAATGATTAAGTCAATAAATAAAGACATGGTGTCTATAAAGACTTCCATCTGACCATGAATTGTAATCATGTGGTTGCTTAGGATGTAAGCCCTTCATAAGATCTATGCTGACCGATCTCGCGCTAGGGGCGTTTTAAGCACGACATCCTGGACGATGACGCGTTTTTTTGAAGGCGTGTGTGTATATATTAGTCATCTACTATTTAGATAAAACATAGATAGTTATTTTTTGATAAATTATAGATAAACTTAAAATAAGGAACTTGGTTGTACTTAGAGGATGACTTAGTTATGATCTGAGGTAACTAATTAAGAACTTAATCAAGAACTTATTAAGAACTTGAAGTATTAATTAAAAACTTAATTAAAAACTTAATTAGAACTTGGGTGACTTGAAGTGACTTGAGGTGACTTAAGTTAAGACTTAAAAGTGACTTAAGTGTGTGCATGCGTGGGGCGGGGGTGGGGGGAGGAGGTGTGCATGCGTGGGGTGGGGGTGGGTGGGGGGAGGAGGTGGTGCATGCGTGGGGTGGGGGTGGGGCACATCTGTCCCAGTTACAGCACCGCTACATCCTGTTAGACTCATGCTGCTAAAATAGGACGGTTCACACATAAACGGCTCTTTATAGTAGCCAGTCGCAAGGCTAATTTTACTGCAGTCCTCTTGCGCTAAATATAGCCGTTCATGTATAAACGGCTATTTATAGCAAGGCTGACTTCACCACAGATCCTCTTGCTGCTAAAAATAGCCGTTCATGTATAAACGGCTATTTATAGCAAGGCTGACTTCACCACAGTCCTCTTTGCTGCTAAAAATAGCCGTTCATGTATAAACGGCTATTTATAGCAAGGCTGACTTCACCACAGACCACCTCCCAAAAAAGTTTCATTATACTTTCCTTCTCACACAAAAAAGTTTATGCCACACCCTCCTCTTTTCTCATCCGGCTTGGGATCGCCAGTAGTTAGTACGCCCGCCATTGTATTTTGAAGCATTTATATGAAGATAGTGCTGGCTACACACTACTCCTCTCCATACTGGTAAATGTACTAAGGTCTGCCTAGCCCTATCTAGTTTTGCCAGAACATTCGAAAATCGCCATTCAGTTGCATAAGGGCACACTTGAAGGCAGATAAACTGGGTAGAATTAGAAAAGTAGAAAGTATACACATCTTAATACACAGATCAGCTTGCTACATGAACACTGAATCTGTAGTTAAACAATCAATCAAGTCTGATACAAACTGGAACAGTTTTACTTGGGAGGAACAGCAAAATGTTTCAAATATAAGTTTTTTAGCATACAAATCAGCCGTGTTTACCTTCGCCTTAAGAAATGAACGCCATGTTTTTTAAACATGGCTTTAGCTGTCTCAAGCCAGCTCCCAACAATCAACGCGTAATGGATTGTTTTGCTTCGGCCGACTTTCAACAAAGCAGCGCGCCATTTTTAGATAAGGAACCATCTCATCGATAGCCAAACACGTATTAAAACTGGCTGTATCTTTGTCAACAATATTGCCTTCAACGTTTCATTTCCTTGAACCAACAAACCTTAAGATACACAATTCTGTTCTTCGGTAAACCGGTTATTAGAATAAACACCACCACAACACAATTATAACCGTCCTGCTCGTCCAGCAGTCAGTGGAAGAATGTGTGGGTTAACCTAGTCATGTGAGCGCCCGCTGATTGGCCGGGCTGTAACGGCGCCATCACGCGGCAGTGTTGTGGCAAAGCGGCTGATGTAATATGTTGTAATCGAGCAGGCTGGGCGGGAAGGAGTGGGGGTAGGGAGGAGGTGCGGCAGTATTGATTTTTTGGCCTCAGTGTGTGTCTCTGTCTGTCTGTCTGTCTGTCTGTCTCTGTTGCGCGCGCGCGCGTGTATGAGAGTGTGTGTGGTGTGTGGTGTGTGTGTGTGTGTGTGTGTTTTGTGTGTGTGTGTGTGTTTTGTGTGTGTGTGTGTGTGTGTGGGGTGTGTGAGGAGAGAGAGAGAGAGTGCGGTGGGTGGTTATATATAGCTGTTTCTGTTTTAAAACCGCGTCATTCCAATCGCCAGTAGTTCACAAAACTTGCCAGCATTAACCGCTGGGTTACGAGCCGCTTCAATCATTTTTCAAAGTATCTTATATTTCATGTAAAGCATTCTTTTCTTCCTCTGTCCACAATTCCGTTAGTGTTGGCGGCGGGAATGGGAGATTTTGAGCTTGTTAGAAAGTTGTAGCTGATTCCATGTCTTCCACAAAAATTTAATCTATAAAGCTGTTGAAAAAGATTTGTGATTCAAAAACTTTTTTTAACTTAGAATCCACCCCTGTCTTCTAAAAAATGCAGCTATATTTTGTGCCATATGCAAACTCACACCACCACAGCACTGGGAGAAATAAACATCCCAAGTGCTGGGCAGGTAGGCCGGCAACTAGCAAATTTAAAAGCTTACCTGCCCCCTGCAGAGCGGGTCGTTGACACCGCCCTGACAGAGTTGACAGTACTGAAAAGAGAGCCGTGGGAACAGACACCGTTTGTATATGAAGCGCGTTCAGTCACGGCTGCTTTTCCCCTACGTTACTCTAGGGGACGTGTTCAGCCACGGCTACTTTCCCCTACGTTACTCTATGAAAACTTTAGTAAATTAGTATTGAAAACGAATAACCCTACACAGTATGTTTGTTTGTAGATAATCGTTATTTTTTGGTTATTAAAGTCTTACTTGTCAGAGAACAGGGAAAGGCGGCTTTTAGGCCACTTTCGCCCAAAACTTGGTGGAGGAGCAAGTGGGTAGAACAGACATTTATCTGTTCTCTACAGGAAAAGAATCAGGTAGTGGCGTGTGCCTGTATGTAAATGAAAGATGGTGTGACAGTGCGAATGTGTGCGTGAAGCAGCGAATGTGTACGCCAGAAGTTGAACTGCTGTCAGTGTCCTTGAGACCCCGCTACTTGCCGCGCGAGAGTTCGGCCGCATATTTGTGACAGTTGTGTATGCCCCAGTCTATGACCAGTCATCTGCTACACGTGCTGGGCGCACAATAGCTGGTGTTGTCCGTGATCTGCAAATGATATCTGCTGATGCCCCCTGTTTTGTTGTGGGTGACTTTAACCATTGTGACTTGAAAAAAGTTCTTCCTTCTTTTAAGCAGTATGCGACCTGTCCCACGCGGATTGATAACACAATTGACTTGTGCTATGGAAACATCCTGGTGCATTTAAATCTTTTTGTCTGCCACCTGTTGGTTTGTCTGACCATAATACTGTGCAACTGATCCCTGCATACAAACCTAAAATACAAACTGAGCCTGTTGTGAGGAAGAGTGTGAAAGTATGGACGGCTGAGAGTGGGATGAGCTGAGAGGATGTTTTGAGTGTACTGATTGGAGTGTGCTGACTGACTCGTGTCAAAATGTTCATGAAGCGGCGAATGTGGTAACTGATTATATCCTTTTTTGTGAAGACATGATTATCCCAACAAAACCAATTAAACTGTTTCCAAACAACAAACCATGGATCACGGGGTCAATTAAGACACTTCTTAATGAGAAAAAGATAGCATTTCAGGCTGGTGACAAAAAAGAAAGGAAACGAGTACAAACAAAGCTTAGGTGCGGAATACGGAGGGCCCAAAAGGAATTCAAAGGTAAAGTAGAAGAGCGGTTTCAGTTAGGAAGAATGAAGGATGCATGGGATGGGTTAAAGATTCTAACGGATGAAGCCAAAAAGAAAGCAAGATCTTGTCAGATGAATATTAATGACCAGACTGATTTTTCGAACAAACTCAATGATTTCTATTGTCGTTTTGAAAGGAATGATCTGGGTGGGACGGTAGACAATGTGGTAAAAGAGCTAAACAAAAGAATCAAAGACAAGGGAGATGAACAAGACTTTGAGATCCATGGCGATGTTGTGAAGTCACTGTTTTTTAAACTGAATATCAGGAAATCAATGGTCCAGATAACATCAGTGGAAGATTGCTGAAATTGTGTGCTTCTGAACTTTGTAATGTTTTCTGTAAGATTTTCAATTGGTCTCTTAAGGCATGCTCTGTACCCAGTATCTGGAAAAATTCCACTGTCTGCCCTGTCCCGAAGAAAAGAAACCCCACAACATTGAATGACTCTCGCCCTGTAGCTCTGACCTCCATAGTTATGAAGTGCTTTGAAAAACTTGTTCTCCGTCACTTGTTAACTTTTGTTGGTCAGTACCTTGACCCCTTTCAGTTTGCTTATAAAACCCATAGAGGTACAGATGATGCCATTCTAACTCTCCTTCACAATGCTTTCTTCCATTTAAACAAACCAGGTTCTTTTGCGCGTATTCTTTTTATTGATTTCTCCTCTGCTTTTAATACTATACAGCCACATCTGTTAGCTATGAAACTGCTTGACTTAGGTGTTGACCCAAAGCTTACTTTATGGATTGTCAGTTTTCTGCGCAATAGAACTCAGTCTGTTCGTTTTCAGTCTGCACTATCCTCTGAACGCTCGACTTCTACTGGTGCACCCCAAGGCACAGTTCTGTCTCCCGTTTTGTTACTTATATACTAATGACTGTAGAGGCACAGAGAAAACTACACTCGTTAAATATTCTGATGATTCTGCTATTCTAGATATGTCAAACTCTGATTCAGTTTACTTTGAGGAAATCAAAAAGTTCTGCAGCTGGTGTAAAGACAAATTTCTTGACCTTAATGTGCAAAAAACAAAAGAAATCTTAATCGACTTTCGGAAGAACCCGGAACCTGTGCCAGACCTTGTAATTAATGGTGAAGCTGTTGAACGAGTAAATGAGTATAAATATCTGGGAATGATTGTTGATGATAAATTAGTTTTTGATAAAAATGTTACTAAAATCCATAAAAATTGCCAGTCAAGAATATTCTGTTTGCAAAAGCTACGAAATATTGGTGTTAAACCTGTAATCTTATAAACTTATTACAGATGTTGTGTTGAGTCATTGCTCATTGCTTCTTTTATGTGCTGGTATGGAAGTTTGGGTGTGAAGAGCAAGCGAGTATTGAATGATGTGGTGAATGTGTGTAGCAAAGTGATTGGAAGGAAGCAAGTTGGAATGCAAGAATTGTATGACAGACGAGTGGAGAGGAAAGCAAGAAAGATTGCCAGTGATGATAGCCATGTTTTAACAAAATATTACGAAATTTTACCATCTGGACGTCGTTTTAGGACCCTTAGAGTCAAATCTAGGGCGCAAAAAACTTTTATACCCAGGTCGATCCATCTTCTAAATTCATGATGTCTTTTGTACCCTTTTTCATGCTTAGTGATGTGAAGGAATGCGAGAGAGAGGGAGGGGGGAGGGGGGGGGGGAGGGGGGGAGGTGCGAGAGAGTGAGAGCTTGTGGGGTGGGTTGAAGATGTGTGTGCTTGTGTGAAGATATGTGTATTTGCATATATGTGCTTGTGTGTGTGTGTGTGTGTGTGTGTGTGTGTGTGTGTGTGTGTGTGTGTGTGTGTGTGTGTGTGTGTGTGTGTGTGTGTGTGTGTGTGTATGTGTGTGTGTGTATATATCTGCTTGTGAGTGTAAGCCTATGAGTGTGCTTGTGTAAGTGCATGTGCATGAGGTTTCTCAAATGATTATAGTGTGTGTTGTGTGTGGTGTGTGTGTGTGTGTGTGTGTGTGTGTGTGTGTGTGTGTGTGTGTGTGTGTGTGTGTGTGTGTGTGTGTGTGTGACTGTATATGTAAATTCTATAAGTGGCCACTTGATTGTGATGATTCTTGTTTTATGCATGTTGTCTTGTTATACTGTTTATTATGCACCTATCTTAATTTCTCATCCTTTGAGATAATAAAGTGTTCATATCATATCATATCATATAAACAAGTATATCATTAAAAATATCCCACTCTTTGCACTGTGCTCAGTCATTCCTTGTCAATTCATTTATCCATCTTGTGTTAGTCTGTACACATATATAAATATTAACACATGCACGCACACATCCTACCACCACCACCCACCCCCCACCACCCCAGATACACACACACACCACACCAATACAGAATCACACGCACACACCCCGCCAAAACAGTGTCACACACACACACACACACACACACACACACACACACACACACACACACACACACACACACACACACACACACACACACACACACAACACACACACACACACACACACACACCACCACCACCACCACCACAACCACCACAAACCACCATCACATTTGCAATATTATCACAGTAATACAATCAAGTAAAGATATTTGTAGTAAAAAGGCTTGGATGGGGGGGGGGGGGGGGTGTCCTTCACATACACACACGCACTCTCTCTCTCTCTCTCTCTCTCTCTCTCTCTCTCTCTCTCTCACTCACTCTTATAATACCCGAGCGACGCCGGGTAACCGGCTAGTTTTATTATATTTCCCTCGTCATCATAGTAGAACGCAAACATTGTTAAAATTAAACAGCTGTGGCGCCGATAGGTTTTCCTCTTTTTCATGATAGAAAACAAAACTGAAATAAATAAGCAGCTATGGCACCAAAGAGAAAACATTTCCTGTGCTCAGTTAAAATGTTTCCTTTTCCTGTCATTGTGTTCTGCTTTTTCAAACTAGCAAAAGCCCGGAGGAAAAAATCTTCCAATAAAGTCAATGAGGATAAGCGATTGCTCGTTCATTTTCGTTGTCCTGAGTATTTTGTGTCTTGCCTAAAGAAGACCTAAGAGGTCAAAACGCGTCGTGTTTTGTCTTGTGATTCGTTTCTCTACGTTTTCTTGGCGGTGTGCTATCAATTATATTTAAAATGTGTTTGGATTTCCGCCTGCAGTCGTCTCACTTTGCAACTAGATC
>CM031611.1:20006165-20007985 GCA_018398815.1 Conus ventricosus | reverse complement strand
TATAGTAAATATTAAATGTCTAACAATAACGATTGACAATATCTACCAACACAATGCATAAGATTTAACATTCTGCAAACGCTTTTTCTGCCTGTCTGTCAGACATATGCCAGTTAACACGTTCTCTTATTTTTCATCATATCTGCCAAACTTCACTTGCATTTTCAAATTCTACTCATAATACTTTTGCAGCGACACTCAAGCAATTCAGCTTGCTTACAGTTTGCCCCAGAGCATGTAGCATATATTAACTTGTTTCATATGGTTGATTATCCTCAGCACCCCCCACCTCTCTCTCTCTCTCTCTCTCTCTCTCTCTCTCTCTCTCTCTCTCTCTCTCTCTCTCTCTCTCACACACACACACACACACACACACACACACACACACACACACACACACACGCACGCACACACACACACACACACACACACACACACACACACACACACACACACACACACACACACACACACACAAGCGTGCTGAGAGGGAGAGAGAGAGAGAGAGGGGAGGAGAGAGAGAGAGAGAGAGAGAGGAGAGAGAGAGAGAGAGAGAGAGAGAGAGAGAGAGAGAGAGAGAGAGAGAGAGAGAGAGAATGAATGAATGAATGAATGAATGAATGAATGAATGAATGAATGAATGTTTATTCATATAGGCCTCAGCCCCTCATGAAGGGGTAAACGTACAGATATACGATTTTAATCATGCAATACAAAAGGCTACGGTTATGGCAGGGCACATCATGCAAAACTATGAAGTAGCTATTTTCTATATTTAAAAGCCTTATACAAAAACAACGATAAATTTCGTAAACATCAGGTTTAGTGCATGCCATTAGTAGACTTAGTTTAAATAAACAAGGTTGTCGATAATATTTCGGCTCCAAAAACTTTTCTCTTATTTCTTTCAACCTTTGACAACACAGAACGAAGTGTATCTCATCTTCTTTAGACATCTGGCATAATGGACACATCAGATCGCAATCATTACAACATTTATATCTTAAACGATGCACATTTAAGTCAGATATACCTAGTCTAAACCTAGTCATTATGTGCTTCAGTTTTCGGTCCATATTTGCTTTCAAATATTGCTTCAAGTCATGGGTATTAGGCTTACAAAACGTTCTATACAAATGAAATCTTTCACTAGTGTAAATGTGGTTATTCCAGTTTTTCCATCTACAGTCAATCAAACGCTGACGAAACATTGCTTTTGAGTGATTTTCATTCCCACACTTTGATTTAACCACACGTCACCAAAACCGTTACTATATAAACAAACACGCACATTTGAAAGCCAGTTCTTCTTTCCCCTAGCTTCTAAATCATACAGCATTTTATACGCTATTTTAGGTAACCTGTGTTCATCCATATGTAATAGCTTAAAGCAATATCGAAGGCAGTTAACCGCAGCATTAATAACATACGTGGGAAATCTGCTTGTTTCACGATACACTAAATCATTGGGAGTGGACTTGAAACCTGTTCACCGGCGGAGCAAGTCGCACCGAGCCAGCGCTCCGATTAAATGGAGTAAACTTGCTTCTGCCTTGAGTTCACAACTAAGAAAAATGTGCCTTACATTGTATTTCGTTTAATTTTTTGTTTCTCTTATTCTCAAAGAAAGGAGACTTTATATTGACTTTTCATAATGGACGGTTACTTTGTGTAAAAAAAAAAAAAAGAAAAAAAAAAGAAAAAAGAAGAAGAGGGGAAAAATGGAGGACAAATTGTGGTGTTTTCAGTGACGAGTTTTGTGTGTGTGTGTGTGTGTGTGTCCGCCACCTGTCGCCAAATATTGGACAGTTTTTAAGGAA
>CM031611.1:19996165-20003665 GCA_018398815.1 Conus ventricosus | reverse complement strand
CACTTTCCCCCGCTATACAGCGAGAGCCGCCTCTTTCTCTGTTCTTCATTGCGCTTAACTGGTAGTTGAAGGCGGAGGTAAACACGACGATTCGTATTGAAACATTTTTGCTGTTCCTTCCCAAGTAAAAAATGTTCTCAGTTTGTATTAGACTTGATTGTTTGTTAACTATAGATTCAGTGTTCATGTGGCAAGCTGATCTGTGTATTAAGATGTGTTTTACTTTTCTACTTTTTTAATTCTAACCAGTTCATCTACCTTCAAGTGTCCCTCTTACGCAACGAATGGCGATTTCGAATGTTCTGGTAAACAAACTAGATAGGGTTAGGGCAGACCTTAGTACATCTACCATTGGAAAAGGAGTAGTGTGTGGCTAGCACTATCTTCATATAAATGCTTAAAAATATACAATGACGGATGTACTACAACCTACAAAACTATGTGAACAGATAGGGCTGACACGGGGCCCCGAAACTTAATCGCTAGCGAGACGCGCGACCTCGTTCACACAGCGCCGGAAAGCGACCAAAAAATCAATAAAGCAAAGAGGACGGGGCTTGCCAGGTGAGGGGTGGGGGTGGGGGGTGTTTTCATTTCAGGTTGACAGCGCGCCAGGTGTCGTTAGCGCGGGTTGTATTGTCATTGAAGGTGTGTGTGTAGTGAGAAGATATTTACCGGGTTTTGTGCAGGTTGGTTTTGTTTATATAATATTTTAATCAGGGCAGAACAAAGACAGTGGGAGATTTCTAAGCTGACAATACTTGACGAGCATTTTGGGAGTCCCATGCACAGTCTGGAAACAAGATTGCACATAGAAATGACAAGCGAGCTCCAGCAATCCCCGTAATCGTTAACGGCGGAAG
This sequence comes from Conus ventricosus, assembly GCA_018398815.1. Classification (NCBI taxonomy): domain Eukaryota; kingdom Metazoa; phylum Mollusca; class Gastropoda; order Neogastropoda; family Conidae; genus Conus; species Conus ventricosus. Next base: position 20,002,802 of record CM031611.1, on the reverse strand, counting down.
GCAAGACCTTAGTACATCTCCCCAGTATGGAGAGGAGTAGTGTGTGGCCGGCTATCTTCATATAAATGCTCCAAAAAATACAATGACGGATGTATATTTCTGGCGATTAGAGCCGCCATAAAAGCCTTAACTCTGCCAACGCCGTTGCAAGCCTGGTTGAGAAAAGAGGAGCACAGCAAACTGGGCCCTAAGTGGACATATGTGGTTGGACGTCATGCTTCGTCGTTCACGCGCGTGAACGGTGGCCTACTTGCTGGACCCCTACCCCACAAAGCCCTGGACAGTTTTCTAAAAATAGTTCTTACCTCACCTGCTTTGACGTCATGCTTCGTCGTTCACGCGGCCGTGAACGGTGGCCTACTTGCTGGACTCCTGCCCCACAAAGCCCGGACAGTTTTCTAAAAATAGTTCTTACCTCACCTGCTTTGACGTCATGCTTCGTCGTTCCCCGCCCCGTGAACGGTGGCCTACTTGCTGGACTTGCCCCGTGCTTAGGCTCCCTTTTTAGGCGGGTGTACTTTATACAATTGTCTTGTTTTATTTAATCAGGCTTTTGTTAAATGCACTTGGTGGCTGCTTTGAACTTGCAACAAAAGAGCCAATGCATTACAAAAACGCAAGCACTGTCTTGCACCAAGTGGTGTTACACATGACAAATAATAAAGCTCTGTGTACCCCAAACACACACTCCCACCCCCAAGTCACCCCAAGTCCTTAATTAAGTTTTTAATTAAGTTACCCCAAGTTCTTAATTAAGTTTTTAATTATACTTCAAGTTTTTAATAAGTTCTTGATTAAGTTTTTAATTAAGTTCTTGACAAGTTTCTTAATAAGTTCTTGATTAAGTCATCCTTAAGTACAACCAAGTTCTTTATTTAAGTTTTCTTATAATTATCAAAAAAATACAATCTATGTTTTTTCTTAATAGTAAATGTCTAAGATAGTACACACACCCCCTCAAAAAACGCGTCATCGTTGAGGATGTCTTGCTCAGCGTTTCAGCATAGATTTTAAAGGGAAGGTTTTACATCCGAAGCAACCGCATTGATTACAATTCGGGTCTAGGGAAATGTCTTTTATAGACTCCAGGTCTTTATTTTTTGGGACTTCATCATTTTTAATACGCCATGATCTATTTTTATAAAAAAATTTAAAATTAAGTTTCTTAAAATATTATTCCATTATAAATGGATCAAAATGATGCTTGTTATTGGCGGTTTTGGCGTGCAGTTGTCTTTTTCTGTATTTAACGGTTCAGGTTTTTTTAAAACTTCTTTCGTTTCTGTTGCCATTGTGTATATATTTTATAGCCATAATAACTGCCCCCAACAGCAGCAATGGCGCCAAAAATGGCAACAGTTTTAAGTTCAATATTCCATGAAGACTTTGGGGCCCTTGTTTTCACATGGATTTTTTATAGCGGGCATTGAATCAACTTGTTTGGCGTTGGCGGCGTTATGTTTTCATGATGAGTCATTTTTCTGTAACATTAATTTTTTTTGTCTGTTCCACTCTGCAAATTTTTTTTTCCTGCTTCAACACGCCCAGGATTTTTAATGGTCTCCACCTGATTCAGCGTTTTCTGCTGATTTTCTAGCTTGGTTACTTTCCCACCTGTTTTCAGTGTTTTCTGGTTCTGCTGATTTTCCAGATCGTTCATTTTGAAGGGAAATAAAATCTATATGATTAAAAGTATTAATCCCATGATTAATGGCGAAAAACAATTTTCCCAATCTATAGTATAAATCACAACCCTAGAGACTCTAATGACTTTGTTAAAACTGGATCTTGCGTTAAATCATACGTAAGATCTTGTTCAGAATCAATGGGAGCAAATCTACTGACTAGTTTAGTGTACAAACTAAGAACCGTTTGCCCCACACTTTTCACCATTCTAGACCCCAGCTGCGCTTCATACCTGTTATGATACTTTAAAATGTCTTGTGGCGAAATCTGTTGAATCTGTTCAATGCTGATTCAGTTCCGAGGAACTGTTTTGTTTTCCCCATGCGCTAAAGAATACACCCCTTCCTTTTTGGGCATAATAGCTTGATCACAACTTGGTCATTCAAAAGTTCAGGAAGGTTTAGGCTGCCTTGTAGCTGTAAGGAAAATCATCACTGTTCATGTTTTTTAATAATTATAATTATTTTATTTTATAAAAATGAGCACCGAAAAAATTTTTACCAACCTTGTATAACCATTCTGCGTTATTGGAAGACTAAGTGTAAGGATACTCAATGCTTGTAAAAAACCTGTTAAGAATAAACCAGCAGATCTTGGCAAACTAGACTTTGAGGATTCAGCAAAGCTGATTGCTATCATTGCAGCTTCGGTTGCCACGAAAGATTTTCTAGCAAGCAAGGAATAATTCCAGACAATATAAATATGTAAGAAAAAAAATACATTTATAAAAAATGGCTTCACTCGCAATAATGTAAGGCGGCGCTGTGGTGAATGCGCTTGCTTTTAGCGGAAAATAATTTCGCATTTAGTAAAAATGGGGAATGACGGCGAGAGAAAAAGACATAACAAAGCTATGGAGGAAATAGCAGCTGCACAAGACGCCTATGAAAGGAGAGACTTGAGCAGTTAGATTTTAATTAATGACACACTGAAAAGACAGGGGCATGCAGCTAACACATTTAAAAATGTTTATCAAGCAATAAACAATATTATCTAGTAACAGGGAAACCAATCGAGACATTGCCCCCCCCCCAAAATTTAGCGACTTTTATCATCCATCAGAAAACAAAAGATGCAAGAAATCGCGTTTTTTGTCGTTGGTATACCGTCGTGTATTTTGTTGCACATAATATTTGGGTGAGTAAAAATGAACAAAATCTATTATTCGCCCAAAGGATATTGGGAAGGGTATCACAGCAATACAAAAGCTAAGCCAAGCGGTGGGAGTCAGTGAACAAACAGCAAGGAATGGTTTTCTAAACAAGCGATTTGGCAAATTTATTTACCTGCACCTAGACGAATACAGAGACCACACTTTGTCAATACAATACCAAACGGGGCACCATCAAATGGATCTTCTATATTTACCCTTGATAGGATTAGACGAAAAAGATTTAAGTACGCACTCACAGTCATTGACAGGCTTCAAGATACAAAGATGCAGAAAACCCTTAACACAAAAGAGTGCTTCTGCTGTTGCTGTTGCCATACAGCTGATATACCAGCGAGGCCCGCTAAAATTATCCCCGCATGATTCAAGTTTTACGATGGAAAAGAATTTAAAGGCCAAGTGAATCAATTATTGTTAAAACATAGAGTTACCATTAAAAGAGGCATTCCAGGAGTTCATAGATCACAAAGGGTTTAGTTGAAAACTTTAACAAACAGTTAGCCGAAAGACTTTTCTCCTACCAGTATCACAGAGAGCTGATTGACAATTCTCGCAACACAGAATGGGTCAGAAGACTGCCCTCAGTTTTGCGCGCAATGAAAAAATGAAGAATTTAAAGGTCTAAAACCAGTACAAGCAATCAAAAGAAAAAAAAATAAATGTTGCTGAAGGAGAGGCTTCATCCAGCAAAACTTTACCATTTGGATTAAAAGTAAGGTACCTTTATTTACCCGGGGGGAAACAGAAGGGGACACTCGCATCAGGGCAAAACCCATCCAGTTTGGAGTGTTGATCCATAATGAAATAAAAAGAATTGTAAAAATGAATCCGCCCGTGTATTAAATTTTCGAGAAACTGCACAACAAAACAACCAGCTCCTCAAAGATCTTTTGTGAAGGAAGAAAATGCAGATAATCCCGCCGGGCACAGTTCCGCTTTAATTAATTTACGGGTTTTCCAGTGCCCGATTTCATATGAAAACTCTGGATTAACAAACACGCGTTTTGTGTTTGTTCTATCTAATGACTTCTTTGTTACAAATGTTGTGTTGATCTCATGTAGATTAGATCGCAGTTTTACGTTTCATGATGAAAAGTCTTTTTGCCAAACAATGCTTCTTTGTAGTTGCATGTGATATGTTTGACTGCACAACGCTGCGAGATATTCCCTTTGCTTTCTTAATGATTTTCTCCTGGCTCGAAATACTGTACATTTTTGACCTTAACCCCACATACTCCTTGATCACCTTTCCCGATAATTCATCTTCATCTTTCCTAAAACCTTCTTGTTAGTAATTGAATGCAAAGGCGAATCTTTAGGGTAATCAGATGTATCATACCATCCCGCATGTCCTTTAGCTACTTCCATTTCCATGTCTTTATAGATGTCTTCAGTAGGGATATCTATAACAAAACTATCTGTATCTGTGTAAAGTACTCTGGACTCAGGATACGAGGGCTTAAAGTAGTCATAAAGAAACTCTAACATCAAAAGCTTTGAAATTCTAAAACAGTAAACCCAATAAATACAGGTTTGTCTAATTTAACTTTCTTTTTTTTTTATCATTATACCAAAAAGCTGATCATGAAATCTTCTGAAGTCCTGATAATTAGGTTTTGAAGTCAGCTTAATTGCTTCGTTCTCTCTGGGAACCAATCTGACATCTTTCGCTTGTGCGGATTCTCCATAGTCTTTCCGAAACAGCTGTTGTTCATTTAGCTTTAAAAAGTCTTTTTTCTGAAGCATCTGTGGATTTAGTTCTGAGATCAGTGTTCTTCATGATGTATGGTTTCATGAACTGTTCCCTTTATCGAAAGCAATTATACGATGAACAGCTGTCAACTTCAAACCCTGTCTTAAATAAAATTGTAGAATCTGTAATGACAGACATAATTTTTTTTTTCCTCGAAGATTAGGCACAAGTTTAGGCGGCTCTCTTGGATTTTTATCTTTAGGCTTTCTGCTGCAATGGATGTCCCTTATGCAGGTCATGGAGTTCATGAAATATTCTAAATCAACTTCAGGGAAAAAAACCACGCTGCGATCAGGCGTTAAACTGTATTTTAACCCCTTTAATGCCTTTTGAATATTATTCGTACCTGTGTACATCTTGAAGTTACGTAATGGAAGTGATTGCGCCATAGCCCAACCATACAGATTGTTTGCATCTAAATACATGAGATAGTTAGACCTTTTACTCGGATCATAAATCATCTAGGTATTTGGTTGTTTGCTTTACAGTAATGATGCGACGCCATACTAATTCCCCCAAAGCAATCCGTTTTCAATCATCTGAATCATTGGTTTAAAACTGACAATAAATCAATCTGTACTCCAGTAAACTTTAAGAAAGCGTCCCCAGCTCATCCCGGGCGCAGAAATATAATGCGCAGATCCCCGGGTATAATGTTTCATGCAGGTCTTTCTATAATTTTCAAAGACGTCCGCCAACAAACAAACGTCAGCCATCAAGTAGGAGTCATGATAGTCTCCCATCGTTTTACCCCTCTAACTTTTGCCACGCTCTTGAGCATGTTTTGGGAATCGGAATCACTGATGTCCTTTCCTCTAAGACTAGAAAAGAAACGCGCCTTTAGGTGAAGTGTGTCTTCGTCAAAACCTTTCCCAACTGTTCATGTATTCATAAGGGTAAACACCCTTTCTAACAAGAGTTGAGTCAAAAATTTTTTCCGTTATTGGGCAGGACTTTAAGGACATAGCCAGGCCTCTAATGAGCCCATCATGTTTGCATAGAGTCATAAAAAGACATGTTTATTTAGATTAAGCACATGACTTTTCTGAGACTGTGCAATGCATGCTACCCTGAAGGCGCTGGTTACTGCTTGCATTATAAGGTGAGAGTCATAACCTCGCAAGTGTGAAAGAATACAGCAGCTTCCAAAGTCTTTGGATCAAACTTTAGTTGAAAATTGCATTTGTTATGCGCCGCTCCTCTGAACTTTCCGCTAATGTGATCTGGTCTCTTTCTGTGGGGTTTACACTTTTGGGCGTTAGCTCTAAACCGCAAATCCAACAATGCGTGGCTGAGTCATACTGTTGTGGGCTTCAGGCGCCATTTTGATTTCAGATAAGTTTAGATATTAGAACAGTCATTGCGCACTTGCGCATGCGTTCTAAAAATGTTTCTGCAGCATCTGGTCCTCTATATAATTCTGGCTCTGAATAAACGCCATCCGACCTAACAATAATGAAGGCAAATGAACAAATTTGATGATTACTCATTAAGACTGTTTTTCGAAGTTTTTGTGGTGCTGGCCCTTCATAAGGAACAATGAGTGATTCAAAGTCTGCGTAAACAACATATGGAGAATGTTGCAGCCGTTCCAGTTCTTAAAACTAACTTTAGATCCTGGCGGGGGGCGTAGTTAGTTCTGTCTTACAGTCTACAGAACTTTTACAATGTTTTATAGTTCAAGCGCGGCTTGAACAGATGGCATTCTTGTTAAAAATTTCTACAGAATTCTTGTTTATGTTCATGCTTTGAAGTATGCGCTAATAATCTGCTCATTGTGCGTATCAATGTGTAATGGGGCAGCCCTGCTGGCGAAAACATTAAGAGTAAGTCCACTGACTTTTGGCTGGGTTCGCCTATTGTTGGACTGTTCTTGGACACTTTAATTGGGACCCAAATTGTTTCCTCATCCCATGTGTATACATTAACAGTTATTGGGGTTTTTTTGTTCTTCAAAAATGATCAATTTGGTCTACACTAACAGGAAAGGATATTCCATTGAAGTTAAGATCTTTGGCGTTTTCAAG
>CM031611.1:19976216-19996065 GCA_018398815.1 Conus ventricosus | reverse complement strand
GAGTGCTGTACTCCATCTGTGCTCTCACTCCAAACGAAGAACCAGCACAATTAGCATCTGGACTCAGCAATCAGTTTCACACCAGCAAACTGGCAACTGCTCCCACTAGGAGACTTTATAGGTCGGGGTGGCGGTCTGACTACGGCTATGAACCCAGTTGCACCGAACTCTTTGTCATCGGGAGAATGAATGAAAATGTACAAAGGCTGTGTGAACGTTGCAACCACTGAGCTAACTTGCACTGATTACTCTGAGCACGACGAATCTAACACTCAATACGGATGGGACCATCCACACATGAGCTCTGGCAGACTGATGATTTACGACCTGAGTGAATAGTATGAATACTTTGCTGGTTCTCTAGTGCAGGTGCTCCAGGACCGCTCCTCACCAAAACAGACGAGAGACAGAGCTATGCCTGTGAGAGAAAAAAATACAGCATTGACCTATACACATTTTACAAGTGACAAAAGCAGAACCCTGACTGTTTTGAAATTAAATAGCCGAGCTGATAGCTGTCCATGGGAGGTAAAACATTTGTGTAAATTCCATCAGATAGCTGTGCTCTCCTCCTGCATGTCTCTTGACCGAATCCCGGAGCTAAATAACATGGCTGGCGGTCCCTTTAACGCTTTTAAACTTTTTTTGTGACTTTGATAGCTGTCGATTTAGTTACACTTCTCTTGTTGGATGACTGCTCAGCACTTTTGGTCGATCTTCGGGCATTCGCTCAGATGCCTTGGGACACGAACTCTTTACACCCACGGCATATGAGATTAGAGCCATAGCCGTTTAGGCGACATTTCAATACTTACGGCCACTCAGTCTGGGCGCAGATTCTTGACATTCAGAGAATGCCTTCATCTCCCATTGCCTCAGGAAATTCTGAACGATCAGTGCCGGTGGCTCAAGGGGAATTTCTTTTGGGGCAGCTAATACAACGACGTCTGTCACAAAGGTTCCCTGTGCAAGTCGTTGGCGCAATACACTCCCTCTCCATTCCTTTGAATTCTGCACCAGTATATGATATCAAAACTGGGTGTTTTTATCTTAACTTCCTTCTTGTCTAGTACACCTACTACAAGTCCAACAGATTCCACCCGCCTTTCCTCTCTGGTATTGTCAGATTTTTAGAATAAAACCTTGTTAAAGAAATAGCTGAACATACTCATTTTTATGAGATTTAATCTCTGTTACTAAAAATAGAAATCTCGACCACTTTCAGCCTTTCACACATTCTCAATGAACAAAAAATCTAAGATATCGACTTGAGGTCTACAATGCCCAATTTACTAGACAGAAATGTGTATTGTCTTCAATGAGAACAACTTGCATCGCACTACGTCTAACAATACATGCTCAGTGCTCTACATTCATTCTAACTATATTTTCAAATCAATCAATACGAATAACGGAAGTCCTCTATGCCAAAAGAGACTTCTTGTTTTGCAGGAAAACACAAGATTTTACATAGTAAATGTCTTAGCAGTATTCCAAGAATAGGTATGTGTAAATCTATTTACAAACGTGATTCAATTTTTAAAACAGCGTGTTTGTTGATGTTGTTACTAAAATAGACCGTTCACTCCCACATGCACAGTCATTCTGTTTTTACAGAGGATACATTTATGTTGGGTCTTTCGATCTACATATGGATCACAAGGAGGAGAAATATACGCCTTAACTCATAAAGAAGTCATTTTCATTGGTTATCTTCTTAAAAATATTACGAATGTACGTATATACAGTTAATTAATATACCTCAATATAACACATCAACTGTCGAGTCCTGATTGAAAAGCATCTACAACACCAAAAGGACCTCTTCCACAACTTTCATCGACTTTAAGAAGGCATTTGACTGGGTGTGGCACAACGGCCTATGGCAGGTTCTCAGAGACTTCAACATTGACGCGAGGCTCGTCCAAGTCATCCACGCCCTCTACGCACACTCCAGCAGCACAGTACTCCTCAACAGCCAGCAGGGCCAGTTCTTCCCGACCACAGTCGGAGTCAGACAAGGGTGCCTATTATTCCAGTACTTTTTTAACATCTTTCTGGAGAGAATCATGCAAAAGACCCTCGAAGAACATCACACCTCCATCAGCATTGGCGGCAGGCTGGTCTGCAACCTTCGTTTTGCAGACGACATCGGCCTCATGGGGGGCAGCAACACCAAGCTCCAGGATCTGACAAACAGACTTGTCACAAGAGCAAGCGCCTACGGCATGGAGGTCAGCACAGAGAAGTCAAAGGTCATGGTCAACAGCACGACTAACAGCAGTGCCAACATAACCATGAATGGTGAGCCCCTGGAAGAAGTGACCAGCTTCAGGTACTTGGGAGCAACCCTGTGGAAAGAGGGCACCTGTACAGCAGAAATCCGAATCAGGATCAACTCTGCATCAGCAGCGATGGCCAGACTGAACAGGGTTGGGAAGAGCAACATCAAATTCCACACAAAATTCAGGCTCCTCTACAAGTCACTAGTGGTCTTTATCCTGTTATATGACTGCAAGACATGGACACTGATGACCGAAACAGAAAGAAGAATCCAGGCGTTTGAGACCAGGTGCCTGAGGAAACTACTCCGTATCTCCTACAAAGAACACAAGACCAATGATTATGTGCGGAACCTGGTCACCAACCTAGTTGGGCCCCACGAACCACTTTTGGCAACCGTCAAACGACGGAAGATGGCATGCTTTGGCCACGTCATTCGTCACAACACCCTCTCCAAAACCATCCTTCAAGGTACCGTTGAAGGAGGGCGCAGACGAGGACGGCAGAGAAAGAGTTGGTCGGATAATATAAAAGACTGGACCAAAATGACCATGCCAGATCTCACGACAGCTACAAACAGAAGAGCCTGGAGAGAAACGGCGGCTATCTCATCACGTCCTCCCAACGACCCCAGCGGTCAGGGAATGACTGACTGACTGATAATACATCACGCCACATCATCTATATACATCAAGGTTTTACATCACACCACCTCAACAATGTGAATCAAGGTAATACATCACATCACCAATGAACGGCAAGACATATCATAGCACATCGTCAATATACATGGAGGTAATATGCTATCTACTTGGACCGTATACCTCAATGTGATTCATCATAATACATCATCAATGTACGTCTGTGTCATTTCTTCAGTATATTTCAGCGTTAAATAAAAACATTATCGAAGATTATCACCGTAATACATCATACCATATACATCCACATGTATGCACATCAACGTATTACACCATACACTTCATCAAAATATCTCAGAGTAAAGCATCTTAACACATGATCAATGTATTTCAACTTTTTACATCACACCACATCATCATTTCACGTAAAGTTAATACATCATATACTTCATCAATATACCTCATTGCCACATTTTCAATGTACATCAGTGTACTACAGCATAACTTAAATAATACAACTCGGTGCAATACATCATCATTCATTCATTATGCCCATCGCTCCCGGTGGAGCATAGGCCATCGACGACCCTTCGCCATCGAACTCTGTTCTGGGCTGTTCTGGCCATTCCAGTCCAGTTGGTCCCTAGTTGCTTCAGCTCCGCCTGTGTCTCGCCTCCAGCTGTTGCGAGGCCGTCCTCTCTTCCTCTTTCCCTGCGGGTTCCAGGTCAGGGCTTGGCGTGTGGTGCTGGACCCTGGTTTCCTGAGTGTGTGTCCGATCCAGCCCCACTTCCTCCGCAGTATCTGCTTGGCCACTAGTTCCTGTCCCGCACGCTCCCAATGATCTTCGTTTCGGATCTTCTCCTGCCATCGGATTTAGTAGATGCGCCTCAGACAGGTGTTGAAGAATGTCTGAATCTTTTGTTGCATCGTTTGTGTTGTCCGCCATGTCTCGCATCTGTAGAGCAGGATCGACTTCACATTGGAGTTGAAGATGCGGAGTTGGTTCTTATGCTGATTCCTCCAGATGCTCAGATGTTCTTGAGCATGACGAAAGCTGATCATGCCTTGCCGATTCTGGCTGTGACGTCTCGGTCCGTGCCTCCCTGTTGGTCAATCACGCTTCCTAGGTAGACGAAAGACTCCACCTCCCTGATGGGCTCTCCACCAACTGTGACGGATGTGTTGGCAGTGGTGTTGATTTTCATCAGCTCGGTCTTCTTCCTGTTGATCTTGAGCCCTGTCCCGGCGGTCTTGTCCTGCATCTGGCTGTGGCTGTGTGACAGTAGAGCCAGATCGTCAGCGAAGTCAACATCGTCGAGCTGCGTCCAGAGTGTCCACTGTATACCGTTGTTCCTGCCTGTTGTAGTGGTCTTCATGATCCAGTCGATGACCAGGAGGAAGAGGAACGGCAACAGCAGGCACCCGTGCCGAACTCCGGTCTTCACCTCGAAACTTTCGGACAGCTGGCCGGCATGGGCAATCCTGCAGTTCATGTCCTGGTAGGTGCACCGGATGAGGGAGATGATCTTCTCGGGGACTCCGTAGTGCCTCAGCAGCTTCCACAACATATCTCTGTCCACACTGTCAAAGACCTTCTCATAATCTACGAAGTTGATGTAGAGGGTGGAGTTCCACTCCAGCGACTGCTCCACGATGATGCGCAGGCTGGCGATCTGGTCAGCACATGATTTGTTCGACCGGAAACCTGCCTGCTGGTCTCGGAGCTTGGGGTCGACAGCCTCCTTCATCCTCTCCAGTAGAACCCTGTTGAGAACCTTGCCTGGCGTTGACAGGAGCATGATCCCTCGGTAGTTGCTGCAGTCCCTGAGGTCTCCTTTCTTCGGCAGCTTGATGATGGTTCCTTCTTTCCACTGGGCCGGTACCCCCTTCTTCTCCCAGATCTTGCTGAAGAGGCTGTATAGCATGTTGACAGCTGTCTCTGTGTCTGCGTTGATGGCTTCTGCTGGTATCTCGTCCGGCCCTGCAGCCTTCCCATTCATGATGGCCTTCTTGATCTCTGCCTTTGAGGGTTTGTCACAGCTGATGGGCAGTTCTGACTCTGTGGGTGGGATGTCTGGTGGTGAGTCAGGGGCGGGGCGGTTCAGCAGCTCCCTGAAGTGTTCTGCCCATCGTTTCAGCTGTTCCTCGGTTGTTGTCAGTGGGTTTCCGTTCTTGTCCTTCACTGGCTTATCTGTCTGCTGGAAGTTACCCGCCAGCTTCTTGGTCACCAGGTACAGGTCCTTCAGATTCCCCTGTCCGGCCGCTCCCTCTGCTTGACTGGCCAGGTCGTCAAAGTAGTCCCTCTTGTTCTTCTTGATGCTCCTCTTTACTTCTCTGTTCACTGCTGTGTGCTCTTCCTGTGCCTTTGCCTTAGCTGCTATTGTTTGGCTCGTGTTCAGCGTAGTTTTCTTCTCTCTTCTTGTTTCCAGCTTGTGGATGGTGTCGGCAGAGATCTATTCCTTGTGCTTGTATAATTCCTTGTAATGTATAATGTTGCATCATCTTTTAGTTCTTTTGTTAAGCCCAATCGATTGTAAGGAGCATTGGCAAGGTACCACAAGCTGTCAGTGTTCTTTTTTTCAACCCAAACGATTGTGAGCAGCCTTATTAAGTCACCACGCTATCAGTACGCTTCCAGACAACAAGCCCCACCTCCTCATCAATGGACGTCAAGATAATGAATCACCTCATCAATGTACACTAAGATCATATCTCAGAAAACATCGTAAATGCTCAGTAAGGGAGTACAACATTATTGATAGACAACAAAATTGTTAATCATCAAAGCACATCCAGGTAAAATACCTCATCATCAATGTACATCAAGGCTATTATATTTGCGATATCATCAATGCACATTAAAGTACTGTGCACTAATACCACATCAATGTACGTCAAAACAGTACATTTAATTTACCATATCATCAATGTACATGAAGGTAAAGTGAACGATCGTATAATTCATGTACGTCAAAGTAATATATGGTGCGAAATATTAATTCATATTATAAAAACTAACCCCTCAGTGTATATTAAGGCAATATTTCATACCACATCACCACATCATTAAGGTAATATACCACAAAACATGGCCAATGTATACTAGAATAATGTACTACACCTGTATATCTACGTATTTTGAGGAAATATATATCAAATCAAATTATTAATGTACATGAAGGTGATGCATCATGTCGTAACATCAACTTACATGGAGTTAATTTACTACACATGAATATAATCGTACTTCGAGAGGATATCTCCACATCAATTTCATGTGTACATTAATGTGAAATATTGTACCATATCATCAGTTTCTCTCTGGAAAACATATTGCACCACACCGTAGATCCACATGAAGGTAATATGTCATCAATGCTCATCAAGGCAACAAATCACCGTACATTGTTAAAGTACATTAAGAAAATATATCACACAACATTATTAATGCACATCAATGTAATGTATCACACCATACGATTAATATACACCAAGTTGACACATTATGTTATATGTGTATACCAAGGTAATATATCATCGGTGTACATCAAAATAACGTGTTGTCATTCTACATCAAGATATATCATGCCACGTCATCATATGACCACCAGTTCATATAAATACCACGACAGGTAAACAAAAAGCACACAACATTTAAAAAAAGTGCTCATTAACAGCTGGTACCATTTCAGTGGGTATTAGGACATTTTCGACAGGTGTCATCTCTCAATATATTCTTGCACACACTGGTAATAAACAAAAGACCATGCAGAACATGTCACCCTTCAGGCTGGTCGTGGTGTAAATACTCAGCCAGCTGTGTGTGGAAAAAAGGACACGTTGGCTATCTAAGGAACCGAGCTATTGCTAATGCACAGCTGAAGTGTCCTGATGGTTGATGAACAACTTCCATCAGGGAATCTGCTGACAAGGGAGTACTGTTACACACACACACACCACACACACACACACACACCACACACACACACACACACACAACCACACACACAACACAACACACACACAACACCACACACACACACACACACACACACACACACATCCACTCACCACAACACACACACACACACACACCACACACACCACATTCTCTCTCACACACACACACACACACACACACACACACACACACACACACACACACACACACACACACACACACACACACACACACACACACACACACCACACACACACACTGTCTCTCTCTCTCTCTCTCACACACACACACACACACACACACACACACACACACACACACACACACACACACACACACACACACACACACACACACACACACACACGCGCGCATGCGCGCGCGCGCCAAAAATTATAAAGTCCATCAGTAATAGAACATAAAGCGTCACAATGAACGAGACTTAATCGGTGAAGGGAAGAAAGTTACAGAGTGGAAAAAAGGACGATGGAGGCCCACACTCAAAAATAGAAATAGATAAAATAAAACTGTAGAGACAAAAAACGAGGTTGGAAACTACGAAAAAGAACCAGTCCACCACAAACATGACGACTGGTGGTGATAAAAGGCGGTCCTGTCTTACATCAGACGTTGAACTGATCTGTTAGGTTTCCACTGTTTGTGACTTCACTGTTGGAGTTATGGTACGGTTGCCGGATGATGGTGATAAATCTGCTGGTTATCTACAACCGTGCAAACCTCCTAAATTATCTTACACGGGAAACGACTGAATGAAGCACCGGCGCGCAGCTCTTCAATCGGCTCTACCCATGTAGGCAACTTATTGTGTAAACGAGAGTGTGGATTGTAAAAGTGCTTAGAGCTTGGTTTCTAGCCGTACATAGGCACTACCTAAGTACTCTACATAATGATGATAATAATGACGATGATGATGATAATAATAATGCTAATAATGATAACAACAACAATGATATATTCACAATAATCATATACAACAACAATGATATATTCACAATAATCATAGTAATATCAATAACAATAACAAATGACTTCCCTGTGAAGACTTCCTCGAAGACCACAACTAGTGTACATAGGAGTCTACCATTCTAATGACAGTTCGATTATAATTTGCACTGCTTTAATCCCATCTGTGCATGATCTGTTCTGCCTGTTCCTTTCGTAGGGCTTTCTCTAGTCTCTTTTCTGGATCTCGCTGGGAACTGAGAATGGCATGATTTCTTTCTATTTGTCGCGGTAGGAGAGATCCCCTTCTTGGGTAGTTTGATTAAGTACCTTTTCCTCATTTTTCTGGCGTTTGTTCATTTCCCGACACTTTCTCCTGGAGTCTGTCTAATAATTTACGTAGTGTCATGGTATTAGACTCACACGCAAGTGGCATACCGTCTGGTCCTGCTTTTCCTATCTTCAGGGAACGGATGGCTTTGAAGACTCCGGGCTTTAGTTAGAGGGTTGATGCTAACGTTTGACAGCTCGGTTGTTGTTGGTATGTGTAGATGTTCTGTTGGGGGAGGCCTGTTCAAGATTTCCTAAACATGTTCAGCCATCGTTACTCTCTGGTAAGCCTATTTGGTGATCAGTCTTCTGTCTTTGTTTCAAAGTGGTTGTATGGAATTGTTTGAAACCAAGAGTCACGGAATTGTTGCTACTGTTTAATGTTACAGAAATTACACTTGTGTATTTACTTTTAATTTCCATCTATTTTTGTTATTAATTTGGTTACAACTTTCTGCCTGTTACAGTCAACAAGTCGTTGATTCAATGGAGTCATTAGACGAATTTTGTGAGCCCGTGATCTGCTCGTTGTTGTCATCTTAAAGTACTTGACAATGGGATGACATGGATCTCACGGATATTCAGTCAATGCGCAGCTGCTATGGATCACATAAACAGAATCAGTTGACACTTGGCTGACACGAATTGCACTGATAGAAACAGACAACACTAGGCTGATCTGGATCACACAAGCAGAATCAGTTAACCTTGAGCTGATGTTAACCACACAGACAAAATCGGTTAACACTGGGCTGACGCAAATCTAACACAGAGAATCCTTTTTGGGCTGATCTGAATCATGCAGGCAGAGAGATTCAAACATCATCCAATCTACTCGCTAGAACTGTGTGAGCTAAGATCAGCAGGATACATGATAAGTAAAAGTGGATGCAACGATAAAGCTAAGCCTGGATGTCTGTCTTTTAAATATTGAATGGAAACCACTTGAAAATAACAATAAACAAACAAGCAAGTACACGTGCGGACAATGGACGATTTGTTAACTTAGAGTCAGCTAATTGGACAGAGAGAGAGAGAGAGAGAGAGAGAGAGAGAGAGAGAGAGAGAGAGAGAGAGAGAGAGAGAGAGAGAGAGAGAGAGAGGGATGAGAGTATGTGCATTTCCAGACTGTCTCATCTAGAATGCTGGATGTTGCTTGGATTAGACATAAACTGATGAATGAATAATTACATTTTTATTCTTTATTTACTTTTTATTTTTTATTTATTTTATTTTTTTCAGAGGAGGGGTGGGGTGTAGTTGGTTTACAAAGTCAGAAACAGGTTTTCAATCTATTCTAAACAATGGAAAAATTTGCGTTCACTACTATTTGGTTATGCACACACCCGTACATCGTGATTCTAGACACATGATTACCATGAATGATGCAAGTGTGCACATTACCATGCACATTCAATGATAAAAAAGGAGAATCTCTTTCTGTATAGCGTGAGTGTGTACAAACGCTTACTCTTTTTATGGGACTGGTGCTGTTAGAAAGTATGGTTGTGCACACGCATTAGATGCAGAAAGGCTTAAGCTGCATGTTGTTAATATGATTGACACATGAATACTGACATGCCAGATAAATTCTGCTAAAAAGAACGACAAACGTGCAAATTCGGATAGTTTGAATGCATGTCTGTGTGCATTCCCACCTATGACACTCAGAAAAAAAATACGATATGGCACGAGGTTCAGATGGTGTAAAAGGATTCACAAATATTTCAAGTAGAGACTGGGTGCTCAAATTTAATCACACAAACAAACGAACGAACGAACGACCAAACGAACAAACAAACAAACAAACAAACAAACAAACAAACAAACAGAGAAAGGAACAACACTGAAGACAGATCGTGTATTTTAATCTTCTAAAAGGACACGGTCATCCAAACATTTTGTATGTGCACGAAAATCTCCTATCAACATTACATGACAGTCTCCATGCCTCGTCCGTTGATCAACCAAACCATCTTCTATGTTATCTAACATATCTGGTTTTCTCTGGTACACAGCCTCAAGTGAAATGTCCTTACAAAAAATCCAACCCCAAACCACACACCACAATGCCCTGTATTAAGGAAAATACCACGTTGTCACTCGTCTTAAATAATTACCACTACCATGCTGATCTGTAATCAGATAAGTATTTTCTATTTAACAGTGTAACTGAATAATTCAACTTTTTAAAAGGCTCTTCCGTGACCTAACTGTCCGGTTGATCAGATTTGCAAGCGAGGAAAGAAATAACACTGTATTGACTTTAAGACTGTATGAAGCCTTAGCGCTTCAGTCTCTTTCCGAGACCAAAAACATTCAAGGTGAGAAATGATAAACGATCTCACCAGAACTGTTGCATCGCATCATCATCAGAAACAGGAGTGGAGTTACATATATAAAAATCAGCAGCACAACAACTATCAGTATGGCATGTGTTTCCCTGACAGAGTCACAGAAGGTTATAGAGTTCTCAGGCAGTGCGTTCACTGACTCTGTAATGGGCATGTAACCAGTGATGTTAAATAATGAACTAGCCAACCGCTTCCGAAAGTAATAACACACAGAGCCAGTCTGCTCCTGAAACATTCGCCTGATTGTGCACAAAACGTTAGCACGCTGTGCAAGTGTAAAGGCATACGTCAAACTCGAACATCTCACAGGTTTGCTCTTCGATGCATTGTAACACACACACACACACACACACACACACACACACACGCACACACACACACACACACACACCACACACACACACACACACACACACACACACATCGTCTAATATCACGATTAGTGGAAAGACGTTAAATGAATGACACACACACACACACACACACATGACAGCCCTCTTGGGAAGTTGGTCGCAGTCTCTTGTTTTCCTGAAAAAGTACGCTAGTGTGCAGTCTATGGATGGTGTTTGAATGTTATTTTTTGCAAGGTGGTGTATGAAAGTACAGTGCATCGACTGATGACGTTAATTATCGCCGATTGTTTTGATATTATTTACATGTTTATTTTAAACATATAGAAAGAGTGATCGATTTGCATATTTTTCAATCCCGAGATCCGTTAGTGATGCACGTGCTAAAAGAAGAACGTTGTTGCCGTAAGCTGACCGTGGTGGTGTTTGTTGTGAACTGTATTTCCTGAACAAATGGCCCGTGCTTAACGTGCGAGATGATGGCCCTGCCCACACAGGTGTGCTTGTTGTGTGTTGTGGTGAAAGGCACATGCGCGATGTCGGATCTCGTGTCCTTGAACGTAGCGGAAGAAGCACAGGCGCTTGCTGTTGATGATTTATCAAGCAGTAACAAACTACACCACACAGCTGATACAATAACAAAAACGTTTTTGGTGTGGCGAAAAGGAATTGTGTGTGGCGGAATGCGCTTCTGCTTCGATATACTGCTATCCTCGACAATTCCATCACACTCCAGGTGACAGACTTTGATCAAGTTGACTGACCACTATCATCTCCCTCTACACAATGGATCACTACCCTTCCAACCCAACTGGCCAAAACCACTATCCGTCTTTTCTTGGAAACTTCTAAAAGAATTACTATTAGCCTATATTTTAAGTCTGCACAGAATTCAGGAACTCTTCTATGCCAAGGAAAAGATTGCTCTCTGTGGGACTCGGAAGAATGTGAAAAATTATAAATTCTCGTTTCGACATTCCTCAGTGACAATGACACCAATACCTTCACGTCCTCTCTTCTCCATGTACCTCTTACTTTCATCCACCCCTTGGCCCCATTCCCCTGACCAGCCCCACAATGGACCCTCCCAGTGACCCTACAGCAGTGGCAGAGCATCCAGTCCTCACAGAGAAAGGGTCGTCATCACCTCCATTGAGCACATCGCCACCCCCACCCTGCTCCCTCCATGAGGATCCCCAGACACAGGTCAGTCAGTACACCCCATCTCAGGTTGTCCTGCACCCACCCACCCCTTTCCCAGTGGCAGTACTTCTGTCGTCCATGAAGACCAAGATGCCAACGATGAGTACCACTCCCCTGGGTCCTAGGAAGAAGACTCTTCGCCGGCGAACTTTCTGTCTTCGACAAAACCACCAAAAACCCTTCTCCTTCTCCTCTTCATTTGTACAATCAGCGCTTTTTTCAGCTAAAAGATAAAGTCAGAGATCTGGATGCCTCCTTGCAAGACATGAGAGAATCGCCGTTGTCATTAATTGAAGACTCTAAAACAGCTACTAAGAATGAACTGAAATACAATACTAACTCTACCAAAGATTTTTTCCAGATAAGAACTGATGAACTGACAACCACAATATCTCTGCTCAGAGACACGGTTGAAAATTTAACAAAAGAAAATCATTCACTCAAAACAGAACTTGGCAACATCCGTTCAGATATTAAAAGTCTCAAATTTAAAAAAAAACCAACATTTGAAGTCAGCACACAAGTCAGCAGTGACTGGCCTGTCCCAGTGCGTGGAGATGGTACATCACAGCATGTGAAGCTCTCCTTCCCTCTGCCACAGTCTGTGTACAACGGTCCTTGAAATCCACATCTCCCTCTGGTCAGAGCTGACAGCACTCCTTCAGATCAGCCGTCAATTCAAAGGTGCAATACTACCAGCTGTGTGGACAGCTACCCGCCATCCCCTCCCCCGCCATCACCCCTCCACCACCATCACCACCTCCACCCCCTCCACTGTCTCCACCCCCTCTTGCCATGAGAGAGAGGTCATCGACATCGAGGGTTCTTCGCAGGAGTACCACCAGTTGTGTAGATAGCCACCTGCCACTCCCTCCACCCCCTCCACCCCCGCCTGTCCTGAGGTCTGACATCTGAGTGTCGCCCTGCTGACCCAGGCAGCACGCACAGCGAGTCCTTCGCCCCCAGCAGCCTGCCCTCAGGTCCAGCAGACGTTCCTGGTGACACTGAGGATGGTGAGGAGAGACTCCTGTCCATTCACCTCTCTTCGGACTATGCCATCCCTGTCAGTAACGTGTTTGCCCCTTTATCGGACATGGTAAACAATCACAGTGATGGTCAACTTCGTCATCGCAATGACCCTTACAAGAAATCTTCCTCACCTCCTGAGAAACGGATTCCAAAACGCCTCCCATGTGACATTTTGAAATTCATCACAGTCAGTGACCGGGCATCTGCTCTGTTCATTGGCGACTCTGTATTAAGAAATCTGAACCCCTAGAGACTGGCGCTCCGTTCATATAAAATTGTTTAAAATCTGTGTTTCTGGTATAGCTACTCAAGATGTAATACAATGGCTACCCCATCAACCATGCAATGACCAAATCAAGGCTCTTATTATTCACATTGGAATCAATGACTGTCCTTCAGGCCCTGTGTCCATCCAGCAGTGGAACCATTTAATCAGGCTATGTTGTCAGGTTTTCCCATCGACTAGAATAGCATTTAGTGCATTAATTCCAGCAAAGGGCAGGTACAGTTTTAACAATTCTATCAACCATACAAACCATAACCTCCGGCAAGCATGTTTTGATTCCAAAATCAGCTTTATTGACAATACGGATGCTTTTGTTACGAGTTCCGGTGCTCCAAAACTCATCATGTACCATGATCTAATTCACCCTAGTTATAAAGGTACAGCCCATTTAGCATCCACATTCAAAACCACTATCCTAAACTGGTTGGAGGATACAACTCCACGGCGTAGAAACTCCCAGGCAGGACAAGCCCAGCTCAGTGACAGGCAGAGCTTGAACTACATCACTCAGGGTGTTCGGCCCCCTATCATGTCAAATGATCTCACCCGTCATAGCCGTCAATCTCGTGCAGCCTATACACAGAATCCTTTCACCCAGCCATCTTACAGCCACAATCATAACACTGTCATTCAGCCTGAGAACCTGCAGCAGGCTTACAGCGCTGGTCCTCAGTTTGACCCCTACCCCCATCACCATCAGGACCTTGGCCGCTATAACGGTCATGGTAGGCCCAGCAGTCAGGCCCTGCCCACTCTCCAGTCCATGCACCACTTCCCTCCTTTACGGCCGCCAAGCTCTCTAGTGCAGCCTCACCCACCCCAAAACAGCAGACTGGAGGACTCCAGTGCTGACTGTGGCTCAGGGATACGGTGCCAGAACTTGGGTCAGAACCCGGACCTCATCCTGTAAGACCGTGACATGAACCCACCGTGTAACGCTCTGTCTATGACACAGTCAACTGACATGATTAATTATTTACAAATGCTTAACAGATTACATTCACTCATGTTAAATATTCAACACAATCGAAGCGAGTAATATATACCAAGTATATAGTAGTGGGCGCCTTTTATTCCAAAATCGCTTTGTTTTGAATAATATGCTATATAGAATCAACTATCTGACATGCTTTTGTGTGTGATTCAATAGTCTTGCAAATGTATGTGAGTGTGTGTGTGTGTGGTGTGTGTGAGAGAGAGAGACAGAGAGAGAGAGAGAGAGAGAGAGAGAGAGACAGAGAGAGAGAGAGAGAGAGAGAGAGAGAGAGAGAGAGAGAGAGAGAGAGAGAGAGAGAGAGAGAGGTGAAGTGTTTCTGTGCTGCGGTGGCCTGATTGGTGCAAAATGAACCATTGCAGATCGACTGTATCAGGCTGCACGAAATAATCCTGCGGTTTGCCCCTCCATTGGTGTGCACTTTTTTGTTGTCATTAGCTGACTGCTTTTTCTGGATTGGATTGATGGAAACGTTTTGATTGATTGCTGTTTGCTCCCTGATTTGTATATTTGGGCATTTTTCTTGTTCCTTAAATTGTATACTTTGTTATTTTCCTTGTTATTACTTGTACTTTTGATTGGCTATTCTTTTCTGTATTATTAAGTGATTATTGTTGTTCTTTGATTCCTTGCCTTGATTCGTTTTTAGAGCTTCTTGCTGTTGTACTTCTATACTCTTTGGTTCATTTGATATCGATTTTGCCCAGGTGCCGTCTGAGCCTGCCACAGTTAAAACAGTGATTTATCTAGTGTTCCCTCTCACCATTTTATTTAAGCCATATCCAGTGCTATACACTGCAACATGCCTATGACTTTAGACACATGGCCATCCAAACATGGACTTCGTGTAGGGTACCTTAACATCAATAACACAACAAACACAAAAGATGACATTGCAACTATACTTCGCAGTGATGGAAACAGTTTTCATGTATTTTGTTTTTCTGAATGTCATATATCAGATGCAGAAATGGACATGCCGGGATACCAAATAATGCGACTCGACCCCTATAAACCAAAATTCACTGGCTTACTTATATATCATGCTTCCTCATTAAATTGTAAAAGGCTAGTTAATTTTGAAAATTATGGTGTCGAATCTGTTTGGATTGAAATAAGTATGAAAAATAGTCAACCACTTGTAATAGGCTTTGTCTATAGAAACCCATCAGAAACCACTGATTGGTAGGACAGATTTAATGCTATTAAATTAATGGATGAAGTAACCCTTCTAAGTTATGAGACAATTATTTAGGAGATTTTAACATTGGTCTGTTAAAAACAAAATCAAAGTGGTATCAAAACTATATATCACATAATTTAGAATAACTAATCGATAGACCAACACGCATAACTGAAAATTCCGCCACTCTAATAGATCATATTTACACAAATGCAAAACAATCCATTATCGAACTTTGTTTCCCTCCCTATGGCTGTAGTGATCAAAACCCAATTTGCCTTACTTGGTTCAAAATCCGTGTAAAAATTCCAAAAGTAGGTCATAAAGTTATTTACTACAGGAGCTTTAGAAACTTTAAAGAAGAGATTTCCTTACTGACCTTTCTGAAGCACAATTTGACCTCATCTATCAAATCAGAGATCCAAATAAAGCAGTTGAATTTTGGATTGATACGTTTACCTCTGTATATGATAAACACGCCCCTTTTATAAAGAAAAGGGTTAAACAGGAAACAAAACCTCCATGGATAACTAAAGAAATTGACACAGAAATTATAAAAGAAATCATTTGAATAATTTCGGAACAAATGAAGAATTCAGAAAACAAAGAAATAACGTGACATCATTAAAACAGAAATCGAAAAGTACTTACTTTAGAAAACTGTTCACTTCTACCAAAGATACCAGGCAAATTTGGAAAGCAATTAACATATTAACTAATAAACATATGTCAAAAGTCAACAAATGAGCTCAGACATATCTGCAGATCAACTAAATAATCATTTTGCAGATAGAAGCATATTAAATGATAAATCTAGTGAAAATGATCTCAGTTATTTAGAACAATATATCCATTCTAAGGATATTCGTGTTCCATTTAGTCTGAAACCCATGACCGTTTTAGATGTTAGTAAAGCCTTGTCTACTTCAACCCAATCAAATACTCGTGATATAGATGGTATCGAGACAAAAATACTTAAGTTGTCATGTCCTGTTATGACAGATACTTTGACATACTTATACAATTTATGCATAGATAAATAAATTTTTCCTCTAAAATTTAAGGAAGCTAAAGTTATTCCTCTGTATAAACCGGGGATTCTTCAAACCCATCAATTACAGACCGATATCCATTTTATCAGCCATAGCAAAACCAATCGAAAAACACATGCATAAGTCTCTGTATTCTTATTTTGCTGATAACAAACTTCTCCATGAAAGTCAGTCGGGCTTTCGAAAACATCATTCTTGCCACACAGCCCTCATACAGCTTATGGACAGTCTTCTTTGCAGCCTAAACGAGAAATACATTTGCAGGTATTCTCTTCATTGACTTTGAAAAAGCGTTTGATGTCATCAACCATTCTTTGTTGTGCCGTAAACTTGAACTTTACAAACTGACTCCACAATTCATAAGTCTTATTTCATCTTTTTTATGTGACCGAAAACAATTAGTAGCTGTAGCTGACAAATTGTCAACATTTATGCCTGTCAAATATGGTGTTCCACAAGGCTCTGTGTTAGGACCTCTTTGTTTACTATTTACGTTAATGATTTGCCTTGTTTTGTTAAATGTAAATGCGAAATGTTTGCAGATGATACATCTCTTTACGAAAACGACTCTGATACCTATGGACTCACAATTAAGCTTCAAGCAGATATCGATAAAATTACTGAATGGACACAACTAAACCATATGTCTTTAAATGCTATTAAAACAAAGTGCATGTACGTGTCTACAAGACAAAAACGACAAAAAATGAAATCAAATTTTCAGCCTTTACTCATATCCAACAACAAAGTTGAGGAAGTCAGTTCACACAAAACACTAGGTGTCATTATTGACAAAGATTTATCTTGGACTGAACATATGACATTCTTAGCAAAACGCCTTTCAAAAAATTTTTTTCAGTTGCCTCGGATAAAAAATTTCCTCGATGGCCACTCTCGAAACGTTTTTTCAATGCACATATTTTGTCATTAATTGATTATGCATCAACCCTTTGACCCAACTGTTGTGAACATAATTTAAAATTAATTCATCGTCTGTACAAACGAGCATTGAAATTAGTATTGTTAAAATCGAGCTCCCGAACTGATGAAGATTACAAACAACTGAAACATCTGAACATCTGAAAAGATCAACTGCTAAATTCAGAGTTGATGTTTCTGACATAAGGACTCATTACTTAAGATACAGACAGCATAGACAGAATGACTTGGTATCTCCATTGTGTATGCAAGGTGAGGAAAATGAAATACATTTTATGTTCCTTTGTCCAGCTTTAGAAGACATTCGTCAACAATTTATCCCACAGAAATATCATAGGCGCCCATGTATGTTTCGTTTACAGTTGCTACTTAGCTCTTACAGTTATAATGATTTTAGGAATTTGGGTATGTTTCTGTTTATGGCGTTTAAGATCAGAGAAATAATGACGTCCTAGGCAGTCTTGTTGTGTTGTTGGTTTTTGTTTCCTGATAAATCATTACATTTAATGTGAATGATTGTGCTCATTCCCCTTCAAATGGGCCAATGGCCTTACTGAATAAAAATCTTAAGTCTGAAATCTGAAGTCAGTTCTCTCTCTCTCTCTCTCTCTCTCTCTCTCTCTCTCTCTCTCTCTCTCTCTCTCTCTCTCTCTCTCTCTCTCTCTCTCTCCTCTCTGTGTCACACACACACACACACACACGCACACACACACACACACACACACACACACACACACACACACACACACACACACACACACACATGCACACACACACACACATGCACACACACACACACACACACACACACACACACACACACACATGCACACACACACACACACATGCACACACACACACACACACACACACACACACACACACACACACACACACACACACACACACACACACACACACACACACACACACACACACGTACATACTTAACATTTTTTTTACCAGTGACATCACACTGAAAAGGGCTTGATGCGGTGTCCGACTGTGACAGATTAGTCATATGCGGGTACAGCAGACTCTGCCACGTGTCGAACACAGGATCGTACCGCCTGTTGCACACATGACCTGCTTGTATCGTATTACACAGTACACAATCACACATGACCTGCTTGTATCGTATTACACAGTACACAATCAATAATGTCGCTGGGAAACGAGCGCCATTTTGTGTGTAAATCAACAGACTTGTCAGCTTCGTTTCTGCAAAGATCAATTTCTGATCAGGGGAAATCGAGTTAGTGGGAGGGGTTATTGAAACAAAAAAATTGAGAAAGATCAGAGAAAATCTACCAAAAAAGAAACAAACAAAAACAACAACAACAACAAAAAAACACCAACAAAAAACAAAAATACAAATGAGTAGAAACACACACAAAAGAGAAAAAAAACACCCTTTGCCACACATTTACAAGATTGAAAGATCAGAAGACAAGAAGAAACTCAAAGAAAACGACATGCAAGAAGAATGAGTGAAGACAGAAAAAAAGGGAAAAAAGAAAGCGAAAATCTAAATAATGCTGCATACATGCTCCTTTTTTCGCATAGATGTTTATTAATAACATGTTCGATTCCATTTAATGGGAAGGAAAAAAAGAGGAAAAAGAGGAAAACGGAGATATGACAGAATACCAAGTAAATAACGGAGAAGGACATGATCAATATACATTGCTGCATTGGGTTTTATTTCTTTTTTTTTTTAAAATCAATGTATGTGCTGTATTGTTGCTGTTGTTGTAGGCGCTATTGATGTTGTTGCTATTGTTGGGATTAATGCTGTTAGTTCTGTGTGTGTGTGTGTGTGTGTGTGTGTGTGTGTGTGTGTGTGTGTGTGTGTGTGGTGTGTGTGTGTGTGTGTGTGTGTGTGTGCGCGCGCGCTGTGCGCGCGCGTGCGCGTGTGTGTGTGAAACTCTGTCTGTCTGTCTGTCTCTCGCTCGCTCGCCTGCTCACTCATTTGCTCGCTCCTATATCTCCCTACAGTGTAAAAACAACTACTTTGCCAATGCTGTCTGGGCAGCGCCTTTGCATTATCAGTTTCCCCATCATCCTTGGCGGAGACTGGTGTCCCTGTGCCAGTGATCAGATGTGAGCGTAGACAGACATGTGGGGAGAATCAGAAAACAAGTCAACAGAACCCAGGAGAAAGGCAACAACACGAGAAACACAATCATACTGTGTAAGGAAACAGGGACAGTTGAGCAGCTGCCGGGAAGACCGTCTCGTCAGCACGCGATGGTAACCAGAGACCCAGCGGCTTCACAGA
>CM031611.1:19961216-19968716 GCA_018398815.1 Conus ventricosus | reverse complement strand
GGGGCGTCTTCTCTCTCTCTCTCTCTCTCTCTCTCTCTCTCTCTCTCTCTCTCTCTCTCTCTCTCTCCTCTCTGGACGGAAAAGAAAACCAGTGAACGGTAGGATATTCTCTCGGACACCCTCCTCCAAACATATCATCGCTCCAATCTTCCAGTAAATGTTTTCTAAGTGCAAGTTTGGACTTCGATTACCAACATCGTTGCCTTAAAACTGTTTAACTGCTTAAACGCTGTGTCATTCCGTGGCTGTACATATACGGATGTTTGCTTCAATGTAGTCTGCTTTTGTAAGAAGTGGGGGGAAGCGAAAGGAAATCCTGCTGTCGACTCGGCCCGTGGCTGTACATAAACGGATGGTTGCTGTCAGGTAGCCTGCTCTTGAAGGAAGTGGGGGGAAGCGAAAGGAAATCCTGCTTTCAACTTATTCCGCGGCTGTACATAAACGGATGGTTGTTGTAAAGTAGTCTGCTTTTGAAGGAAGTGGGGGAAGCGAAAGGAAATCCTGTTTTCAACTCAAAGAACTTTGTGAAAACGTCTGTCATCTGGATTTCTTGGTGTGATGAATTATACGATTTACGAGATGGGGTGAACGTATGCCCATAGCTAACACATACGACAAGCGGGCACTTTGAAAGATTTCCTTGGCTGACTGGTTGGTTCTGTTGAAGTGACTATCAGTGGTTATCCAGTGGAAGTGACTATCAGTGGTGATTCAGTGGAAGTGGCTATCAGTGGCGATTCAGTGGAAGGAACTATCATGAAGCAGAACAACACAGATGTATAAACATGACTGCAGCCCGCTGTTCACGCCGCGCTTGTCGCGGAAGTAATAGAAAGCTGAAGTACCGGCCACTGGGATATGAAATTAAACTCTCTTGGCCTATGTCTGCACTGAGAACAGTGCTACTAGCCTACCTGCTCCTTTTCATGTGTCAAATAAAGGGAACGACCAACCTGTCTTGTTGCTGTCATAACACTGTGACCTGTCAACCTCTACAGTGCAACGACTATGTCAGCTGTCAAACCCTGCAGTTCAGCAACATCAAAGGTCTGCCTTTCACAATCCAAATCTGCATTTGCCAACTTAGACGCCTTTTTCTCATGTTTGCTGTAGCAACTGGATTTGAAGCAGTCACCAGATGGAGATTGTACCAAAGGCCCCAGTATAGAGTGACTATCCACACAACGAAGGAGGTCCAGGTGATCTCCAGCTTATCATCCTTGAGACATACACGATCTGGATCGGATGGTACCTTCTCTTCTGCATGGATGTGGAATCAAATCCAGGGCCTGGGAGGTGGATGCATCAACAAGACCAGGCGCAGGACAGTCACAGCTTTGGCCCTTCAGACAGGTATAGGCAAAAGGCACAAGGCACGGGCTGGGTACTTTCAGAATCCAGGGTTTGAAGCCTTCAACACCAACTCAAGAGATCTTCACAGAAATTCTACTCACTATAGCTGGATATCCGACAATTCAAAAACAAGAATCAACAGACGATGCGCTGAGACTGGAGTCTCTGTGTGGTGCCCTTCAAAGAGACAATCAACAACTGAAGCAGGACGTGCAGCGGTTGACTAGACAGTGCCACCTCTTGGAGCAATACTGCAGTGAGTTATACCAGTGGAAAGACTCTTTCATGGAGATGTCAAAAAACATAGATGACCACATGGATAAACTAGAGTCTTTCTCAAGACGCAACAACGTCAGATTATTTTACGTCTTTGAAGGCCTCAATGAAGACAGTTCAAAGTGCATTCGGAAGGTGGTGCAACTACTGAACAGGTACTTTCCTTGCAAGTCATGGACAACTGACGATGTCGAACGTGCGCACCGTCTTGGGCTAAAACTGAAAGCCACAACAATCCACGTCCCATCATTGCTCGTCTGTTCCGATGGCAGGACAAACTGGCCATCCTTCAAGCCAAAGAGTGCAGAAGGGAGATGGCAAACGATCTAGGAATCCGAGTCGCCTCTGATCTAACAAACCGCCAGAGCCAGGCCATCCAGCGGAAAAGATGCAGGCAGACACGCCTATGTCTGGAAGGGCCGTCTGTACTACAAAAATGGATCCCAGAAAGGACAGAGTAGAAGAGACCAAAGAGGTCTCACTGCCGGGGCAAACGCAATAAACCTTGCCCACAACCAGAGACGTGACATAACTCACCAGAACAGAGAAGGCAGCAAAGTAGGCAGTCGACAAGAAAGCAGTGATCCTGCCGACAGGCCTACACAGGATGATACCTTTGAACATCAACAACAGCCTGCAAGAGAAGCAGACGAGAGACCACCATGGACTTGGGATACGAACATATTCCCACTACTGAACAAACCCAGACGAAACGTACGCCTTGGTGTCAAAGGAAGAAGACATGTGGCCCCCATCAAAAAGACCGAGAAGCCAGAGGCCATCAATCCAAACCGGTGCAATACAGCGCTACACCAAACGATTGTAAGCCACTAAGACAAAAAATCAGACGCAGGATTCAGTACCGTTAGAGAGACTGAGTCATCCAAAGTCAAACAGCCCCTCCCCAACAAGATACAGGAAAATAGTGGATGCACGGGGCATTAGGCTGGTACCAACCTCAAACAGCAGTGATGAGTCTCTGCCTGCAAGCCTTTCCCACAGTATTGAGGACAGAACCCATCCAGTCTTTGCTGACACACAGCCAACAAGCAGAGAGGCCACACCCACTCCCAGTAAAGTATACAGCTACATGGTGTCCCCTGTGCCCTGCCCAGTCGATGGGACTAACCAAACCTGTATAGAAGGAAATCTCCCCAGCAATCCATCCCAGACAACCAGTGATATAAGAGTAGCAACCGTACCCAATGACCCCTCAGCGCAAGATGCTGTAAGCAAAATCCCCACTAGTGCTATATACCTTCAAAGTACACCAATGGCAAAACACAAGTTCCAGTTTTCACCAACGCCAGACAAGCCAACAGAAGAGGAACCCCAGAAAGATAGCAGTCAAAGTTATGCCAAACAGCTTGCTGATCCTTGGACAGACGTCCAGAACAATAGCAGCCACACCTCTGTCAAACAGCTTGCTGACCCGTGGACTGCTGTAGATGCTATGGAGAGTCAGTCTTCTGATTCCAGAACAGAGTTAGGGGACAAAACCAATACAGGCAGAGACCAGCAAGACGTGCAGGAGCAAGCCCAGCAAAGTTTCTCTCTAGAGACTGAAACCCCAACAGCAAAAAGTAGGTTGACCAGAAGCAAAACTAGGGCAAAACAAGCTCAGGCAACACAACAGCAAGGAAGGCAACAGCACGTCACAGAGTTATTTCCACATGCCAAAACTAACTCCGCCCGAACGGAATCAGGAGCTCAGCCTCCAACAACCTAGGGATACGACCCTGCCCATGTCATCAACCCTGCCTCTGATGGCCAGCCCAAACAACCGAACATACATGGTCACAGTGTATCCTTTTTAACATATAACATAGAAGGGCTAAATACAATTTATCAGCCTGACATTAGACAATTCTTGTCAAATTATGATATTTTTTTTTCTTACAGAAACATTTTCATCAAGCTTTCCATCTCATTTATTTCCTACTTTTGATGTGTTTGTCTCCCCAGGCGTGAGTGTATCAGACAGCACCACAGCTCGCCTCTCTGGCGGTGCTATCATGTTAGTAAAGAAAATGTATTCTAGTTTCGTACAACAAATCCAAGTTGAATACGACAGCTGCATCGTGCTCAAGATTTCAAAGCTTTTGCCAAATTTACGAAACGAATGTGTATTGATAGGCATGTATGTTCCTCTGCCCATAGCGTCTATTATGTTGACACAGAAATCGAGATTGGAATTGACTTACTGGAGCAATGTATACTTGATGTTTATGAATTGATGGGGGAATGTCCCCTTTTGCTTATGGGTGATTTCAATGCTAGGACTGCTGATGCAAACGCAAAAGAGCTTTCTTTACCATATGATGTCGACGTTGATGATAAGGATGACGAAAATTTACTGCCTGAAAAGGAGTACCAACGGGAATCGAAGGACTCTTCAACAAACGACTTCGGTCGTTGTCTACTTTTGTTATGCGAGCAATTTTCTCTTGTTATATTGAATGGTCTATTACCAGGAGACCATTATGGGGCATATACATACATTGCTCACAATGGAGCAAGTGTGATCGATTATTTCCTTATTTCTCGGTCTATCTTTGAATATGCCTCATGTTTACAAGTTATCTTAAGAATTGAATCCAAACATATGCCTGTGAAACTAACCCTTAATGTTCAAAGAAGCCGGTAAAAAACCTGTGAAAAGTTAGAAAAAAACGATATTGAAAGGTTATGTTTGGAATCAAGAGCTTGAGAATGAATATAGGCAGGCATTGTTATCAAAAGACATTTCATTAATTTTCACAAAAGCAGCTGAATTGATTAACATTGACATCAATGCAGCTGTCAAAAATTTTTTAACGGGTATTGCTGATGCTGGGCAGTGTATGAAGAAAAAGACAGTATTGGGGAAAACAAGTAATTGTACTTGGTTCGATAAGGAATGCAGGGACAACGAACAGCACTTCGCCAGTCCTGAGAAATTTGAATAAATGTGTGGATTCATACGATGCAGACGCACGTAGGGGCGAATGCGCCACTATGAGAAAGGATTACAAATTATTTATAAAAAGTAAACAGTTAGAAGATAAACAAAATGTTCTTGTAACGCTTGAATGCAATAGTACTGATCCTAAAACATTTTGGGGTACCTTAAAAAGACGTATTAACAATAGATTAACAACCTGTACTATTTCAAGTGCAGAATGGTATGACCACTTTGAAAAAGTATTTAATGACGCATCTATACAGAATGATAAACTAAATAGTAATAGTTCATTTTCTAACGAAGTTTTTGATACTCAATCTCTAACTGTTCGTGAAACAGACTGTTCCATTTTAGATTTAGAAATATCAGAACTAGAAGTATATAATGCCTTGAAAGCACTAAAGAATGGAAAAGCAGCAGGACCAGATGGCTTCAGCAGTGAATTTTATAAAAACTCTTCTCCTCAGGTCATTTTGTTCCTGACTAAGCTCTTCAACAAACTTTTGGATTCAGGTATATTCCCCCAAAATTGGTCAGAATCAATTATACAGCCATTACATAAAAAAGGAGACATTAATTCCCCTGACAACTACAGGGGTATCTCGCTGTTGAATATCAGCAGCAAAATGTATACATTCATACTTAATAAGAGATTGACAAATTGGGCAGAGGACAATAATTGTTAAGTGAAACGCAGGCAGGGTTTAGAAAGAATTACAGTACAGTCGATCACATATTTACTCTACTTGCACTAGTTCAGAAGCAATTTTCAACTAACAAAACAAAATTATATGCAGCTTTCATTGATTTTAGGAAAGCCTTTGATCTCATAGACAGAAACCATCTTTGGCTTATACTCCCCAAAAATGGTATCAAGGGAAAATGTTCAAAGCTATTCAAAGTAATGTATGAAATAGTTAAAGCTCGGGTCAGAACTAACGGTGGTCTTACAGAACATTCATGTGTCCTAGAGGATTGAAACAAGGCGATAGCTGTAGTCCTATTTTATTTTCTTTTTTTTATCAATGAGCTTGCAAATGTCATAACACAACATGGTAGACATGGGGTAAGATTGTCACCTGATTTGATGCAGATTCTGGTTTTGTTATTTGCTGATGATGTTGTCCTCCTTTCTACCACTGTAGTCGGGCTCCAGCACCAACTGAACATTTTAAGAAGTACGGCAGACAGACTAGGTCTTACAGTTAATAATGAAAAATCAAAAATAGTAGTGTTAGGAAAGGGGGTTACCTTGCTGCAAGAGAAAAATGGTTCTATGGAAATGTAAAAATGGAAGTGGTAAACCAATATAAGTATTTGGGAATATTTTTCTCCACAGGGTTGACATTTTCTTACTCATTAGAAGATTTGGCTCGTAAAGCAAAAAATGTGTTTTCAGTATCTTTAGATTCCTTTGGTCTGTAGGCGAAAATTCTCCTAAGATTTTCTTTAAGATATTTGACACTCAAGTACAACCTATTCTGACATATGGGGCGGAAGTTTGGGGGTTGACTGCAGATCACACCCCTATTGAGAGAGTACATCTTCTTGCCATAAAACGTTTATTGAATATCAGCATACAAACACCTAATCCACTTGCATATTACGAAGCTAACAGATATCCGCTTTACATACAAACTTTTACTAAAACTATTAAGTACTGGTTAAGACTAACAAAAATGGAGGAATATCGTATTCCCAAGGAAATCATACAAAATGTTGTACACAATGCACTGTCAAGGTAAGACAAATTGGGTAAGCAAGGTTTGCATTACATTGTTTAGGTATGGGTTTGGATTCGTGTGGGAGAATCAAGGAGTAGAAAATGTAAAATCATTTATATCTGTTTTTAAGCAAAGGCTTTATGACTGTCATTTCCAAGATATTGACGCTTTGTTGCAATCCAAAGAAAGATACAAACTTTATTCCACATTTCGTCAACTACAAAATATTCCTTGTTATCTAGTGGCGATAAAAAATCACGCACTTAGAAAACACCTAACCAGACTTCGGCTTGGTGTTTCCCAACTTAAACCCCACAGGTTTAGATATTCGAGAAGCCAAGAAAGCATGACATGCCCATTTTGTCCCAACGAACTTGAAACAGAACTTCACTTTACATTAGTTTGTCCCAAGTATAAACTATTGCGGGAGAGATATATTCCTTCCAAATATTATATACATCCAAATTCTTTCAAACTTACTTTATTATTATCAAATTCAAGGATGTGTGTGCCCCTGGCTCTATTCCTGTCCAAATCATTTAAACTAAGAAATCAGAAACCACCTAATAACTAAGTATAATTGAAAATCAAATTACTACTATATATGTTGTGTTTGAAAATTTGCTTTGTTGTAGGAAGTCTCTTCCGGGTCATGGACGAATGACTTGTTCAATTGTGGCTACTTGGGTGTCACGGGATGAATGGGATTGGGATTGAGTAAGAAAGGAAGAGAAAAATGAACACATAGTGTGGTCCATATTTTTTTATTTATAATAGTCTTGGTGCACTGCCTTTACAAGTATACCACGCTCTCATCTTAGAAGTTATCTATTGTGTACTGTGCGTTTCTTCGTGTTATGCCGTTTACATGAACATCGTGCTCGGTTGTTAATACTTTTGCCTTTGCACAACTACAGTTAGCCATGTAATTTTCTATAGTACTAACTTAAGTTTTGAATTATCTTCGCCTTCCACGCGCCCAAGATGCTGTCTCCTGTCTCCAAAGGGGGATGGATTTGTGTGTGTGTAACCCATCTTCATCCCGCAATATGGGCAGCCATACTCCGTCTTCAGGGGGATGAATCCTGTTTTCTTTTATGATGATATTGATAGTGATATCGGTAATAATAACAAGAAGAAGAACAGGAGGAAGAACAAAAACTGTTGAAGGGAGGGGGGGGGGGGGGGGGGGGAAGAAACAGA
>CM031611.1:19953716-19958716 GCA_018398815.1 Conus ventricosus | reverse complement strand
AACAAGGAAAGAAGCAAGCAAACAAACAGAATTATATGCAATATTGATGGCTTTGAGCTACGTTTATGATGCTCCCGTGCCTTTTCATAATATACTGTCCAAACAAAAGTTAAGGACCAACATTGAAAAAGCACAAAAACTTTTAAAAAGTCACAAAAAATTCAATTGTACCGCCGTTGTGATCCAAACAAATTAAACCACACGCACAAATTGATAGTGAATGCGGCAACTGCAATTTTGTGGCACACATTTCTCACGCGCCTTGAAAAACACGTGTCGCAACTTGTCATTTTTGGAACAAATTGGGGTGAATTTCTGATGTGTTTGGGATCCGAGGAGCATGTGCTGAATCAAATCACGTGAAGCACGAGCTAAATCAGGCTGTAGATCATAAAGTATGCTCAACCAAATGTCTTAAAAGCCACTGTACTGGCGAAAAAATGCATGCCTCCACGTCGAAGACTGAACGAGCTGGATCGAGGAAGAGCAATAGGATGGCTCCAAGAAGGAGTTGCAGTCCGGGAAGTGGCACGGAGACTTGGGGTATCACACTGTTGTTATCAGACTCAGACAACGCTTTCAAGACACAGGAAGAGTGCAAGAACGACCACGCTGTGGTCGACCCAAAATAACAACACCACGAGAGGACCGATACATTGAAAGGCAGGCCACACAAGAAAGAACAGCAAGTGCAAACAACATCAGACGTCGCCTTAGAGATGCCACCAACTCTGTTGTCAGTGATCAGACCATACGAAACCGCCTACACGCCGCTAACCTCCGTGCTCGACGACCAGCCATAAGACCTCGTTTGACTGATGCTCACAGAGCAGCACGCCGAGTATGGTGCACGCAGCACGTGAGATGTACACATGAACAGTGGGCTAACGTGATGTTTACAGACGAGTCGCGGTTCTGCCTGGATCCCACCGATAGACGGAACAGGGTCTGGAGACACCGTGGGGAGCGTTTTGCAGAAGAAGCTGTCCTGGAAAGGAACCACTATGGTGTGGGATCCGTTATGATTTGGGGCGGCATAAGCACACGCTACAGAACGGTTCTCACAATGTGGCAGGGAACTTGAATGGTGTTCGCTACCAAACAGGATTTTGCAACCCCTGGTGCTGCCAGCCCTTAAACAGCTTGGACCTCAGGCAGTCTTTCAAGACGACAATGCACGGTCCCATGCACCGGGCAGTAAACACGTTTCTCCAAGCTGCTGGTGTCAACAAGAGCAGTGGCCCGCAAACAGCCCAGACCTGAAACCCATCGAACATCTTTGGGATGAGCTGGGCCGGAGACTGCAGCAGCGTCGTCCCCTCCTGCAAACCCGGGTCAGCTGTTCGAGTCACTCCAGCGGGAAAGTGGGCTGCTGTCCCCCAGGCCTTTCTGCGCACACTGGTGAACTCCATGCGACAACGCTGCCCGTGAAACCCTTTGGCCTTTAACGGGGACAACCCCGTTATTAACCATGACATTGAAAAAACACTCCTCCTGTGACTTTCAAATTTGGGGGTGGGGGTGTTTTGACTGCGCTCAAATTCCAGTTTGTTTGATTCCTCGGACTTGTCATTGTCTTTACACACTTTTCCCATGTTCAAATAAATTAATGTTACAATTGAGATTGATCACTTCCCAATTTCTGTTTTATAAGTCAGTGAATGTGGCCCTTAAACTTTTTTTGAACAGTATATTTTCATATGTGTTGATTAAAAATCTGTCTTGCAATTCTAGAACATTGGGAGGGTAAGACTCGAAAGATTTACTTTTTGATATTTCATCACCTCATACGTTTAAGGATTCATGGAATATGTATTGACTTTTGCTGGGTTCCCTCTCATAGGGGGTTTTGAAGGGAATGAAGCAGCAGATGCCAAAGCTGGAGCTAAACATTGCCTCGACTGTAATTTATTATCTTCACTGAAAAACTTCTTCGTCAAAAATTTTTGCTAAAATAAGAAAATTGTGGTTCTAACCGAAATTGTGGAGAAAATCTAAAATATGTAAATACTTGTCCCGTCACATTTACAAGATAGTAACAAAACTCAAGTTAAATGGCTGGAACACAAAATATTCTTGCCATGTTTTTTTGTAATAGTGGTAAGCCTATTTTAGTGCATAATTTGTTGATAGAATTTCTGTCTTAAGTCCAATTTATAGAGAATTTTCTATGATATCAACGTCCAAGATATCATTCAGATATTGTCCAGCCTTCTATCATAAATATTTCTACTATTATCGCACAATCTAAATTGCCAAGTTGCTTTGATGCGTGTTTAGTTTTACCACTAATGCAAAAAAGTTATTGTTGTTATTTTTTTATCTTTGAGTTAAGCTTTGTTAGTTAGATATGACGTTTTGAATTATTTTTCGTCTAATATCATCAATGGTGAACAGACGTTAATAAACCACTGAACTGAAACTGAACTGAACTGAAAAGCAAACAAACAAAATGGCTATGGCAAGAAAAAAATCCGCTCACCGACAGCAGGGTGTGATGAACGCCCATTGTAAATGAGCTGATCTATTTTATTCTTTCCTTTTTACAGTGTGGGAGGAATGAATCATATCCATTTGAAATGTTGTTCGATTTTTTTCTGCGGAGGGAAGTTGAGAAAAACTACGACACCAGTGTATTCCATATATGAGTCTTTGATCACCACGTGAGAAAGAGACAAATCACCATGTCTTGCTCCCTTGCTTCCGTGTAAAATCAGAGTAAAAAGACTCCACCCCCGCGTGGCTATCTACACATGGAATTACCTCCATCTCAGCACTCTATTTTGAACTTCGGCCGACGAGCTTGTTTGTATCTCTGCCAGCAAGATTTTGTTTTCAAAAAGAAAAAAAAAGACAAGGAAGACGACCGGGAGCAACCACTGTCCGGTTTTTGCACAACACGGTGGAAAGATTGAAGGCATCTCATAGACAAAACGATTGATGTTACGGATCCGGTTTGAAGACTGGATGCAGAATGTGGCCAACCTTATTGGGGGTCAGTCAGTAAAATAACGCAGATCTGCAAGCCGATCCTCACCAAATCTGGAGGAAAAAAGTAAGAGTGGCCTGAAAAAATTCATTGATATCTGATGTGGATTCGGATCAAAAGGCAGATCGATAATTGTTTTACCCTAGCAGGGGTCTGTGCTCCTTGAGTCGATAATTGTTTACCCTAGCAGGGGGTCTGTGCTCCTTGAGTGCCTTCTCGGTACCTCTGCCAAGGACAGTACACTTCCAACTGCGTCCATGGTTTGCCTGTCGGCAAGATTCACACACACACACACACACACACACACACACACACACACACACACACACCACACACACACACACACGCGCGCGCGCGCGCGCCGCGCGCGCATACACACACGCATACACACGCACACACATACACCGCACACTCACACAACTGACCCCATTTTAACCAAACTTGGTCAAAAGACAGAAACTGGCTAGGAATAAAATCATAAACTGTTGGTGTAGATCCGTGATGAGGATGAACTTGTTGGGGAGAAATCCAACGGAAAGACAGATTGTTACTCAAGAACGAGTGCATTCACTCCTGGTGTGGATATCTGTGGTTACGGACTGCTTCAATGGTTGGATCCAGGATTTCATAATACAGTTTATTACATATTTTTCCCTGAACATCATCCGTGGAAATAAATGCTACGGATTCATCTTATCTCTGGAGTTATATATTTTCATGACATATTAAAACAGTGTAGCCATATACGTTGATCTTACGAACGCCTACTTTCTATCTCCGGTGACAAAGCACATGGGAAATCACTCCTTTAGACAGTGCCAATACTTTCTTCTTCATAAGAAAATACTGTGCTTTTATACGTGAACAAAACTTAATGGAGGACCCAAGATCTGTTACACTTCGATGGAGGTCTGTACTCTCTTAGCTGTCCCCTTTAGGAGTTGCATTGCATAAGTTTTGAATCCGGCGATTCACAGATCTTTAAATGTCATGGCTGCAGATCATGATCCCGCAAACGACTGTTCACCACCTGCTTTGAAGATATTTTGCAAACAGTCAGAAAAGCAAGAAACCAGTCGGGGAGACTCTCTCTCTCTCTCTCTCTTCTCTCTCTCTCTCTCTCTCTCTCTCTCTCTCTCTCTCTCTCTCTCTCTCTCTCTCTCTCTCTCTCTGACTGACTGCCTGTCTGTCTGCCTGTCTTTCCGTCTGTTAACTCTCTCTCATTCTCTCTCTCTCTCTCTCTCCTCTCTCTCTCTCTCTCTCTCTCTCTCTCTCTCTCTCTCTCTCTCTCTCTCTCTGACTGACTGCCTGTCTGTCTGCCTGTTCTTCCGTCTAACTCTCTCTCATTCTCTCTCTCTCTCTCTCTCCTCTCTCTCTCTCTCTCTCTCTCTCTCTCTCTCTCTCTCTCTCTCTCTGACTGCCTGCCTGTCTGTCTGCCTGTCTTTCCGTCTGTTAACTCTCTCTCATTCTCTCTCTCTGTCTCTCTCTGTCTCTCTCTGTCTCTCTCTCTCTCTCTCTCTCTCTCTCTCTCTCTCTCTCTCTCTCTCTCTCTCTCTCTCTCTCTGACTGCCTGCCTGTCTGTCTGCCTGTGTTTCCGTCTGTTAACCCTCTCTCATTCTCGCCCTCTCTCATTTTGAATACAATTGTTGGGCAGACAGAGAGGGCGGCCAAGACACAAATGTAGACCGTGCAACGAAGAGTTTATGGCTTAATACTGGGAGCTTCAAAGTGGTGGGAAACATGCCTTTTCAAAGGTACGTGTGTCCATTGAATCTTTAGAAAGGTTTTTGAGACCTTACTACACTAAATCAATACTTTAAAATTTGACATTCTTGTGTCTGTGTTTGTGTTTACGAGAGAGAGAGAGAGAGAGAGAGAGAGAGAGAGAGAGAGAGAGAGAGAGAGAGGAGAGAGAGAGAGAGAGAGAGAGAGAGAGAGAGAGAGAGAGAACGAATGCATTTGCTGTGTTTTGACAAACGATAGTTTGTAGCTTGCAGTTCGTATTTTTCTC
>CM031611.1:19946216-19948716 GCA_018398815.1 Conus ventricosus | reverse complement strand
GTGTGTGTGTGTGTGTGTGTGTGTGTGTGTGGTGTGTGTGTGTGGTGTGTGTGTGTGTGTGTGTGTGTGTGTGTGTGTGTGTGTGTGTGTGTGTGTGTGTGTGTGTGAGTGAGTGTGCGTGCGCGCGCGCATGTTTGCATGTGTACGAGTGCGCCGCGTGCTTGCATTTGTGAGTGTGTATGTTTCCTTATGTATTTTATGTCACTGGTCACCGAAACACTTAATGAGCTTTGGAAACGAGATTGAAACATTGTTGCTATGTTATTGCCAACATGTTATCGTTTCTAGCCATGTACATATTTATTTGATTTATAGAGGAAGACTCATCGCTGTATTAACATGTCATCTTTACTATTCAGTTCTCCATATCAAACGTTTATAGAAAAATCTGCACGATCAGCACAAATAGCCTACTATTTATGGGAGTTATCATCTATTCATGGATGGAACGCTTAAAGATAATGAATGTTTTCGATTGCTGTCAATTGTAAGTAAATAATATGAATATGAAGTTTGTGAAAAATCTGAACGCTATGACATGACTCTGCTCATAGAGAGACTTCTTCTGCCGTAAATCAACGATCATCACCGGCACCTGAAATTTTCTGATTTGCTGCTCCCCCCCCCTCTAGAATTGTTTAACCTTTTGTGATGTATGCGTGTGTGTTTTATGGCGAAAACTGCTTTTTGAAAACGATGGGCAATGTTTGTGAAAGAAACTTGTTTCTTTTGTTTCTTCTTAGTGAATTTTATCAAGTCGTAACTTTTTCTGCTACTGTCCATAATTACTGGAACTTACAAACAAACTGTGAAAACTTGGACACTCGTTGTTCCATTTTGACTTGATTCTTGTGTTTACAGCTGTTTTAGTAAAGAAAGGTATTACCAACCATGGATAGTATCACGATTTTGTCATTAAACTGCCGAGGTCTGGGAGACATGTATAAAGGAAGAGATGTATTTCACTATCTAAAACAAAAAATGTTTTCTATCTATTGTCTCCAAGATACTCATTTCAATAATAAATTGGAAAATATGTAAAATCTGAATGGGATTTGAATGCTTCTTTGCGTCCTTTCGATCAAATGCAAGAGGAGTGGCTGTCCTGTTTTCAAACAACTTCGAATTTAAAATAAGAAATATATACCGTGATGAAAATGGTAATTTCATGATTATATCTTTCTCTACAATGGAAAAGGAAATACTTTTAGTTAATGTTTATGGTCCGAATAGAGATGATCCATTGTTTTATAGAGTGTTAAAAGAAAAAAAATCAAGAGTTATAAGAATCATAATATCATTGCATGGGAGACTGGAACATTGCGATAGATCCACATATCGATTGTTGTAATTATAAACAGGTTAATAATCCTAAAGCTAGAGAAGGACTACAGAAAATGACTGAAGAATGTGGATTATCTGATGTTTGGAGGGAAAACAATCCAGAATGCAGACGTGGGAAAATTATTTCCTTTAAAGCAAAGAAGGCTCGATTTTTTTTCTATTATCAGACAGTTTGTTCTGGTACTTTGAAAATACCGATATTCTTCCAGGATACCGTTCTGACCACTCCATGATAACATTAGCGCTAAAATTCGGCAACACCGAAAAAATTCATAATTTTTGGAAATTTAACTCCTCTTTACTTAGGGATAAATGCTGCGTAGAAGAAATACATTCAGAAATTTTTGATGTTATTAGTGAATATGTAACTGCTCACTACGACAGAACAAAAATTAAAGGATGTCCCTAAATCAGAAATACAGTTACAAATCTCCGACAAACTTTTCCTGGATTTTATGCTGATGAAAACCCGTGCAAAACGGTTGCTTATGCTACTATGAAAACAAGAAATGAGAGACCATAAAAACAAACTAA
Organism: Conus ventricosus; assembly: GCA_018398815.1. Classification (NCBI taxonomy): domain Eukaryota; kingdom Metazoa; phylum Mollusca; class Gastropoda; order Neogastropoda; family Conidae; genus Conus; species Conus ventricosus. The sequence continues at coordinate 19,946,838 of CM031611.1, read as the reverse complement.
TAAAAGATATTGAAACGTTAGAAAATACAGAAAATATAACTGAAAATGAAATTATCATGCTTAAAGAAATGAATACAGAACTCGAAGCCTATACGAGAGAGGAGAATGGAAGGAGTATTGTTGAGATCAAAAGCCAGATGGATTGCAGAGGGGGAGAAGGTTTCGAAATATTTTTGTAATCTTGAGAAAAGAAATTATATTAGCAAACAGATGACAAGATAAGTAACTAAAGATGGACATTCCACTTAAAACCAGAAAGATATCATGAAGGAAGTTAAGTGTTTTTATGAAAACTTATATAAGGAAAAAGATGTAGAAGAATGTGAAATCTCGGACCTTATAAGAAATGTTCCTAAACTATCGAAAGAAGAAGAGCGATTATTAGAAGGGGAAAATACTTTAGAGTAGGCAGGTTTTGCATTAAAAAAAAATACAGAATGGTAAAAGTCCAGGGACAGATGGATTTAGTGCAAAAGTGTTTTTGGAAGCAGATTGGGCCTTTTATAGTGAAAGCTTTAAATGAAGCATACAAGGATGGAGAACTGTCCACAACACAAAAAGAAGGATTAATCACTTGTATTCCCAAATGTGATAAACCGAAAGATTACATTCAGAACTGGCA
>CM031611.1:19936216-19941216 GCA_018398815.1 Conus ventricosus | reverse complement strand
AAAAATGAAGAAAATTGAAGAAAAGGAACAAAAAACACAAGAAGATTTGAAAGAACTTGAAGTGTATAATCAAGAATTAACAACTCTGAGAAAAAAGACAATGAATGGAGTATTGTTAAGATCAAAGGCAAGATGGGTTGCAGATGGGGAAAAAATAACTAAATATTTTTGTAGCTTAGAAAAGCGCAACTTTATTAGTAAGCAGATAACAAAACTTGTGAACACTCAGGGAACAGATATAGAAGAGACAGGTGAGATTAAAAGGGAAGTTCAACATTTTTATGAAGAACTATACAAAAAAAGAGATCTGGAAAAATGCGAAATAAATGATTTAGTTAACGAAATTCCGAACTTAACAGAGGAAGACAGTGAATCTTTAGAGGGGAAAATAACATTGGAGGAAGCAAGCGCTGCATTAAAAAACATAAAGAATGGGAAAAGTCCAGGAACAGATGGATTCGGCTCAGAGTTTTTCAAGTGTTTCTGGAAGCAGTTGGGCTATCTGGTGATTAGGGCTTTGAATGAAAGCTACAGAGAGGGAGAACTCTCCATAACGCAGAGAGAGGGTATAATTACATGCATCCCCAAGCCAGGTAAACCCAAACAGTATGTAAAAAACTGGAGGCCTATTACATTACTAAATGTTATATATAAAATAGGATCAACATGTATAGCTAACAGAATAAAAAGGTACTTCCAACACTAGTTAGTGACGATCAGACTGGTGTTGTCCCAAATAGATATATGAGCTGCAACATTAGACTAATATATGATCTAATAAACCATCTCAGTTCAAAGAATACTTCAGGTATGTTAATTAATGTTGACTTTGAGAAGGCGTTCGACTCCCTAAATTGGAACTTTATGTTCAAAGTTCTAAAAGCCTTTGGATTTGGAAAGAGTATATGTCAATGGATACATATTTTATATAAAAATATTAAGTCGACTGTTGTTGTGAATGGTCAGATATCAGATTGGTTTTCGATTGAGAGAGGCTGTCAGCAGGGGGACCCCATGTCACCATATATCTTCGTGCTTTGCGCGGAGATATTATCCATTATGATGAAAGAAGAAAAAAACATAAAAGGGATTTGGATTGGGAAACATGAATACAAGATATCACAATTTGCCGATGACACACAACTGATGATCAAAGGAGATAAAATATCATTTGAAAAATCTATCCATCTTGTCGAGAAGTTTGGAAAGACATCAGGACTGTCTTTAAATAAAGAAAAAACACAGGTTATTTGGCTTGGAAGTAAAACAAACTGTAATGTGAAATATATGGAGCATTTAAAAATGATGTGGGATCCAGATGAATTTAAGATACTTGGAATATGGTTTACTAAAGACCTTACAGAAATGGAACAAAGAAATTACAAAGAAAAAATGACTGAAGTGAAAGCACTATTTAAAACCTGGCTGAAAAGAGTAATTACACCCTTAGGAAGAATAGCAGTTTTAAAAGCTCTAATCTTGTCAAAACGTACTCATCTTTGGCTACTGCTACCAAACCCTCCAGATTCTTTTGTTAAAGAGCTACAGAGATTATGTTTTTGGTTTATATGGGGAAGAAAACGAGACAAAATATGCCGTAAGACGGCTATTCAAGATATGAAAGAGGGTGAACTGAATGTACCAAATATACAAGCAAAGATTGCAGCATTAAAATTAACATGGTTTAAAAAGACTTAAAAACACAAGCCATAAATGGAAAGATTTTATGATTTCTTGCTATCCATTTATTGAACAAATAGAAGAATATTCTCGAAGCTACTTATGCATGAAAAGCAAAGATAATCGACTTTCGGAAGAACCCGGAACCTGTGCCAGACCTTGTAATTAATGGTGAAGCTGTTGAACGAGTGAATGAGTATAAATATCTGGGAATGATTGTTGATGATAAATTAGTTTTTGATAAAAATGTTACTAAAATCCATAAAAATTGCCAGTCAAGAATATTCTGTTTGCAAAAGCTACGAAATATTGGTGTTAAACCTGTAATCTTACAAACTTATTACAGATGTTGTGTTGAGTCATTGCTCACTGCTTCTTTTATGTGCTGGTATGGAAGTTTGGGTGTGAAGAGCAAGCGAGTATTGAATGATGTGGTGAATGTGTGTAGCAAAGTGATTGGAAGGAAGCAAGTTGGAATGCAAGAATTGTATGACAGACGAGTGGAGAGGAAAGCAAGAAAGATGCCAGTGATGATAGCCATGTTTTAGCAAAATATTACGAAATTTTTACCATCTGGACGTCGTTTTAGGACCCTTAGAGTCAAATCTAGGGCGCAAAAAAACTTTTATACCCAGGTCGATCCATCTTCTGAATTCATGATGTCTTTTGTACATTTTTCATGCTTAGCGATGTGAAGGATGCGAGAGAGAGGGAGAGAGGGAGAGAGAGAGGGGGAGGTGGGGGAGGTGCGAGAGAGTGAGAGCTTGTGGGGTGGTTGAAGATGTTTGCTTGTGTGAAGATATGTGTATTTGCTTATAATATGTGCTTGTGTGTGTGTGTGTGTATATTTTTATATATCTGCTTGTGAGTGTAAGCCTATGAGTGTGCTTGTGTAAGTGCATGTGCATGAGGTTTTTCAAATGATTATAGTGTGTGTGTGTGTGTGTGTGTGTGTGTGTGTGTGTGTGTGTGTGTGTGTGTGTGTCGGACTGTATATGTAAATTCTATAAGTGGCACTTGATTGTGATGATTCTTGTTTTATGCATGTTGTCTTGTTATACTGTTTATTATGCACCTATCTTAATTTCTCATCCTTTGAGTAATAAAGTGTTCATATCATATCATATCATATCATATTCATATGTTCTGGCAGCATGTGTTTCCTCATATAAACAAATATATTATGAATAAGGCCAGAAAAGGCTGAAGAAGTATTAGCAGAACCTATTTTATACAATGAACACATTAAGGTTGGTAATAAAATGATAACATTGAACAGCTGGAATGAAAAGAACGTTAATAGAATATTTCAGTTGATGAAAGACAATGGTGAGTTTTTAACACTGGAAGAATTCAGAGCAAAATACAGAATACAAATAAAACTTTCTATCATATCCCGGCTGTATAGCATCAATAAAAAAAACAATATAAGAAAACAAGGATTCCATATTGAGAATAATATACCATTAGAATACAATGCAGCACTTAAAAACATATAAAATGTAGTTGAAAAAGGCTCCCAAGTATACTATAAAAGATTAAACAAAGGACTGTGGGAGACCAAACTGTTGTACCAAATGGGATGACAAGTTAAACAGAGATTATACCTTGGATGTGTGCTTCCAGAAATTCACTTTATAAAAGATATTAAACTGAAATGGTTGCAGATAAGAATTGTTCACAGAATTATAGCTACTAATGTAGTACTAAAAGAAATGGGAATAACTAACAATGAAAAGTGTAGTTTTTGTAACCAAGAGAAAGACAGCATTGAACACATGTTCTGGAGGTGCAAACATGTTAAAGAGTTTGGAAAGCATTAGAAAATGTATTTAGGGAAAATGTTCAGTGGTGTGTAATGTACAATTTTCAGAAAATTTAGTCATATTTGGAACTGAGGTCGACTTAAAAACTGATGCAGTATTTGATTTGATAATCTTAATAGCAAAGAACTACATATATAGATCTAAAATAAATAAAAGTCATCCAATAGTTTCAGTGTTCAAAAAAATACTCAAAGAAAGATTCAGCCTTGAAAGAATAATAGCATCAGCTAATAATGACCTATACAAGTGTGAAATGAAATGGACAACTTTAAACCTCTATTTGAAGACCCCAATGAATAAGCCAGAATAATTCATTCATTTTCTCCTGTAGTAAGATTCAAATTACCAAGTTTATTTCAATGTGTGCGTATGAGTCAATGACTGCGAGACGAAATGTATTGAAGTGTTTGCGAATAAGTGTGATGGGTGTGTGGGTTTGTATGTATGTAGGCTGGCTTTAAAAGAGAGAAAGTCTTGTGTATTGATACATGAGTGTACATGTATGTACGTGTGTATGTATATATATGGGTATGTGTATGTATGTATATATATACACATACCCATATATATGTATATATATGTATGTATATATGTATGTATATATATGTGATACATCTGTATGTATGTATGTGTATGTATGTATGAGGCTGTTTAGGTATGTATATGTGTGTATATATATATGTGTGTATTATGTATGTATGTGTATGTATGCATGTGTATATATGTATGTATGTATGTGTGTATGTATATGTGTACATGTGTGTGTGTGTATGTATGTATGTGTATGTTTGTGTATGTATATGTGTATATATGTGTGTGTGTAAGTGTGCGTGCGTGCGTGCGTGCGTGCGTGTGTGTGTGTGTGTGTGTGTGTGTGGTGTGTGTGTGTGTGTGTGTGTGTGGTGTGTGTGTGTGTGTGTGTGTGTGTGTGTGTGTGGGGTGTGTGTGTGTGTGATATAAAAAGAGTCTTGTTGAATTGCAGTCCAGCGGGTTTTTCACTGTTGTTATTACACATGTACAAAATGGCATTGTCAAAATTGAAGTTGCAACTTAAAACTAGAATGCATACATAAACTTTGGTATTGCTGCTAGGACTACTGAATTATTGATAGTCTTGATAACACTGATATTGATGATATTATTGCTAATATATTGGTCACTGCTATTATGACAGCTATTAGCATAATCATTATTATCATCATTATTATTATTAATACTATTATTACTGGTATACTCAATATTATTATTTACCAGTATTCTTTATCAATGTTAATACTATGATAGCATTGTTACTATTGTGATCATTGATATTGTGATGTTATCTTGTTTTGGATATATTGTGAAAAAATAACTGTGGGAGAGATGGACAATTTCAGCTTAAAAGAAAATATGCATACATATAGAGATCACTGTGAATGCAGTCAATTGCAAAAATTTTTTCTTTTGTTTGGTATTTAATATCCACTGTTTGAAGGAAATGAACAACAATATAAC
>CM031611.1:19851216-19931216 GCA_018398815.1 Conus ventricosus | reverse complement strand
GCGACAGACACTTTGAGGAGGGAAGAAAGGAATAAGGGAAAAAGGACACGATGCAGAAGAAACATATTGTTTGTTAGTGTTTTATTGTATCTCTCTCTCTCTCTCTCTCTCTCTCTCTCTCTCTCCTCTCTCTCTCTCTCTCTCTCTCTCTCTCTCTCTCTCTCTCTCCCTCCCTCCACCTCTCTCTCTCTCTCTCTCTCTCTCTCTCTCTCTCTCTCTCTCTCTCTCCTCTCTCTCTCTCTCTCTCTATATATATATATATATAATATATATATAAGTTTCAGATCTTTGCCAAGTCATTACTATAATGATGGAAGAATTGTTAACCTGCACTTGTTTTCCCCCACTACTTAATTGTTCAGCATTATATTGTTTGGTCAATCAATGGGCGATTGCATCTCTAAGGAGATCGAAGTAAAGGTTGCTCTGAATAATTCTTAGCCGCTGACAATGCTTGGGTTATTGAACAGCAGAACTGACCACTCAGATTATTCCATATCTTTTGATCTCCCTTGCATCCGTAAATGGATCCTCAAGCATAGGCTCAAAGATTGTCCCCTGTTTGAGTAATGTTTTTAGTTTTTCAGCAACTTTTTTCCTCTCCACACTTTCGTTTTGTTTTATTTACTACCTTTCGCTGGCTGCTCTGGGGTGCTGTTGGATTCTTTTTTGAACCCTTGGTGGTGAGAACACCACAGAATTACGGACTGTGGTGTGTCTCTATTTGACGCCAAGAGCCCAGACACAAGAGCAGGCAATAGCATAGATCTGCTTTCGAGAGAGATTACGAAGGCTCCCTTATGCAGCTTTTGAAGTGTTTTTACATTCATAATATATATTTTCCTATTTTCTTCATCTTCAATCTTTTTAGTTTCAAATCTTTGCCACGTCATTACTATAATGATGGAAGAATTGTTAACCTGCACTGGTTTTCCCCCACTTCTTATTAATTGTTCAGCCACTTCTTATTAATTGTTCAGCATTATATTGTTTGGTCAATCAGTGGGCGATTGAATCTCTTAGGAGATCCAAGTAAAGGTTGTTCTGAACCATTCTTAGCCGCTGACAATGCTTGGGTTAATAAACAGCAGAGCTGACCCCTCAGACTATTCCATATCTTTTGAGCTCACTTGCATCCTTAAAATATGGATCATCAAGCATAGGCTCAAAGATTGTCCCCTACATTTTATACTGTTTGAAAATGTTTTTAGTTTTTCAGCAACTTTTTTCCTCTCCACACTGTCGTTTTGTTTTATTCACTACTTTTCACTGGCTCCTTTGTGGGTGCTGTTGTATTCTTTTTTGAACCCTTGGTGGTGAGAACACCACAGAAGTACGGACAGTGGTGTGTCTCTATTTGACGCCAGGAGCACAGACACAATCAGCGGTGTCTCCCTGATGAGTCCGATCCAGCGTACGAAAGGCCTAGGACCAGGCAATAAGCTACAGATCTGCCTTCGAGGTGGATTCGAGTGGTTCCCTCATCCAGCTAGTGAAGGGTTTTCATATTCATAATATATATATTTCCATTTTGTTCATCTTCAATTTTTTTTTTAGTTTCAAGTCTTTGCCACGTCATTACTATAATGATGGAAGAATTGCTAACCTGCACTTGTTTCCCACCACTACTTAATTGTTCAGCATTATATATATATATATATATATATATATATATATATATATATATATATATATATATCAATGATATTAAAAAGGAATGTTAAAACTCTACAAATTTGTTTCGAGCGTGTTGCGCTGTCATCAGGATGGTTTTTGGTTTGCCCACCGCCGATGTTATATAGCGTGTGGGCTCCCGTTTGCGGTTGTTTGCATGTGCGAGTTGGCTGCACGTGTTTTTGGGGGGCTTTCAGGTTTTTGTTTTGGATGTGTTCACTAACTACACCAAGAAAACATTACTACACAGCAGAAATGAAACCTGGATCAGGAAAACCAACAGAAACTCAACATTCGACGTAACCATGGGTTCATATGATGGTGCAGAAACATGTGAACTGGTCGGACTATTCATGCTGTCCAACATCAAGAAAAAAACTCGGAAAACAAGTCGGACTATACAGAGACGATGGCCTTGCTGCACTAACCAACAATCCAAGAACCATCGAAAACAAGAAGAAAGAACTATGCAAAATCTTCCAAAACCACAACTTAAAGATTACCATTGAAGCAAACAAAAAGGTAGTGAACTACTTAGACATAACACTGGATCTCAACAATCATATATATAAACCATACAAGAAACCCAACGATACACCTCTTTATGTACACACCAAAAGTAACCATCCACCATCTGTATTAAAGACCATACCTCATGGCATAAACAAGAGACTATCAAACCTGTCATGCAGTGAGAGAGTGTTCAACAATGCAGCAGTAGAATACCAGGAGGCACTACAAACAAGTGGATACAATTACAAATTACAATACAACCCAGACAACAACACAAATAAAAGCAAGAAAAATAGGAAAAGAAAAATCATATGGTATAACCCCCCATACGACGGGAAAATCAAAACAAACGTAGGGAAAGAATTCTTCAAAATCCTAACAACTTCATTTCCAAAAGAACACAAACTGTCCAAAATATTTAACAAAAACACTGTCAAACTGTCGTACTCATGTATGCCCAACCTCAAAAACCTGATTGACGCATCCAACAAAATGAAAATCAACACAGCAAAGAAGGGTGAAGAAAGGAAATCTTGCAATTGCATCAGAAAGGAGCAGTGCCCACTAAACAACAAATGTCTTCACAGCAACATTGTATACCAGGCTACTGTGACATCAGAAAATGAAAAGGAAACATACATAGGGATCACTGAAAACCACTTCAAAACCAGATATGCAAACCACAAACAGTCATTTAATAAAGAAAAATATAAAAACCAAACAAAACTGAGCAAATATATCTGGAAACTTAAAGACGCAAAAACAAGCTACAATATATCCTGGAAAATCATAAAAAGAGCATCACCATACAGCAATGTTTCAAAAAGGTGCAACCTATGTTTAACTGAAAAATGGTTAATACTATGCAAACCACACTTAGCAACTTTAAACACCAAAACAGAAATAGTAAACAACTGCAGGCATAAATGGAAATCGTTGTTAGTGAACACATCCAAAACAAAAACCTGAAAGCCCCCCAAAAAACACGTGCAGCCAACTCGCACGTGCAAACAACCGCAAACGGGAGCCCACACGCTATATAACATCGGCGGTGGGCAAACCAAAAACCATCCTGATGACAGCGCAACACGCTCGAAACAAATTTGTAGAGTTTTAACATTCCTTTTTAATATCATTGACAAATGTTGCTCCCCAAGGGGTCGAGCACTTTTAAAGTCATTTTAGGCTTTTTAATTATATTCATCTATATATATATATATATATATATATATATATATATATATATATATATATATATATATATATATATATATATATATATATATATATATATATATCTTGGCGTGGCTTCGCAGACGAAGATTATTGAGGGGTTGTCCACGTCGGTTGCAGGCGCGCTGATGGCTGATGAGTCCTATGCGGCACAGGCATGATTTGCCACAGTGGCCACAGGTCAGCGTCGGGTCTGGTGGTTCTTGAGCTGTTGCAGCCTGGCGTACTTTCCTCCTTTGCCTCTTTTCTCGGAGACTTTCTCTGTGGGAGGCTTCAAACGAGGATGCAGCCTTGTGAATGGTGCTTCTCCAGGAGCCACGGTCGGCAACGAGGTCTGACCACTGGCGGTGGTCAATGTGACAGGTACTGAGGCTTTTCTTTAGATGGTCTTTGTAGTGCTTTTTAGACACTCCTCTATCACGATGGCCAGTGGACAACTCTTCGTAGAGGACTATTTTTGGCAGGCGGTGATCTTCCATCCTGGAGACGTGCCCTGCCCAGCGCAGTTGGGACTTCAGCAGTAGAGCGTCTATACTTGAGACCTCCGCTGTTTCGGGGACTTCGACATTGGTGGTAAAGTCACTCCAATGGATGTTGAGAATTGTGCAGAGGCAGCACTGCTGGAAGCGTTCAATGAGTCGCAGGTGGTGACGGTAAAGGACCCACGACTCTGAGCCGTACAGGATTGTGGTCAATACGACTGCACGAAACACGCTGATCTTGGTGCTTTGCTTTAAATGCCGGTTGTTTCACACTCGTTTTCCGAATGCACTGTTTGCTTTGGCCAGTCTGTTGTCAATTTCTTTATCAAGCTTGGAATCTGAAGAGATGGTGCACCCCAGATAGCTGAACTGATTACTGTGTTCAGCTCTGTCTGGCCAACTGTGATGTGAGGAGAGTGAAACTATGTTCGGGGTGCAGGTTGATGCAGGAATTCTGTCTTTTTCAGGCTAATTTCCAGTCCAAAGAGCTGTGCAGCCTCTGCAAAGCAGGAAGTTAGCCTTTGTAGAGCTGCTTCTGTGTGAGCAACAAGGGCAGCATCGTCTGTGAAAAGGAGCTCTTGGATCAGATGCTCCAGCATCTTTCTGTGGGCCTGTAGTCACCGCAGGTTGAACTGGCTGCCACCAGTGCGGTCGTGGATGTAGACGTATATATGCGTATATGTATATATCACTGTAACTAAGCTAGATAAAACGCCACCACCTGCAAAGCTATGAATCTTGGAGAATATCACACAAACAAGCACACTGTCAAGGGGCGTGAAACCTCTCACAAAAGGAATTAAATGCTTGGAGGCAAAGTGACGTTGTACGTAGTATACAAATAGGTAATAGACCCATTAACCAGGGTACCTTACCCATCACACACAGCCGAACTGTGTCAAGGAGGACGAAGTGGTCAGATGACAAATGGCAACTAAGGTAGTAGAGAGTTCGGACCTGCCCGATGGCGAAAGGGGGAAGGGATGTAACCACTACGACCTCGGTGCTCCAAGTGAGCGCTAGACACTTAGTCAGCTGAGGTTCTTTTGTAAACAGTCAGTGAAGAGTAGGAGTCTTGGACTCGTTTGGATGGTATTGCCGTGGGTCACTGTGTTGGTTCTATTGTCAGGCTGGTTGAATGCGCGTGGATGTTGTCGTAACCCTCCTTAAAATAATTACTGTGTTAAGTGACCCCCGAAGTCGGCGGGAAATTTCGATGTCCATCTGGTGCTAAGTGGTTGTTTGCTAATCAATTAGGTAGGGATGTGTGTAAATGCTGATGTGTGGGAGAACGTAGCGAATGGAGGATTCAGGGTACTTGTGAACTAGGGGTTTGAGAAGCAGCATGGACAAAGGCATGGCCCGAAGGGAATCTTTTGTTTCCATCCCCATATAAGCTGAGGGAGAACAACGTGCAGGGAGAATAACACCACGAGAGAGAGAGAGAAGGCAGAGGAAAGAGAGAAGAGAGGAGAGTGAGGAGGACATTAGGGTCGAGAGAAACGTGGTCTGGGAGATAGAAGAGACAGCTAAGTCTTAGGGGTGAAGACAAGCTGGAAGAGAAGAAAACTAAGTTTGAAGCCCAGAGGTGGGTGAAGACAGACAAACTGAAATTGAACCCAGAGGTGGGTGAAAGAGACGAAGAAGAAGAGTTCTACGTCGAGATCCCAGAGACGACCACGAAGACCCAGTCCTGAAACCTGGAGCCAGTCAACCAAGGGCGTCACCATCAAGCAGTGCTGAAGAAGACTTGAAGAGACTTGTTCAAGAACTGTGGGGTGGTGTGAAAGCGTGGTTGTGTGTGTGAAAACCTGGCCAGGTAAGAAGTCATTTTATTATAACACGGGATTAGGAAGTATTGATCTTTTATGTGTTGATTTGTTTATTTTGTGTAACTGGATTTTTCATGTTTGATTATAAGTAGCATAGAAATTGTATTTCTTGTGCTCAGTCGTGTTAGGAAAGAAACGAATGCGTATCATCCCATTCCCAGAGAAAGGTGAATGTTTGGTGCACGCATGAGTGTGCATATGCGTGTATGAGTGCAGGGATAACCTTGGTGTGTTAAGCCTAACTATAATACATCAACTTAGTGCACTTAAGCAATACCATCACGATTTTCCCCGTCCTGGAGAAAGTGGCGAGCCTGCCAGGATTGCATGGCCCAAATTAGTTTCAGGAGGGAAACAAAGTGAGTACTAGAGTAGTACAAGGGCGAAGCGTCTACTAAAGGCAATTATAATTAGCTCTTCTAATTATTTCCTTTAGTTCTTTGAGTGTTGAGTATTGACTTGTGTGTAGGGTGGTTGTATTAATCAAAGGTCGTTCAGAGAAACAAAGAACGAGGTTCTAGTCTTAACTCTCACAGAAGCTGTGGTTTAAGATTAAGGCTCCTTTGTGTTGGGATAACCACCACTGGTTGGTGTACTCGTAACGGTTAGTAGATAAACTGTTGACTGACTTTTTCCGGGTCTATAAGAGTAACTGTTTTAGTGGTGCTAAAACGACAAAATGGCTGAAAAAAAGTCTTACTCCCATTGAGAAACTGATAAGTTTAGGGGAGAAACTGGGATATACAGGAGATGAACTGCGTAGGTTCATAGAGACTCAGCAGAAGACTGAGAGAGATGAAAGGGCTGAAAGAAGGAAGTTTAAAAAGGAACAGCTTGATGCTATCAAAAGAAATCTAGAGGCAGAAACTGCTGTGTTGAAGGCTAAAGCAGATGCAGAGAGTGCAGCTGCCAAAGCAAGAGCAGATGCCGAGGCTGAGAGACTTAGACTTGAAACTGCTGCGTTGAAGACTAAAGCAGATGCAGAGAGTGCAGCTCCTAGAGCAAGAGCAGAAGCGAAATCAGAGATTTTAACCAAACAAATTTGAGTTGGAAAGAATACAATTTGAAAATCATAGTGAAATAGACACCAGTTCTGAGTCAGTAGGCCACAGGATAAATTCCGCACCTAGACCAGAACTCCCACTTTTCAGAGAAGAAAGGGATTCGATTGATGTTTATATCAGTTGTTTCGAATCGTTTGCCAAGCATGAGGGCTGGCCCGAAGATGACTGGGCAAAAACCTGTCTGCCTTGTTGACAGGTCGTGCGTTACACACTGTTTCCACCTTATCCAAAACTGATCAGAGGGATTTTGACAAGGTGAAACAAGCAGTACTAAAGGCATATGATTTGACTGAAGAAGGTTTTAGGTGTAAGTTTTGCGAGGCAAGAATCGAACAGGGTGAGACATACACACAGTTCAGAGTGAGACTAGATCACTATTTTAACAAGTGGGTAGAACTTAGTGGAATCGACTGTGATTTTGAAGGCCTCAAGACACTGGTGATGAAAGAACAGATACTTGATGGCTGTGGGCCGGGCCCCAGAATCCACATCAAGGAGAGGAATGCAGAGACAATAGCTCAAGTACTTGAAGCAGCGAGGCCTGGAGGCATGTCCAGAGGATGGCAGGCCAGCACATGACTCACATGATGAGTTAGCAGTACACGCGCATAAGCCCATGGTGTCACGTGAGCAAACAAGGGTGAAGGCCCACATGGTTAAGGCTGTAGGAAACGCACCTGCTACTTATGCAATAAGACAGGCCATGTGATTAGAGACTGCCGATTTAGACTCCAGAAAGCTGCAGCAATGAGGGTCACGCGAAGAGAGAGGCAGGCGGAAAAGGAAGAGCAAAATGACAGTGTTATTTTGTCTGGATTGTGCTGTGTGTTCACAGATTCAGGCGATAACATGGAGGTGCACAAAGGCAGAGTGGGGGACAATGTGGTTAATGTCATTAGAGACTCTGGGTGCACTGGTGTAATGGTGAAGGAGTCCCTGGTTAAGAAGGGACAATTCACAGGTAAAACACAGAGGTGTAGACAAATAGATGGAACAGTAGCAGAATTCAAAACGGCCCTGGTGTTCATTGATACACCATTCTATAGTGGAGTCGTACAGGCTTTGGCTGTTCCAAAGCCGCCGTATGATCTGGTAACTGGAAACATTCCAGGAGCACGTGGGTACGGAGACCCAGACCGTGATTTCTGTGTTGAATCAGGGAAAAGAAATCACTGGAGAGAAAGGCCCCAGGCAGTCACACACTCCAGAAAGCGTTGGAGCGTGTCCAGTGAGACTAACCCCACTCACTTACGGGCAGAGCAAAAGGGCGATAACTCGCTTAGAAGATTGTTTAGGCTCGCTCACACAGGACAGAAGAAAGGTGTCAAGGAGGGCACCATCGGTTTTGAGCTACAAGATGGGGGTATTATACCGAACTTTCACGCATTCAAGTTCGGGGAAGATGAAAAGACAGATCGTTCTGCCAACAAAGCGCAGAAAGGCAGTGATGTCAGGAAATCACGTGACGCCAGCCTCGGGCCATCTCAGTAAGAAGGCCACACAAAAGATTGTGACGCGAGAGTACTACTGGCCCGGTATCGTAGGTGATATCAGGCGTTTCTGTGCACATTGCAACACATGTCGCGGGGTTTTAGAACGTGTGATAGAGAGTGAAGAAAGGGTGACCGGACTGTTGGCTTAATGGTTGGGCGAAAAGTCAGGTAGTGTGCGCCTGTGTCTCACACGTGTCGTTCATTCGTGACGTAGTTGGTTGCGGCCCACGTGTATGAAGAGAAAGGGAATTTCTGTAGAAACACAATGTTTATCTATATATGGCCACACGACTTAGAGCTGGTGGAGATTTCAGATTTATGTTGATATTTGCTTGGATAGTATGTATGTATTGATTTTTCTCTAATTTTGTTGCAAGGTAAATCTTGCGTGCGCTCCCTGGTGTAAGTAGTCTTATGAGAAGCCCAGATTAGCATTGGTTTAAATGGGAAAATTATGAAAGTTTCAGCTCCTTGATTGTGTTTTAGCCAATGCAGGGCATTGTCTTCGAGTGGGGGGAATTTGTCAAGGGGCGTGAAACCTCTCACAAAAGGCATTAAACGCTTGGAGGCAAAGGGACGTTGTACGTAGTATACAAATAGGTAATAGACCCATTAACCAGGGTACCTTACCCATCGCACACGGCCGAACTGTGTCAAGGAGGACGAAGTGGTCAGATGACAGATGGCAGCTAAGGTAGTAGAGAGTTCGGACCTGCCCGATGGCGAAAGGGGGAAGGGATGTAACCACTACGACCTCGGTGCTCCAAGTGAGCGCTAGACACTTAGTCAGCTGAGGTTCTTTTGTAAACAGTCAGTGAAGAGTAGGAGTCTTGGACTCGTTAGGATGGTATTGCCATGGGTCACTGTGTTGGTTCTATTGTCAGGCTGGTTGAATGCGCGTGGATGTTGTCGTAACCCCCCATAAGATAATTACTGTGTTAAGTGACCCCCTAAGTCGGCGGGAAGTTTCGATGTCCATTTGGTGTTAAGTGGTTGTTTGCTAATCAGTTAGGTAGGGATGTGTGTAAATGCTGATGTGTGGGAGAATGTAGTGAATGGAGGATTCAGGGTACTTGTGAACTAGGGGTTTGAGAAGCAGCATGGACAAAGGCATGGCCCGAAGGGGAATCCTTTGTTTCCATCCCATATAAGCTGAGGGAGAACAACGTGCAGGGAGAATAACACCACGAGAGAGAGAGAAGCAGAGAAAGAGAGAAGAGAGGAAGTGAGGAGGACATTAGGGCGGAAAACGTGGTCTGGGAGATTGAAGAGACAGCTAAGTCTTAGGGTGAAGAAAGTGGAAGAAGAAACTAAGTTTGAAGCCAGAGGTGGGTGAGACAGACAAACTGAAATTGAACCCAGAGGTGGGTGAAGAGATGAAGAAGAGAGTCTAACGTCGAGATCCCGAGACGACCACGAAGACCAGTCCTGAAAACGGAGCCAGTAACCAGGGCGTCACCATCAAGCAGTGTGAGAAGATTGAAGAGACTTGTTCAAGACTGTGGGTGGTGTGAAACGTGGTTGTGTGTGTGAAAATCTGGCCAGGTAAGAAGTCATTTTATTATAACACGGGATTAGGAAGTATTGATCTTTTATGTGTTGATTTGTTTATTTTGTGTAACTGGATTTTTCATGTTTGATTATAAGTAGCATAGAAATTGTATTTCTTGTGTTCAGTCGTGTTAGGAAAGAAACGAATGCGTGTCATCCCATTCCCAGAGAGAGGTGAATGTTTGGTGCGCGCATGTGTGTGCATATGCGTGTATGACTGCAAAGATAACCTTGGTGTGTTAAGCCTAACTTATAATACATCAACGTAGTGCACTTAAGCAATACCATCACGATTTCCCCCGTCCTGGACACACACGAAGTACGCAACTAAATATACAGATATTTTCACTTTGACTGAGGATTCTGTTTCCACAAACAGTGCAATCAAAATCATTAATGGGTAGCGAAAACCACATGATACAGTATAGTGTGACAAAAATGCAAGCACTAAACACCTGTATGACATATCATATGGCGAATTTTCAATGTATTGTCTATGCACACAAAAAATGAAGAAAAAAAAAAGGAAACAGCCATTATTTATGCAACGCGGCCAACTGAATCCAAAAGATCACATACATTTACACACATCTCACTACCAGTATTCGAAATCCCTTTTTTATCTCCACATTCAGATATTCCAACAAACATAAATACATGTGCATTATAAGCTCAGACCTCTAAGGATTAGAACACACACACACACACACACACACACACACACACACACACACACACACACACACACACACACACGCACACACACACACGCGCGCTCGCGCGCACACACATAGCGATGCTCCTATATATAAAAGCCATTTGAGTCAACATTGTATCATCTATTCTTTGTTTGCGTGCCCTGTATCAACTTGTGAGCCCTTCAAGCTGGAAATGAGAAGCGTTGTGTCTAGTATTTCAAACTTGGGATTGTATAGTGGATTTGTCCACCGATTCCTAAAAATCTCTTTCTCTCTCTCTCTTTCTTTGTCACTCTGAGAGAGAGAGAGAGAGAGAGAGAGAGAGAGAGAGAGAGAGAGAGAGAGAGAGACAGACAGAGACAGACAGACACAGACACAGACACAGACAGACAGACGGACAGACCAGACAGACAGACAGACAGACAGACAGACAGACAGATGAAAAGATGCAAGCAGTTAAGCAGACTGCTTTACTTCGTTGTAGGCAGAGTCATCTTTCAGCGATAGAAAGTTGTTCAAAATCACCATTGGTGACAGATTTCACCCTGTTCTTTACGACTCGGTGTTCTCGGGAGATCCAGCACTGGAAAACCTCTTTGTTGTTGATGGGACAGATCTTTGCTCAGAACTGGCTTTTTCTGTCGTGTAGGAAAGCCTCAATATCTGGAAAAATATATTTCGAAGCTCTGTTCTGAACTTCCTACCTGTTAGACAATACAGGTAGAAATTGACAGCATTATTGGAGTAAGCCATAAGACTGCTGACTGCGGTAAATATATATATAAGTTCTCCGTGAATCGACCGATTCCTATCAACGAATGGAGCTAAGATATTCCATACTGAGGTCGGCACCATCCATAGGACTGAATAAAAAGCTGTTACAATCAAGGTGACGGTCAGTGAGGCCACTTTCCGTTGGCTGGAATCCTGGGTGGTTTGTTGAGCAGAAAGACGTGTGTGCATTCTGACAGATCTGACCACTGTCCAGAGAAGAACGCTGTTGGCTACTACCAAAAACACAAGTGGTCCAAAACTGTCACTGGCTATGTCTATCCAACCATAAAAATTCACCAAAAACCATTTGTACGTTTCTGATGCATCAAGAATTGTACACATCCGATGGTGAAACGAGAAATCAAATCCATAGAGAACGTGCGAATGTAACGTAGCAAGAACAACAGTCACAACACCAGCAGTAACTCGCGACATTCCCTTTGTCCACACAGCATTGACGCGGAGTGGCCACAGCACAGAAGCTGCTCTTAGCATGCAAAGCGAAACAAGCATCCATGGAGATAAAGTTTCAGTCATGTGCTTTATCATAGTGTGCACCTTGCACTGCCAGGAACCAAGGTTGTTGAAGGATGGCATCTTAGATTCTGTGTGGATCAGATCGTTCAGAGGACCTGCAATCAACGCCAGCTGGTCCGAGCAGGCTAGAACCAGGAAGAACACGCTGCACGTAGATGCAGGAAGACGAAGCATAATCAGGATTATCATAAAATTACCCCAGATCCCAAACAAACACACAGTAGAATCGCCGATTTTCTTAATTTGGTCGGAAATCTTCAAAACAGGTAATCTTGATCAGTCCAAATATCGTCTATGTGGAGATCATCGCTCGTCGTTATATTGCTCATCCAAGACACTGAAATATTGAATGCTGACATTTTGAAAAAAAAATCTTTGGGTGGCTGAATTCAGTTCAGGTATCGTGCTTGTGCTTGGGATATTTGTTAATATTGCCTTTTTGGTACTGCTCCAGCCGGCAATTAAAGGCAACTACTACATCAATAAATTAATGGTTCAAATGTCAACACAACCGAAAAACTGCAACAGATACATATTTGTTGTAATCACTGTGTTTACTAGTCTTAAGTGTCACTAGATTTTGGCAATTTCATTATGTTTATTTCCTGCAGGGATATACTGGCTTCTAATATATGATAAAAGAAGAAGGAACCAGTCCAACAGGAGAAAGACTGGTTGATTGAATGGTTCATACTCTTTATTCCTTAGGGTAACAGATAAACCGATTGCTTTTTTCATCGGCCCTTGTCTATTCAGGGACTAAGGATACTAAAGCATTAGCACTATTACACAGTAAAACACTGATTACATTAAAGCAGTGATGATTAATGTTATCACAAAAAGCAGCCATACATTAACACTAAACATGTAGGCCTATGCCACACGCACACACACAGAAATAGACAGAGACAGACACACATACAGGCGCACCGACACAGACACAGACACAGACACAGACACAGACACACACACACACACACACACACACACACACACACACAGACACACACACACACACACACACACACACACACACACACCACACACACACACACACACACACACACACACACACACACACACACACACGCACGCACGCACGCACGCGCACTTCCACACGCGCACGCACATACACAGACACAGGCACACAGACACAGACACAGACACACACACACACACACACACACACACACACACACACACAACCCACACACCCACACACACACACACACACACACACACACACACACACACACACACACACACACACACACGCCCGCGCGCGCGCGCGCACACACGCACACCACACACACACACACACACACACACACACACACACACACACACACACACACACACACACACACACACAGACCGACTGACAGACACACGCACGCACGCACGCACGCACGGACACACACACACACACACACACACACACACACACACACACACACACACACACACACACACACACACACACACTGCTGAAAGAACATTTAACCATCAGTTACCATGACAGCATCATCAGCACTGCCAAAGGAGGAATGAACAGTTGCTCATTAGGTAGTCATGTTTAATCTCTCTCTCTCTGTGTCTCTCTGTCTGTCTCTGTCTTGTCTGTCTCTCTCTCTCTCTCTCTCTCCTCTCTCTCTCTCTCTCTCTCTCTCTCTCTCTCTCTCTCTCTCTCTCCTCTCTCTCTCTCTCTCTCTCTTTCTCCTTCGACAACAACATTAGCTCCTCTTCCTCACTGACTTGAAAAACATTTTGCATACTAAACCAAAAATGTTGAATACGAATGTATGGTTGTGTTTTTGTACCCTTGCTTAATATTAAGAGAGGAAAAACAAGAAGAAACAAGAAAGAAAAAGTAGGGAGCCAAGATTGAGGAAACAAGTTAGAAAACAAACTAAAAAGAGACAAGCGAAGAAAGTAACACCATTACCCATCCCATCCATCCTTAGAAATGTACATAAAATAGTATGATCAGTACGCTGGCTCAGACAAATAAACAGCATTATACATTATACATTTTCAAACAGCATTACACATTATACATATAAACAGCATGATATATTATACATTTTTAAACAGCATTATACATGATACATTTTTCAAATATGGACATTTGCATGCACTGACATAGCCTGTTCAATCAATAAGAGTAGCTGTTTTGAAACAGCTGTACTTGCAAACAGTAAAGATTATTTTGCACAGTAAGTACAAATGTATGCTGTTGAGGATAGAATAATGGCATGCATGGGGATAGGCATTACTATTATCAATTATATTTCTACATAACTTGTGTGAGTGTGCAAAATATGTACACAATTTTCTTCTATAAGATTCTGAGATTCAATGGCATTTCAGCTCAGGCAGAAGGAAGTTTCAGAGAAGTGGACAAGAATAACAAAGACTTTTTTTTGAATAGGTCAATTTTCGGTATGAGAACACGGATCTTTGTAGAATTTCTAGAACCCATGCTGAATTAGAATTGACAAGTTTGCAGGGCTGATGAGATACAGTTTTGTTTTTGCGTGAAAGTTCCTTTGTTGACAGCAAGAAGTCCAACTTCAGTATGATTCGATTCTGTTCGGCTCGAGAATTTCAGGACAACTGTTTTAAAGGCAGGCTTACAGATGCTGATTAAAAATGTCATTGAATTTCTGCTGGCTGAGTCAAGTAATGTTGAACAGTTATTGATTGAGTAGAGCATGAAGGCATTTAGAAATGATTTTTTTGAAATGAAGTTGAATTTCTATATAACTAATATACTTGTCTTGATACCATTTTGAATAAATGTTTTGATGTTGGCAGTTTATGAACGATTGTGTCAGTTATTATGCTATGCCTAGTACACGATGGTTGTCTACTTCTTCAGTTCTGAAACTGTTGATGAAAGTAGTAGGGAACTGTTTTATATTTTGCCGTCGTTGATGCATACATTATTGAGTTGAGACTGCCATGTCAATTCTTTATCTGTCGCTACTCCTAAAACACAATGCTCATCTACCTGTTCGATAGAACTGCCATTCAACTGAAGTTTTAGGCAAAGAGGAGTCAATGGGTGCTTTTGGCGAGTAGCTATAATCATAAATTTGGTTTTGGCTTGGTGTATGACCATTCAGTTTGAAAGACACCTGTCTGACACGTCATGTAGACTTTTCTGGAGGGAGGTTTCTATTGTCTGTCAATCACTACCATTTCTTTGGCGTCACAAGTCATCAGGAGATAACGCTGTCGTAACTTTTTCAACTGATATGGACAATGGTAAATTACTGATGACGATGTAGAATAGGAGGGGGTCTAGTACTGAGCCTTGTGGACTTCATGTCTGACAAAGTCTGAAGCAGAGGTTGTGCTGTTAAGCTCCATATACTGAGTCTATCGTTCAAGCATGATAGGGAATAATGAGACTGTCGAAGAATGGTTCAAGTAGATAGATAGTTTCTTTAAAAGAATGGAATAATCAACAAGATCAAACACCTTTTTGAAGTCTAGAAAGACAGCCCCTGAGTGTGTGTGTGTGTGTGTGTGTGTGTGTGTGTGTGTGTGTGTGTGTGTGTGTGTGTGTGTGTGTGTGTGTGAGAGAGAGAGAGAGAGAGAGAGAGAGAGAGAGAGAGAGAGAGAGAGAGAGAGAGAGAGAGAGAGAGAGACTGGAATTGATTGGAGCATTTGTTTTACATACAATTGCTATTTTCAGTTCTTTATTTCCATGAATCCACATTTCCTTGACTCCTTAACGGCTAGCCTTCCTGAAATGCTTTATTCCTTCCACATTCCATTCCAGATTGAAGCTGTCAGCTTCTTTTTTAAATTTGTCAGATTCTATGGCAGAGCTACATATGGGTCTGACAACAGTGACAGGCCATCTGCCAATAACTGTTGAAATATTGCTCCTAAAATCAATCATATATAATCCATGTTTCCTTCTCAGCTCGCGCAAAGTCAATATAAAACCAGGCAAAGAGAACAGAGTTCCACCTTTTAATATTACAAATAAACACAGCTTCAGATTATTTACACGAAGGACTTTTTTAATATGTAGTTTCACATCATTTTTGTAAGACAAACACGTTTTCAATACAAGACATTCACAAGATCTTAACCCTCTGCCCGTGCTCCTTTCAGAAAACAAGTAAATTCATTTTCCCTTCCTCCAAACCGGGGAAAGCTGGCAAAGAGAGAAGAAAGCATGAATTAATCTTCATGTTAAAACCAATTCATGAAACGTCTTCATCTGTACAATCATCAATCGTTTGTTTTGTGCATTTTTCATCTCAACGTCATATTTGCTATGCATGTCACAGGCCTGTCATGGCCATTACCTTAACTGTTAAGCACCTGCACTGTCATCACACACGAAACAATGCTTGAGGTATGGCCCTCACACCGCCTCTGTTCACAACGCCGCTGAGCGATCTGTCTTCCGTGACACTCAGGTAAGTTCACTAAACACAAGTACACACTTTTCATAACTTGGTGGGCTAAGGAACAAAAGGGTAAACTTAATTAATAAGCAAACAATAAACACGTAGGATAACTCTTGCTGCCAGTCTTGAATAAAAGTTACTCTGAGTTACGTTCTCTTATGGGAGCAAGAGTTACCCTACTTGTTTATTGTTTACTGTTCCCTGCCTCATTCATGTTCAATTTAATTAATAAGAAACTTTGAAATTCTTCAACAGCTTGCACAGATTATGCATTTCATAAACAGACATATACCAAACGATCAGGAGCTTAGGCACTATTCTTGACACCAGCTTTGAATTGATTCAACTGCTACCTATTGATTGAAAAAACAACAAACAAACAAACAAAAAACACACACGTGAACTTGAAAGGAAATAGGAAACAACATTGTGTTACCCCTCTTAGACACACAAAAATTTAAGGTGAGAATACGAACCTTTCACACATGCCTTGCTCAGTTTGTCAATTTCTTGCAATGACTTGCACACCTTGCCATCAATACGATTTTAAAATATAACCGACCGAGAGTTTCAACATTTGCGAATTAAAGGAACAGAAGATGAATCAGAAATAAAGTTATTTTTCTTTGTCAAATATTGGAATTTTACATATTCTTCTCACATGCACAGTTTGATGCTAATTTGTTTACTTCAAATTTTGCGGTAAGCAGTAGACTGAGAGGGGGGGGGGGGAGGGAGAGGACAGCATAATGTAGTAAATACATGATACAAATGATCTGAAAGGGATAAAACCCACAAAGGCCAATATAACTTTGTGCAGCAAAAGGCGAAGGCACACAATGCAAAATATGTTTGGAAAATAAAAACCTGTCAAAAGAATAAGAGTAGTATATATGTTACGCTCGATGTGGATAATTGCCTAATGTGAACACCAGGCAGAAAATTGCCTAATGTTTACATTATGCAGTTCAGTTTTGCCCGATGTGAATACGACTGTCTAACACACATTGTGCAGCTCAATCTGCCTGATGTGAATAAGACTTAGATAGAGATAAAGATGCCACAGAACAAACATGTAGAGACAGATTTAAGACATCTTAATGGAATTGCAATTTAATAGAAAAGAACACACTTGCAATCACAAAACGGACACGGGCATAAAAAAAAAAAAAAAAAAATCTCAAAACATGATGTGGCCAATTGCCGAAAATAAATTAAAAGCAATGAAAAATCAATAAAAGAGAAAAAAGTCAATCAAACAGATCTCAGGGTCCAGTCGAGTTTAGTTAGAAAATTTTGCATGGTCTGCCCGGGTGACAGCGCGAGTTGCATTTAAATTTTTTTCTTAGGCAGCTGCATCGTCCTGATGTACATTGAGTTGTACATTGACACTTAGTATATCCTTGCCCGCCAGTGCCCCTTGCTGTTGCTGTTCTGATTGATAGGCAGACCTCAGGAACATCTTCTGCTTTTATCAGGGGCTGATCGATTGCAGTAAGGTCAGCAGCTGTAAATGTTTTGGTCCTAGAATCCCCCCCCCCCTTCCCGGCAACCTATAGTGTATAGCCCATCTTGTTCCTTCAGAACGACCACTAACAGGTTTTTGGGATCTGTTGGACCACGATTCACATCCGGGACCCTCAGCGTAGCACACTGGCCAATGGACAGTGGCCTAAGCAGGTGTTTGCCGCGTCGTGTTATCCATGCTGCTGCCTTAGATTGTCCTCGATCAGCCGAAGCACGGATCATTTGGAAAGTTGGATCTACTGCTTCTGCCTGTGCCTGTGCCTCTGCTTCTGTCTCTGTCTCTGCTTCTGCCTCTGTCACTGCATATGTCTCTGTCTCTGCTTCTGCCTCTGTCCCTGCAGCTGCATCTGCCTCTGTCACATTTGATGTCTCAGTAGGAAGTTCAGTGTCAGCATTTTCAGCTTCCTTTGACTCCAGAAATGCCTCACGATCTTCCTCGGTAAATAGCTCACGAAGAGCTGTACTTGGCAGGATAGGTTATCCTAATCCAACCTGCGGATCTTCTCTTCAAAAGGAATCAAGCCTTCTGTTGTGTTTTCGCTGAAACGACAATGCGATGTTTTCCTCTGACACTAATGCTCAAGTGGAAAGGTCCTGAATCACATGCTAAAAATAAAATCATGATCAGAACTCAGTTCATCTGTTATAAATGTGCGGGAAAAGTTGTGAATTGTGATTATAACAAAGATGATAAAGTGACAGTCTGCCCCTGTTACAACAAACAATGCTCAATGCTCAGTAAGAGGTCAGTATAGTTGAGTGGTAAGTTCCCTTGCTTTCCACTCCAGCGACCGCGGTTCTTCATTCTATTCACATCAGGCAAAACGCCATTGCCTAATGTGAAAGTCTTGCTTAATGTGAACATTATGCAAGTAATTTACCTATTGTAAACATTGCGCAAATTGTTCGCCTAATGTTTACATTAGGCAAATTACTTGCTTAATGTTCACATTAGGCGATTATCCACATCGAGCGTAACATATACACATTTGCATCAAGCGGTTGGGCTGGAAGAGGAATAACAAAGTCTTAAATGAAATGACAAAATTCTAAATCTGTACAAACAATTACCTGTATTTTAAACACATATGCATTTAGACGAGAGAGAGAGAGAGAGAGAAGAGAGAGAGAGAGAGAGAGAGAGAGAGAGAGAGAGGAGAGAGAGAGAGAGAGAGAGAGAGAGAGAGAGAGAGAGACAGAATGGCTATTTTTAAGCTTTGCGCATGAGCAAAGAGTCATAAAGCTACCTGTATGAAGAGAGCATAGAAAAGACAGGGAAATTGGCACTTCATTACTTGCTAAATAAATACTCCTCAGTCAGAAACTCCCCGCGTCTGCCAGAAATTGAACTCACATTGACAGTTACATATATTAAAAGAGGAACAGAACTGTCTTTCATCACAACAAACACTGCCCTAGTACAGCACATCTGTCCGCCTAAAGTGTCACCTAAAACCCACACTATGTGAAATAAGCCAGTTTTCACACCTTCATAAAATCTGTTGTAAACAAAAACAAAACAAACCAAGAAATAAAAAAAAGAAAATAAAGACCAATACTGGTTCAGGATATTTGCCTTTACCATCAACTAGTGAAGGTTTACATGTTTGTATACTTAGCTCATTAGAAAGGAAGAAATTGAGGGGGAAATGTAGCAAGAATAATGTTGGTTATGTGCCTGACCAAACGGCTTTCCGTTTGCTCCTGCATTCAAAGACTGATATCAACTCTCTTTAGTTTAAATACTGAACTGGGCAACAGACCAGTGATGGATAGATATTGTGAAATACGGCAATAACTGATTAAAAAATGAAAGCATACACCGATATATATATATGTAAGTTTTTGCAAGGAGAACTGAAGGCATGCAACACAAAATATGTCTGTAAAATGAAACAATTCAAATCAACAGAGTAGTAATGTGTAACAGAGGAGTGGGGTGGAAAGGGGATAAAAAAGACAGTGAAAGAAGTGGTGTGGTCCTGCGTAAATCAAATGTATTCTGAACAAATAAAAAAGTAAATAACTTTGTCTGTGCAAAGTGTCAAAAAAGCACCCCCATGAAGACAATAAAGAAATAATCATTAGGAAAGCAGCATAGCTGAACACCGTCTTTTGCCTTTAAACATAATCAAATTGTTCCCCC
This sequence comes from Conus ventricosus, assembly GCA_018398815.1. Taxonomy (NCBI): domain Eukaryota; kingdom Metazoa; phylum Mollusca; class Gastropoda; order Neogastropoda; family Conidae; genus Conus; species Conus ventricosus. The sequence continues at coordinate 19,911,259 of CM031611.1, read as the reverse complement.
CCCCCTCAATAAAATGAACCAAGTTTTATAGCCATGTAAATATAATGACTGAATGAACCCACTATCATCAGAACCAATGTAACCCTAATTTGGTAGATCTGTTTGCACACACACACACACACACACACACACACACACACACACACACACACACACACACACACACACACATACACACACACACACCTGAAATGAGGTGTTTGCATTGATTCCCATTGACACATGAGTCAAAAACTCGGTTCTATTCCGACACACGCAGTCTACAGTATTCAAACCAGGACAGTCTTTTGAAGCTAGTGAGTTTCTTCTAATAGGAATACACCCAGCTGATTTGGAAGAAACAGACTGAGTATCACGTGTGTGTATTAGGAGGTGGAACTAATTCGTCAACAAAAACTTCGCTAAACAAACGCTGTAAAATGGGAGTCGCGTTATCATTTACCAACTCCTGGTACTGTTGATGTTTGAATGTCGTCTTCGAAGACACCCCAGAAAGAATCACGGTTTTTTTTCGGTAGAAGTGATGATTTCAGGCGACTCATTGAACATATGTATGTATAGAAATATCAGTGAGCCAATGTAAAGGGATGTGATGTCGCAGGACTTTATTATCACACACACACACACACACACACACACACACACACACACACACACACACACACACACACACACACACACAGAGAAGGAGAGAGAGAGAGAGAGAGAGAGAGAGAGAGAGAGAGAGAGAGAGAGAGAGAGAGAGAGAGAGAGAGAGAGAGAGAGAGCATGTGTGTGTTTATTCAGGCTTCTCTCTCTCTCTTTCTCTCTCTCTCTCTCTCACAGAGAGAGAGAGAGAGAGAGAGAGAGAGAGAGAGAGAGAGAGAGAGAGGTGTGTGTGTGTGTGTGTGTGTGTGTGTGTGTGTGTGTGTGTGTGTGTGTGTGTGTGTGTGTGTGTGTGTGTGTGCGCGTGTGCATGCACGCACTCCGCAGCCAGAAAATAAAGTGATTTATAGTTGTCTGAGAATATGGTTGCACTCCGCAACCAGAAAATAAAGTGATTTATAGTTGTCTGAGAATATGGTTTCTTTGATTTGTTCACAAGTCGTCACCGTTAACAAAGCAAGTGATTTATGTCTTTCGTGTACAAATGATGGTCGATGTCTGTCACTGTATAAGACAGTAGACAGGGATATATGTATGAGTATATCCCCCTTTATAACCACCCCTCCCCCTTTTACCTGAGAGTACGAACGCCACACAACAAACACACAGACAAAGGAAATATGGTGCACAAACAGAAGGCTTTATTTGCATTCACACACGCACTCTCACCCACAGAATGGCAGATGAACCACCAAGACCTCTACATCCAACACAGACGGGCAGTTTTCCCCACACGGAAAAAAACAAAACAACCCCCCCCCCCCCCAAAGAATCCAACTATAGTAACACCAATACACGACCATCAGCGCATGGCCCCTTATGCATACCTGTGCACGCATGTGCTGCACATTCACATATAATGACCCTTCCCTCAGGAGGCACACACACACACACCTCAGCCCACTGAAGGCCAATACCAGAAGGGACAAGGGTGAATTATTACATCACCTGGTAACCCCAGGCTGAAAGATCAAACAAGGTTGATACTTCATAGAACCTGAGATGCCCACGCGATGTTTTTCCCAAGCTGTATTCCTTATGCTAATTTTTTATGTACCGGTGTCAGACTATCCGTACACCCAAGCTCAACCCCCAGAATATTCAAAACAATTTGTTCAAGTGACCCGCAACCCAATGTTGCACTTTCAGTACTTCATTCACAGTCCCTGGCGGGTACTTGACACACGCAAGAAAAACAAACTCCCCCTCCAAAAAAAACAAACAACAAACAACAAAACGGCAACACAGTGTTTCCCAATATAATCACGTAAACGTCCGTCTCTGTTTCACGACGCCCTCAACCAATGTACCGCCCAAAACACAAGACCTGCACTGAAGCGCTTGAGATGAAGCAGCAGGAATAAAGTCGTGATGCATCGAAGAGCGCGGTCCCCTACCTACCGGGCACCAACTACACTCGCAAGTTACACGCAGGTAGTATACCGCAGTGAGCCCTCGAGATGCTTGCCCACCCTGAAGAAAAGATAGAGCTGAAGTCGGAGGAACTGCCACACCCGGACTGCGGAAGGAAGGAGTCGGCGTCCCGACCGGAACGCACCCTGCCGGCTCCAGGTGTGTCCTCACTCCAGGCAGAGGAATGAGCAGGGATGACAGTGGATGTGGAGGTGACACAACACCCTCAACCCGAGAGGCTGACCCTCACGGATTTGCTGTGCAGGGGGAGGTACAGAAACTCGCCGGAAACCTGTGGAAAAGGATTTAATTTAGAGTCTCTTCACAACAATGGTGATGTTAGACTAACCCGTGGAAAAGGAAATGTCTTACTACCACAGAAGAATACAGTTATAAATTATTTGCTGCTTCACTTAAGTAAACGGTTCTGAGCGTTTACATGTTTTTTAGCATTTCATGTTGACTCACTAAGTACAGTCCTGAGATGTACACGTCACAACCCAAAGTGCGACAGCTGATTGGAATTTTAAACCATGACCTATACAACCAGCCACCTTGACATCAAAATTCTCTCTCACCAGAAATCTTCCATTACACATTTAAACCAACTTCATTGACCTTCCCCTTCCATCAACGGCCACGAACATAATTATAACCGTTCCTTCATAAAAGTGATTATACTGTCTGAGTTACATACCCACGACTTCATTTCCCATCGGGGTCTCCAAGACAATGATTCAATAGGATCATAAATCATATTCACTTCAACGAACAATCCGACCGTTAGTGACCACCAGTACCGGTCACAACTCAGGATCCATTACCTAGTAACATGCTTAATAAAATCAAACACATTTCAAGTAAAACCAAAATAATAGAATTGAACCCGGGTATCCTAATTTCCTAGCAGGCACAATCATAATCCTACAAATGTTATCAGAAATTATCAAGCGCTAGGACAATCACCAATTACATAAGCTCGACGAGGATTTCCGAGCGCCGCTATACATTGTCCTAAACATTGCCTACTGACACCACAATGCTGCGGAAAAACTTCTTTGAATACTGGCGCACCACCGTCGACTAAAACAACCATACACACACACACACACACACACACACACACACACACACACACACACACACACACACACACGCACAATATATATATATATATATATATATATATATATATATATATATATAATATATATATATATATATATACATACATATATATATATATATATATATATATATATATATTATATATATATATATATATATATATATATATATATATATATATATAACAACAACAACAAACAACAACAACAAGGATAAGTACCGCTTATGTAGCTTGTTTTGCTCTTTTATGATTTTCTTTTGCTTCTTAGATGGCACCTTTGGTTGGTTTTTTGAAAACTAAACAAACATACTACGGTATTGTACACCAACCTTTTCTGGGATTGCATTCTTCTTAAAACTGAAAAGGCAGAAGAGTCAAATTACCACTTTCCGCGGTCATTGAGGAGAAACCATCAAGTTTCGAAATATCGGTATATGACCAGGAGTTAGGTGTTAGTGAGTTTTCTCCCTATTGGAGATTATAAGCTTGCTGAAGGCTCATTTTGAGAAGCATTTATTTCATTTTTTCCCCATCCACCCACTTGAGCACATACTGTTAGTTAGGCAGTATGCCACTGCAGATATGAATGCTTATCTCCCCTATTTCTTCAATCTAAGACATAAGAGCAAGCTTTGTTTATAATTCAATATTTCTTGCAGTCATTGCAACACCAAGCTGCTCTGTAAGTTGCTGGAACAGTGCGGTACTTATCCTTGGAATTTATTAGTTTGTTGTAATTTAGTCCCTTGCGGATTCATTCCAAGAACTGGCCCTCAGCACTTGTGTCTTAGAGGATATCTATTTATATTTTTTTACTTTTCACAAGAAAATGTAGCTTGTTTTGCTCTTTTATGATTTTCTTTTGCTTCTTAGATGGCACCTTTGGTTGTTTTTTTGAAAACTCAACAAACATACTACGGTATTGTACACCAACCTTTTCTGGGATTGCATTCTTCTTAAAACTGAAAAGGCAGAAGAGTCAAATTACCACTTTCCGCGGTCACTGAGGAGAAACCATCAAGTTTCGAAATATCGGTATATGACCAGGAGTTAGGTGTTAGTGAGTTTTTTCCTATTGGAGATTATAAGCTTGCTGAAGGCTCATTTTGAGAAGCATTTATTTCATTTTTTTCCCCATCCACCCACTTGAGCACATACTGTTAGTTAGGCAGTATGCCACTGCAGATATGAATGCTTACTCTCCCCTATTTCTTCAATCTAAGACATAAGAGCAAGCTTTGTTTATAATTCAATATTTCTTGCAGTCCTTTCAGAGAAGTAAGTCTATTAACATATTGAGCTTAGCTCTCTGATACTGTTCATGGATGATGATTAGCGTGGAGAGTAGCGAGCTCTGCATGGAGCAGCAAAGATACGAGGAAATGATGAAGACGATGTATGTCATTCTGGTACGGTTGCATGTTTGTAAAGCTGAGGGTAAGGGTGGACGGACATGCGATTGAGAGGCTGGAAGCGTTGGAAGAAAAAGTAGAACGGAAAAAAAGAAGAGAAGCGAAGGGAGAAAACAACCCCCCCCTCCAACACACACACAAACACATACACACACACGCACACGCACAGAGAGAGAGAGAGAGAGAGAGAGAGAGAGAGAGAGAGAGAGAGTAAAGGAATCAAAAGTACTCCAAAAATGGCTTCTACAGTAATCCATGACATCAAATGTCACGCTTACTTGCATGACACGTATAGACAGTGAAACAAATCAGAGCCGTAAACATGCTAGGATGCTGCGGGTCATAATCTTTCAAAGCTTCATGGATAAATACTGCCCGTTTTAAAGTTTTTTTTTCCATCTCTGCTGTCCACGAAGGACACAACGCATCGATGGAAAGACCATGTCCTACACAAAGACGTTGTGAAATGAGAAGGAATGCAAAGGTTATTCCTCCTACTCATTCAGTGTTTCCTTCAATAGCCTGAACGCTTTACTGGAATAACTGACAGATCCCTGAGAATGTGCTGTATGAGAACCTCGCCTCGGTGCCACACCGGTTGGAAGACTCGCATTGCTCTTCAGGGTTATCTGCTGACAAGACATGAAAGCCATCAATCTCTATTGAACAGTCTGGGAAGTCTTGATGACAAACCACAGCAAGTAGGTACCTCCATAGAGAATGACATGCACAGAACCAATTAGTATGGGAAATCAGCAATTCCAAGGAAGGGGAGATGCCATTCATCGGTGGACAGCATCACCAACAACGCAACCAGACAAGGCATTTATCTAAAGCCAAAGTCTTCCACTCCGGAGTTAGGCTGTACAGTCACAAATTATCCTGCAACTCAAAAACAAACTGATGAAGGTGCATTTTCATTGTCTTCAAGGACAAAATGATGCATTAACGTATAACAATAATATTTCAGAAGGAATGAAGAGACTTCGTCCCAAACCGACAAGTTCCAAGTGAGAACTCTGTGAGTGATGCCATGTGTTCTTCAAACTTTGTGGCCTTGTGTTGTTTCATCGGGGTACATTTTAGGGTGGCAGATGGAGGAATGACCCCCACATATAGAGAGTTGCGACGAAATAGCTGGCTTGCCACTGACAAAGCGGCCACAGACCAGTGATGGTTCTGCTTTGGCGGCGTGGGTTAACTCGTGATTCTATGAAATGCTCTAGTCGTCCTGCCATGATAGGACACACGCATGACTCTCAGATGGTATCACTACCTCGGTGTTCAGTATCTCATACTTACTTGTCAGGTAAATGACCTGATGTAAGCGATTAGGGGAAAAACTAATTTTGCGCCAATGGTAGTCAATGACGCTTCATACAGAAATACGGAAAATTCTGGACAATGTCCATGGGTAGACATATGTGGAGGTCCGTCTGTTTACTTCCGTAAAACAACTGACGGAACGAGCAAGCCTCTCTCTCTCTCTCTCTCTCTCTCTCTCTCTCTCTCTCTCTCCTCTCTCTCTCTCTCTCTCTCTCTCTCTCTTCTGACTTCCACTTCAGCCAAGTGTTATGACAAAAAGATGTTTTTGGAAAGTTACAAAATATCTTATGTCATCAGCTTGGCAACATCTTTCAACATTTTTTCCCCTTTCAGCTAGGAATTTTTGCCCAGCTAAGCAGCTTTCAATTCTCTTGTCATAACGATTTAAAAAAAAAACTTGTTCAATCGTGTTGTGACCTGGATTATTTTTCATGCTTTCAATTTTGTATCCAACCATCATCTGTTTTGCCTGCTTTTGGAACACAGTATTCTTGTTGATTTGGATTTGTGATCTTTTTACGATCGCTGTAAAGTCGACGTCAGGTACCCATGGTGATTTTTTAAGAACATAGATTTATGCATTTTAGGTAATATCATTTTTGTTGGAATCTTCAAAGAATGTTGTAATCACACGCACATCATGCCATCAAAGTAATGTGTCGGTTCGATGAATTTCATCTCCACATACAGCCCTCTTAAATCAAAGTTAATTCCCTTAGGAAGCCTAATTTCAGTCTGAGAGCCCCATAAATTTACTTGGAACTTCTATGGATACCAGCTGGAGAAGAGATCTATGCATACGGTTTTCAGGCCGTTTACCGTCTAGAAAGTAAATCATTGCGTAAATAGCGCCTTAGCGGCTCATGCATTTGCTGACAGCTGGGGAAATCTGCCCAAAAAGATCATGAGGAAGAAACACCTTGGTCAAACAAACCCAGAACTCTTCCCCCCTGGCCCACCGGGCTCATGAAAGGAGTGCTGCTTTTATATCAACAGAGTGAAGTGAGCGGGCAACAGAGGTGATTGGCTTATCACGTGGAACATGGTCAGATGTCTTGGAGGACAGACTGGTCAGCGGCGTCCTACGCCAAGGCTCGTGGGGCTGTATGCCTCAAATATAGTTTTGTGTCTTCGAAATGACACTGGATGTATCAAAAAGTGAAATATAAAGTAATTGTAGTGAGTGGCCTATGATAAGCATATCAAATCTCCGAGTAAATACCGTACAAGAAATGAAAAGAAAAAGAATGAAGCTTGGGCATTTATGAATTAATTCAAACATGAAGATTTAATCGTCATATTTTCTGTCCTTTTCAGGAACTTTTTCAGGTTAAAATACCAATTAGAATCATTGACTTTTAAGAGGGGCACAAGTGTAGAGCACATCCTTAATTCGATGTGGGATAGCATTAAAATGACAGAGACTTTGTGACACTGTTGTGGCCAAACACGCATTGTAAAACTGCATTGCTGGACCGTGACGATCAAGATGGAGCTTTACATGTCCTAAAGGGCGTGTTCGTTAAACTGTAATGTAAGCTACGCACAAAAAGTTAAGGATCGGTATGTGAAAACAGGTGCGTAATAAACTCAATTCGCTACTGTTATTTATTTCGTAGTCCAGCAAAATTGTCATGAATTCTCATTCACCCACTCAAGCACACACTATTGGTTAGGCAGAATTATTATCTACCACTGCAGATATAAATACTTATCTCCCCCTATATTTTAAGTCTAAGACACAAGAGCAAACTATGTTTATAATTCAATATTTCAAGCAGTCATTGTAACACCAAGCTGCTCTGACAATTGCTGGAACTGTGCTCAATTATTTACGCTTGGAATTTATTAGTTTGTTATCTATCTATCTCTCTATATATACTACGCACAAAATGTTAAGGATCGGTATGTGAAAACAGGCGCGTAATAAACTCAGTTCGCTACTGTTGTTTATTTCTTAGTCCAGCCAAATTGTCATGAATTCTTGTTCAGCTGTAAGTGGGCGATGTTGTGTTAGTGCGAAAATTGCACGGGATTCTCTACTACTGAGCTGGGCCGCAAACGGAAAAGCGGAAACTTGCGAAAAATGACCTTGTTTTGGACCGTTCTGCCTGAACACATTGCACTTGCCAGATGGAAAAACCATTATGCACGTGCAAGCACTGCTGTTTATGTGTGAGATGCTGTCACTCGCTTGGCTTTATAAGAAGACATTCCACCAGTAGTAGGCCTGATATGACAATGCCTCCACGACGAAAATTAAGCGAGTTGGTTAGGGGACGAGCTGTTGCATGAGTCCAAGATGGTGTTCTCAAGCGAGAAGTGGCCAGGCGACTTCATGTGTCTATCTTGGTCATTGTCCAACTGATTCAACGCTTCGAAGCCACTGGGATTGTCCATGAAAGACGCAGATCTGGTCGACTGAAGAAGACAACCCCACGTGGCGATCGTCTTATTGAATGACAAGCCCTGCAGACAAGAACAGCCTCTTCCAGCATCATTCAAAGGCAGTTCAGGGTGGCTACTAACATCAACATCAGCCAGCAGACCGTACGGAACCGCCTACATGGGTTTAATCTCCGTTCTCGTCGCCCAGCAGTACGGCCACGCTTAACTCCAGCCCATAGGGCAGCACGCCGCGCCTTCTGCGCACGTCACGTGAGGTGGACACATCAGCAATGGTCCCAGGTCCTGTTCAGTGATGAATCACGCTTCACCCTTCACCACAACGACGGCCGACTGAGGGTCTGGAGGTGCCAGGGCAACACTTTATTGACGCCACTGTCCAAGAAAAGGTGGCCTTTGGTGGAGGTTCTGTAATGGTCTGGGGGGCTTTCAGCCTTCACCACAGAACACCCTTAAATCATGTACAGGGTAACCTGACTGGCATCTGATACCAGGATGAGATCCTTCGACCGCTGGCTGTGCCAGCACTGCAGCAGATGGGACCGAGGGCTGTCTACCAGGATGACAACGCTCGCCCCCACAGGGCAAGGGTGGTCAACGACTTCCTGCAGCAGTCTGGAGTCAACAGAATGGAGTGGCCAGCATGCAGTCCCGATCTCAACCCGATTGAGAACCTCTGGGATGAGCTTGATCGCAAAGTGAGGAGCCACCCACCTCCCAGGGATGCCCAACACCTCTACCAGATGCTGCTGGCTGAGTGGCAGGCGCTTCCACAGAGGATCCTCACCAACATGGTCAACTCGATGACTCGCTGCGTTGAGTGCCAGAACAACCATGGTGGTTACACGCATTACTGAGCTTTTGGGAGCATCAGTATGCCCTGTCTTGTGATTTCTATGACTTCGGGAAATCAAATTTGGATACATACCCACTTTAATCAAATGTACACACCAAACGATTGCTCGAGATTGAAGGCAATTGTGTATCGTTATCACTAAAGGATGGAATTAAATGTTGGCCAAACTTCTTATGCATTGACTTGCTTTTTGTTGTTGATAAACACGCTTTATTCAGCTAACAGGAGAACTACATATGCGCATAAAGAGGACTGTGTGAAAGTTTTCACACATACACTAAACTGATAATACATATATATTTCTAGCTATTGTGAAAAATAGAACACAAAATAGACAAAACATGTATGAATACAAACTTAGGCACATTAAACGCAAGCATATTCCAGTAATTTCCACGAGTATGGAATTTAACATAGCTGATAATGTCAATGATACGAACAGAAGAACAATAGTCACCATACATTGCTTTGATACATCATTTCAATTAATGTCAGGAGTTTTCATTTTCACAAGGTGTTTTTTTTTCCCTTCTCTTTCCTTCTTCCTCCCTCCCCTCCCCTCCCCCCCACCCTCCCTCCCTTCCCTTATACTCACACTTCACTCGAAGTCTCATTCTCTCTTTAATCCCACTCCCCCTTCATATGCACACCTTTCCCTATCTTTTTGCAATGCTTATGGATGTCCGACTATTTCTTGCCGGTTGTTACCTAGTATCGAGGAAACATGGAACAACAAAAAAAAACAAACAAACAAAAAAAAAGAATACCAGGAGCATTTAGTTGAAGTTGTTGTTTCTTATGTGTACTGTTTATCTTTAATTCCTGAGTATAATTGACATAAATAAGTCAATATACATGTTTGGAAAAAAAGAAAAAAGAAAAAAAAGACAACAATCTTGGCTTTGTGACGATTTCCACTTTTTTAAAGGCATATTTTAAAAGAATTTGGCATTCACTCCTCAAGCAGACCTGAATAAGGTGCCCATTTTCTTTCAAACTCCAACAGCTGTATTTCGGAGCTATATTTATATTTTTCAATACGATAGTTTCTTTTCACATCTTCTACGAAAAAACTTAGTCTAGGCTTACTTTGATTAAATCTACATTTGTAGATGAAATATTTTGCCCATAGTATAATAATATTGAATATTTCGTCCGTTTGAGTGATTTCATCAGTGCCAAACAATATTAATTCAACGTTAAATGACATTCGCACATGGTGTGCGGTTTTCTGTTTAAGTAACCTTTCTAGATTTTGCCAAAAAGTTTTTGAGTAAGTACATAGCCATAAGTAGTGGTGGATAGAGTCACGTTCGCTATTGCAAAAAGTACATCTATCATTTTTAGTTATCCCCATTTGTTTCAAAACAACATTTGTGACAAGGATTCTATGACAAATTCTTTACTGAAACCATTTCAGTTTTATTTCTTTTATTTTATTAGCCAACTTTAAAACCACGTTCAAGTCAACAAAAGTATCACTTTTTTTCTCCCAGTTCTTAAACGGTTTTATATAAAAAAATTGTCTGCATTTTTAGAAGATGATTATAGTATAATCTTGAACCTTTTTTTTTACACTGATTACTATTTGAAGTGTTTTTGGATGTTGATTACCAACGTTGCTGTCTATTTTGATATCTCTTATTCTCATGTATTCTTTTATTGCTTGTATACAACTGACATACCGTAGATAGTTCACATTTATTTTATATTTTCTGCAGAAATCCAGCTTAAAAAATCACCACTTTCGTTTAGAATATCTTTTACAAGGAAAACATTGTTAAGTGCCTGTCACGTGGGAGTACACCTGACAGGGGGGGGGGGGGGGGGAGGTCTTATACAGGTAATGTGCAGTGGTAGAAACGGAGCGATCACTCAATTCCTCACACCACCAGACCACAAGAGGAAGAAGTTTCGACAATATTTTTATTCACATTACAATCACTCACTCGCACTAGCACTCCAGATGGGGTATGGTTCATAACAAAGAAGAGAAAAGATAGCCGAGAGAGGAAAAGAAAGAAAAAAAAGGGGCATAGAAGAGAAAGGTACTATTCAGAACTAACTGACTTAGGGGACAAAGTAAATTGAATAGACCACAAAAACCCTCCAATATCCCGGGATCCCGCTACTGTCCCAACCTAACCCACTAAACCGCTACAAGGACCTTCAGTAGAATGACAGAAGAAAGACAGTATTAGAAACATTGCTACATCCAACGGGACCTACTCAGCTAGAGTTAAACAAAACAACAACAAAAAAACCCCAACAAAAACCAACAAAACGAATCAGTGACCGGCTTTAGACCCACACACACGAACGCCAGAACCACACCCACACCACACAAGATTGAACACTCAACTCGAGTCCATGAACCGAGGACGTTCGCCGAGGGAGGTGGATCCTGTAGAGGGGTGATGTTCGTAGTGGGCTGGTCTTCCAGTCCGAGGTGAAGCAGGTGTCCCAGTAAAGGAGACGAGGTTCACCTCCACCAGTCCGCAGGTTTGAGAAACGACTGGTGCCTGGACGCAGGATGATGACTGCAGGGTCCGTGGATGCTGGTCGTCCAGCCAGCCCAAGACCGGAGCTGCAGCTGAAGAAAAAGGGCGAAAAATCCCGCCCTACGGCGGAGATCAGTCTCCAGATGAGTATTCATCACCCTATAGTCCTTGTATTCAGTGTGTGGCAACATAGTGGGTCCGGCAGTGCGTCACAGTGTGAAGGGTCACAATGCCGTTATAAGGTCAACAATGTCTTTGTCACAACAAAAGGGCAAATAAACTAGAATAACTTCTTTCCCTTTTCCTTTTGCTTTTATTTGACCTGTACTAAGGATAATTTCCTTAGTCAACAAAAGCTCCAATGAATAAAAACAATTAGAATTCATCCACACGTCTGTCACACAAACATATAAGACAAGGACACAACGAGAACGGAACCACATGTGGGGCGATACGGCAGGAATTCCACACTCTGCGGTCTACATGTTTAGCCGTTCAGACGCTCATGCATTCCCCGATCCGTCTCGTGTCTATGAAGCAACAAGGAAAATGAAACTAACATTTCTGATATCCTTCCGGCCCAAATCACATATTGAGCGAGATAAGCATTGACTGAACCTGTGTAATCAGAAAAAAACAAAAACAAACACAGCTTCCATTGACCGAAATGAAGGGATATTATATAGTAAGGGATTTTCAACTTAGTCCAAACGACAGAGTCCTAGCCGCTAAGGACCGAAAACGCAATTAAAGATAATGCGTTTCTACAATTCTACAACAAGACGCATATCTCGATACCATTTCCATACCTGCTCCCCTTCTTTGGAGCAGTTACACACAGAAAAGGTGTGCCTGAGCCAACAGCACATGAAGGCAGAAGAAAAACCTCTCAACCGCTGAAAGGTTAGAAAACCCAAATAAAACAAAACACTGTCCAAAACAGACCATATAGTTACCAAAATGGCGGGTGGGCGAGGTGAGAAACGGTTCGCTCCCCAGTCCAATGAAGGGGCAGCCGTAACCGTGCCGGTCCACACCGAAGGGACTCCAGGTCAGGGACGACCCAAGGTGGTTCTTCCAGCTGGCAGGGACAGGGATCCCAGAGGTGTCCAGTGGAATACTTTCCGACCCGCTGAAGGGCGAAAGACTCTTCCACAAAACCCACACCGAAGTGGATAAAGAAATGTGGGCCCAGTGTCACACTGTCACTTTTGCATACCCGCATCCATGACAGCATTTACTCCATTCGCACACGCAATCTTTCCAATCAACCAAAAGGCGCACTACCGAATGTTTTTTCCTCTCCCCCTCTCCTTCAGGGACAAACACTTTACTAAATCACATCAACAACTTATAAACAGATTTTACACATGTGTCTCTCTTTACACTGAGAGATAAATGAATCTTTACACATGTATCTCTCTTTACACTGAGAGATAAAATAATCCAGTCCAGCTTCTATAAAGCCATGGCCTTCACATTACATTAGCCCCAAAAAACCAGACCAGGAGAATAAATAGCTCCTGTACTCACTGATGCCCTGCCTGCATCAAGTAAAAGCTTCCATGCTTTCCCGATTCCCTGTCTTTCTTAGACATCGGATTGCCCCCTTGAATTCTCTCGTCACTGGAGATATGAGTTTCGCCTTCTCTTCCTCGACTTCTCTGTCCCTTGAGAACTGACGAGTTCCAACTCCTCTCCATGGAGTTGGTACTTGCTGGGCTGAACTACTGGTGTGTTCCCCCACCCATGGCCATCTTTAACCACCTCACGGGGTGAAAGTGAAGGGTGAAGGTGAAGGGTGAAGGCTGAAACACGAATAAGGTTCGTGTAAGTAACCTGCTTCCCAATTTAACATGAATTCTTTCTCTTTTCTTTAGGTTCTCCCCTGTAGCTTTCCCCAACTATCTATGGCTCACCTGGTAATGACGGGTCAGCAAGAGGACCAACGTCCTGACGGGTTCGAGTCTCTAGGCCATCTGCTGGGCTAAAACGATTCTTTCCTCCCTCCTCCTAGTGAGTGCATACTCAGTGTTCAAAACACATGACCAGCACCTTACCAACCCTTGTTAAAACTATCACTCAGTGGTCACTTTCACCCAATGACCACCATTCTTTCTTTAATGAGTATATCTCACAATTATTTTGGGGACGCTCACTACACTAGTCAAGCCACATGAATATTCTTCCTTTCTAGTAGTGGCATGGGGAAATGATTCATATCACTAAACTACATGCGATGGAGCGTCACATGCCTTGATGTGAGGCTACGTCACAGACAACCCCCCATCCTGGGTGAAAACAAATTTCTCCCAGAAAATGTTTTTAAAGGATATACAACTTCACTTAAAACACATCTTTAGCCATGAATCTCAAAATGTGTAACCATCACACATGATTCACCAAATTAATAATCAACGTATAGAATCAATCATCATGATCCAAAAAAAAAAAAAATCATAATTGATCACCACATCTCACAAAATACATTTCACAAATTACATGGATACAACAATTGGGGATATTAATAATTCAAGTACAAAATGTGTTCATACATTAAGATGTGAAGCACATTTTTTTCCACTTTCTTTCCTTCTGGCATCATTTTCCCACTGAAATAGTGTGACCCAAAAACTCGAGAGTTTGAAAACCGGCACGAATTTTTGATGGTCTCGCAGTCAAACCAAAACTTCTGAGTCTGAAAAAAACAGCTCGTAAGTTAGAAAGGAGGTCACTCCATGACTTTGCAGCCAACAAAATGTCATCAAAAAAACTGACTGCACCACATTCATGAGTTTCAGGCTCGCATCATTCTGGCAAAAGAAGCTGGGGCATTTTGCAAACCAAATGGCATTTTCGTCCATTGGAAAAGACCAAAAGGTGTTTGAAATGCTGTCTTTTCCTTGTCAGCTTCAGCCTTTGGGAATCTGCCAGTATCCTTTATCAAGTCTACTTTCACAAAATAATTTCCTTCTGAGAGCTGACACAGAAGTTCTCAATGTCTGGGATGGGCTCGGCATCGAACACAGTGATCTTGTTTATTTCCTGTAATCGATGCAAAACTGCACCGAGCCATCAGGTTTGTCCACCAATGCAACTGGTGAGCTGTACTGAGATGTAGAAGGTTCTATCACCTTTAAATCCAGCATTACATTGATTTCTCTCTCGACCACCTCTTTTTTTGCAAATGGGGGGGGGTATGGTCTGGTTCGCACGGGTATTTCAGAAGTTAACTGAATACTATGGGGTTCAATACCAGTCACTGTACCTGGGATATCTGTCAACACATCCGGAAAGTCTTTCAAAATGTCTTTGAGCTGTTCTGTTTGACTTGTAGACAAATCATTCGACAGAACCACATCCTCATAGGTTTCACCTTTGATAGACAGAATAGAAGGGGTACAACATCATCTGCACTGGTAGATGTTAACACTCCTACATTTGCTGTTTTCACAACCTTTGATCTGTCCCTGTACGTTTACATTGGTACAAATTCATCACTGATAATGTCTGTCATGTTGACATCAGTTTCTGACACAGGACATATCCACTCAACTGACTGGTTGATGGCAACATTTGTACGTTCAACAAAACTTCTTCAACATGTTCACATGAATACTTCTCAGTGTTTGCCATTTTGATCTTATAATTAACTGCAGAAAGTTTTTCGACCACCTGAAAAGGACCCTTCCACATAACACGAAGCTTGTTATGTTCATCAGTGAGTAGTACAAGGACTTTATTTCCCCCACACTGAAGGAACGTACCTTTACTTTTCTGTCTGCAAAGCCCTTGAATACATCTGTTTTTTCTATCAGCTTTACTGTTTGTCCGTTGGTATGTCAGTGACAGTCTGTTTAGCAGCAGAAAGTATTGTCGTCAGCGTCTCGTCTTTTCCCTGCATTTCTTTTAGATCATCTGGGGTAATCTGGGGTTCATCCAGTTTTGAACTTTTAGCGGCTTTGTAGCCTTTCCCTGCTCTATGATGTCTGATCTAGTACTCACAAGACAAGGAACGAATGATCCTCCATACCACCATGTACTGTAGCGACACCTGGCAAATTGCCGAAGATCAAGTCGCAGACTGGGTTATCGATAACACAAGCGGTGAGAAATCCGGAGTAGTACGGTGTATCGACCGAAATTTTCGCCAGCGGAAACGTTTCAATCTTGCCTCCAAACGACCTACACTTTTGGACAGTGTCCAGATACTGGGTTTTTAAGCACGAAAGATTTTCTTACACCAGCAGTGGTGCACCCAGTGTCTCGCAAAACTGAAGCCTGCAATCCGTTGATGGCTCCGTTTCTAACACCAGTCCATCAACAGATTGATGTGGTGCCAAACAAGGCCTTCTTCACAATCAGTGGAGACTAATGCGATTTTGAATCATTTGGTTTAAAAGGGCAATTCTTTTTCAAATGGAACTTGCCATCACAGAAGAAACATCGCATTGTCTGATCGGGAGCTGACTGACTTTGTGAACTTCGTTCTGTCCACGAACTGGCCCAAAAGGTCTACGCGGTGGTCGTTGTCCACGACCTCGGAACGTTTGCTGAGGAGCAACGGTTTTTCCCCCGGGCGGGGGAGTACGGGTACTAAACAAAGTCACTCAACCGCGGAAAGACCCTGTCCTTCCTAGGATAGGTATATCCTTGGGGACTCAAAATTTGGCCCCAAGAAACGGGGAAAAGGGGGCATTCAGGGCCACTTCCCCCCCCCTAAACCCTTTCGGGCGAAATTAACCCAAAAACCCCCCCTTTTCCCTTTTTCTTTTAAAAAGTAAGACTTAAATTTAACAAAAAAAAAAACGATTATCTCCCAAACAAACGTCCTGCTAGGTTATTCTTTTTAAAAAAACAAAATTTATTTAAACTTTTTAGATTTCAGTTTTTTTTTAAAACTTGTTTTTTTCCCTTTCCCTTTTTCCAATAAAAACATTTTCGCCAAAAAATTTTTTCAAATGAGTCTTTGTTTTTCCCATGTGAAATAAAACTACAGTTTTTTAACTTTTCCCAAAAATTCTTTTAAAACCGATTTAAATATTTCTGGCTAAAACCCCACACACTTATCCCAGCTTTCCCTTCCCACTGAAACCCAAAGTTTTTGAAAAAAGATTTTTCTCTTTTTAAACTATGTCTCTTTCTGCCGAACGCCTTTAAAAAAAAATAGTTTGCGTCCTCAAACAGCAAAAAAACTGTTCTAAACACACACCATTTTTATTCCCTGGGTTTTAAACTAAAAAAATTTCATAAATTTTCCCAAATAAAAACCCTTCTATATGATATTCTTTTTTCCCCATTTAATTTTGGCCCAGAAAACCACAATATGAAAAAAAATTAAAAAGAAAAACGTTTTAACAGGCCCGGGGGAAATAAATATTTTTTTTTCCCCAAAACCCCAGCCCTGCCCAAAAATTTAAAAGACAATGATTTTTTTTTGGGTCATAAATTTAAAACTGCTCCATAGTTTTATAACAATTTAAAATCTAATTCAAAAAAAATTTTAAACATACTCCCGTCAAAACTTTTTAAAGTATAATAAAAACCCTATGGGGCCTAAATTGTAAAAATTAAAATCCAATTTAGCCTGAAAAGTTTGTTTCTATTTAAGTCAACAGTGTTTTTTGTTGTTTTTTTGTTATGATCTTAATACCCTCGCCTTTGTGAAGAACGACGACAAAAACTTTTAAGACTTTAAACGCCCTAAGTTTTGCCAGCTAAATTTTAAATTTCCTTTTAAAGGTCACACTAACGCCCAAAAACCCCATCCCCTCCCCAAAATTTTTTTTTAAAGCCCAAAATTTCAAATATCATTGTGAACGTGTCTCCTAATTTTCTGTTTGGGAAAAGAACTGTAATTTGTAAAAGCTTTTTTTTACAACGTTTTTTTTCTGTGGAGGATGTACTGTTTTTTCCCCTTTACGGCTTTTTTTTAAAATTTTTTTTTCGACAAATTATCGCCCGGGTAAAAACCCTTACTGAAAAGGGGCCCCAGATTTAAATGCTTTTCTGAAATTTTTTTGGCGGTCAAAAAATGTAAAGGGGTTTTGGAATTCAAATTTTTTTTTCCCATTCTAAAAAAGGTTCTAAGTGCCATTTGAGGTCAGGTTTTCAAACTTTTTTATATTCATCCCTCCCAAACATTTTTGCTTCTAGATTGCGTAGTTTTTCTATTTTAGGAAACCTTTTGTTGCGTCAACCTCTTTGCGTTTATAATAAACCATCTTAGGGGACTCAAAACCATACAAAGTGCCTATTCCCTTTTCTTTTAAAAGCCCCGCAAGGGTCTAAAGGCCTTTTAATTCAAAATTTTATACCCCCAAAACGGGCGCAAAGGTAACTCCTGGTTTTTCGGGCCCCCACGCGCCCAATTATTTTTTGGGGGTGGGGGAAATTTTTTTTTTCTAAAACAATTCGGGTTTTTTTCGCTTTTTCACAATTTTTTCCCTGCTTGGGTCTTTGTTTTCCCTTTATTTTAAAATATCCGACCCTCCCCCCAAACTAATCTTTTAAATTTAAAATTTGGGGGAAATCGTAAAATTTTTCATAATCGCAATATGCGTTTTTCCCTTTGAGGGAAGAGCTCTTAAAACATTTGGGAGGGCCTTCCATCATAAAGTTTTCATCATGCTCAGCTTCACCCCAAATAACATAGAGTAATAAAAGTAATGCAAGATCGAGGGGATTTTCCCCCCCTAAAAGTATTTTTGCCCGGGCCCACAATAAAACATAAAGGGGGGAAAAATTGCTAGTTGAAAAGCCTAAAAATTTTAGCTAGCCTCTACCCAAAAAAGTAATATGTTCCTTCGTTTTCAAGTTTAAATGTTAAAAATTGTTTTTAGTTTTGCATTGTTAATTTTTGGGGGAATGTAAAATTTACTCATTCCCTTTTTTTAGTGAGCAAAACCCTTTAAAAACCCCATCAGTATTTTTAAACCCTGGCTCTTTTTGGGGTCCCTGCTCTTTTAAACTTTAAGAACTTTAATTTATTCTTTTTTTGGGTTTTTGGGTTTAAAATTTAAAACCCAACGATTTTGTAAAATATTTAAATTGAGGGGGGGGGCCGTTCGGGTTCCGCTTTCGTTTTTAAATTTAGCATGTTCAAAAAACAAAGGGAAACGGCCCTTGAGTTGTTATTGTTTAACAAACATTTTTTTAAAACAAATTTAAAAAAAGAGTGCTTTCCCAAATATACTAATGCAAAATTTTCCTGTTGGGCCGCACTACAATCTTAAAAATATACCCAACTGATACCTTGACATTGCTGTGCCCCCAACTGCCTCTTTTCATAAAAAGGTGAGTACCCCAAATTGAAGGGGGCAATCTTAACCCCCCATTGAAAAGAGCCACCCAAAAAGGCGGGAAATAGTCTTTCCGATGCATTTTTTTATCAGAACCATTTTAAACTTTGCTGTGTCTTGGCATCAACGGGGTTTGGAGGGGCGTATGCCGATCATTTAAATCCCCCATGTTTTTTTTGGGTGGGGTTTAGTGTACAAATTTCATTTCAAATTACCCCTTTCAGGCGTATTTTGACTAAAACCTGCAACCCAACCTTTAAACCAATGAAAAAAACGTTTTAATCCATTCAGAAAACAAATAGACATGAAGGCTTTTAAAAGGGAATTTGTAACAAAATTAAAATATTAAATAAAAAGACAAAAATTTAAAAGAAAAAAGTTGGATCAAAATCAGGGCATAGGCTCTTTTAAATTTCGGGGCCCCCAACCACAAAAATTATAACTTTGCCCCGGCGTTCTCCGATCAAAATTGTTAAAGCCCTGCCCAAAGGCAAGGGGCAAAAAACAGCATGGACAACTTTTATCTTGGGACCTTCAAAGGGGCCTAACTAGACCCGGGAATAGAACAATAAACGACTCTATTCGTATTTACGTTTGGTGTTTGCTAGGGCCAAGCACAGGCAAGACCCGAGCAAAACTGATCCTTCTCCCGGCCCTTTTAAACGCGAAAAAACCCAATATTTACCAAATTTTAAAGAGGACGCTTAATTCTACAGTTGATTTCCCTTTTAAATTTATTAAAAGGGTACCAAAAAAGTTTAAACAATACCAAAATCGAAATTTAGACTTTGCGGGGCACGGTTTTACATTTTGCCTTCTGACCTCAGACTCCAAAAGGAATAATAATAAACAATAATAATGAAATTCTTATAGCGGGCAATGAAAAAGGGTGGGAAAAACGAAAATAAAACGACCGAAATTTATTACAAACAATAAAAAAACCCCCAAGATTAAGCACTAACCCCGAAGTCCAAACCCCCAAAGCCATTAAAGACTCAGCAAAAGCTCGCGGACTCTTTCGCGATGACCAAAATATGAAAAGACAGCGCTTTTCTTGGTTTAAACCGGGCCTGGGTTTTTACGGGTCAATATTTTACTAAATAGCCCCCAACCCAATTCGAGAACTAACCCCCCAAAGTGCTCGGCCAAAAAGGGCCCAACTACTTTTGCTTCCCAGTAAAAAAAGCCAGCTAACGATACCCCCCCAAAATAAACCGGGTAAAAGTCTTTTGCTTTCCCCGGCAAATTTTTTTTTTAATAAACTCGCAAGATGATCAAGCTTTTTTTTAAACCCCATGTTTTAAACAGGGCATGGGGGCGGGGGCCCACTGGGTTTTGACCTCCACTCCGCCTTTAATACCAAAAACCATTTACTTATTGCAAATCCTAAGGCTTTAAAAACGCTTCCCTAATGTACACCTTGCTCCAAAACTTTTTTTTTCGAATTCGTTCGCTACTTTTGTGTCTTCAAAAAAAATTTTTTGGAAAGTTTCTCTTATTCTGCCACTTTGAGTTCGTAATTGTTCTGGGTTAATAGCAAAATTTCTAGTCTTGCTGATCTTTCTTTTTCAAGATCATGTAGTCTTGGGGTTATTCTTTCTTTAACACCGGGCCCAAACGATGGGGGTTTCGTCAGCCTAAAACGATTTTTCTTTTTCTCTTTTAAATATCCCAAACTGTTCACCTATTTTTGCTAAATTTTTTTTAAAATTTCCCTCAAAATGGTCCTTAAAGCATGATAAAGGGGCCGTTAGCCCCTCGAAAGGGTAGCGGTGAGTCTTTTAAAGTTTTTAAAAACCTTTTTTCTTCTGAAAAACGGGATTCTGCTTCAAATTAAAAATTATTACTTTCCCCTGCTATTGTTTTAAATTTCCCTTTAATTCCCCATGTTTGCATTTGGTTATCTTTTGGGAGTTTTTGGGCAGTGTGTTTTGGATTTAGCAACTCTTTTTGCCCTTAATTTTGTCCTAAAAAGGGCCCAAGGCGATTTTGATTTTTTAAACACTGAGCCCTATTTCAAAATTGAACCCCGGCTAAAAACTTGTTTTTTTCCCTTTTTAGTTGTAAGCTAACTTTTTGGGTCCTTGTCGCCCCCTCAAAACAAATAAACATCTTTTAATTAAAAATTTAATTAGGGTCTATAAATCGGGGGGTTCTTGACTAAACTTTGGTAAAATATCTGCCCCAAACTTTCTTTTTAATTAAAAAGGGGCCCATTGTTGTAATGCTCCCGATTTCTAAAAATTTTCCATCATGCAATGAAAGCCCCCGTGCGATGCCGCCCCCCAAGGGAATCACTCATGTCGCTCCACAAATCAAAAACATCATAATCTTCATCTTCAATGCCTGCCATTTTTCTTTAAAAAAATTAAATTTTTTTTAAATTTTTTTTTAAAAAAAAAATGTTACATGAAAATTTTGGTTTGATTCTTGCCCGCATAGAAACTGAAAAACCCTTTGGCGTAAAGGGGAAAAAAAAGGGAATTTTAAATTTTTTCCAAATAATCCACCCTACTATTGATGCAGTTTCAAATTCTTACTGTAAAATTTTTCCGGGACCTGGGAGCAGATGAAGGATTGGCCGGGCTCGCACGATTTTACTTTAAAAAATAAACTCGCATCGGAAACAGCCCCCAAACAGGACATTTTCCCAAAATTTTGGGCGGAAAATTTTTTAAAAAAAATTTCTGAAAAACCCTTGGGGGGGCAAGAAAAATTTCTTTACAAAGCAGACATTTTTTTTAACCAAATTCTGACCCTTTTGGCTAACCGAAATGAAAGGTTTATCTTGCTTTAAAGGAATCAAAAAATGAAGAGGGACTAAAACCCAAAAAAGGGACGCCGCAAAATGTTAAAGAAAAACAAAAGCATGCAGCTGAAAATTTTGCGTATGGAAATCGCTTTTTTCCCCCAGAAAATGAGTTTTTAAAAGCGAAAGGCCCCAAACTTTAAAGGAGCATTAAAAAAACAAAATTGCCCATATGAAAAAAATTTTTAATGAATACAAACGCGTTATCAGATCATCAACACCAAAGGGGAAAAGGGTACAGCATTTCTGACTCCGTTTAGATTTGACTTTGTTAGCAACCCTAATTTAGCAAGGCAATTGAGCACCAATTATCACCCAAAATTCAAAAAATTTTAACGAAAGAGTGATTAAACATCCCAACAAATCCAAGAACGGGGCAACACTATAAGGTTTTTTAAATTTTTTAGCGTCTAGCAAGAAATTTTTAAAGGGGAAATTTTATTGCGTCGAAGATGAAAAAACCGTTCAAAAAAGGAAGTTAAAATTTTTTTTAACCCAAAAAATAACGAAAGAAAACAATGTTCATTAAAGGGCAGCCCAAACCCAAATTTTTTGCTAGGGGGTTTTAAACCTTATCAGCTTTTTGATAAAAATTAAGAAAACTTTTTGGGGCGGGGGGTGTAAAACCCAAAACATTACCTTGGGAAAAAAGGGATTACATCTTCACAATTTTAAGGCTTGATTTTTTTTTTTAAAACAACAAAAAAAAGGGTTTAATGGATTACCAAAGGGTCAAAAAGGGGAAAAACCGTTGAAAGGGAACCCGGGAAACTGTGAAGATTAATAAATTTTAAAAAAGGGTTAAAAAAAAAAAGCCGATAAACCCTTAATGAACATTTGTTTTTAATTTTATAATGCCCAGCGAAAAATTAAAAAATAACAGATTAAAAAAAAAACAATACTAAATTATTTTTTTTTTAAATAAAAACATGTCTGTTCGGGTTTAAATCCAAAGGGTCCCTACAGGGGCCGCCAAAAAAAGAGATAGCAGGCAATTCCCTGCTGAATAAAAACCTTAAAATTAACCAACATTACACAAATGCAGCAAGTACTAAGCAAAAACCTTTTTCAAAATCCCGGCAAAACCAAACGAAGGTTTTCTGCTGCCTTTAATGCGTTACATATTTAATACTGAGAAACGACTATAACGCTTATCAGCAGGAACACCCGAAGGCCCTTTTAAACAACGGGCATCCACCCCAGCTTTCCCCTCTAGGGGGTTTTCTTTAGCCCCGGGGTCTGTGTTCATTCCCCCTAGGTGCTGCTAGAAAAAAAAATAAAAAACTAAACCCCAAAAGCACACAGCTATGGTTCAACAAATAACAGCTAAACAAAAGGCTCTTTTAAAAACTGAAATAAAAAAAGCGTTTCTGACTCAAACATCAGGGTTTAAAAATTTTAAATTTCTTTTTCCCGGGCCCTTTTTTTGAAACAAACAAAAGACAAAATTTTTGATCTTTAAAAAGAAAGGGGGTGCCCAATATTTTCCAACCCAACCCCGAGCAGAAAAAAAAAGGAATCCCTTAAAAAAAAATTTTAAAAAACAACTTTAAACTCTTTTCTAAAAAACTCACATAAAAAAACAAAAAAAGGGGTTTTTATCTTTTTTTTTTATGATTCCAAGGGGAAAAAAAACCGGTTGATATTGATTCGATTAAATTTTTTTTTTAAATTTAAAAAAAAAATTTTGGCTTAGAAAAGAAAGACAGCATGGTTAAGAAAAAATGAAGGACAAACGAATTTTTTAAAGGGAAAAGCTCGAGAGAGAGCGTTTTTTCAAGAGCACTAAATGATTTTGATTTAAAGTTATTGACCCAACAAACTTACGGGCAACCGTTGTTCATAAATTTCCAAAGGGCCAGCAAACTAACAAAAACCCCCACCTTAAAGTAATTTAGCTTTTTAAAATCGACTATTTAACAATAAAGAAGAAAATCAAAAGACTGGGGTCCCCAATTTAAACAGAAAGCTATTCTTCTCAAAATGACTTAAAAACCCTTTGGGCAAACGAACTGCTTCCCAAAAAGTTTGACGCTGCCCCTGAAAAAGAAAAAATTTGAGGGCCGGGTTGGTAAAGGGGGCAAGTTTTAGAGATTAATTAAAACAGGCTAAGTATGCACCGATTGTAGGCAAGGTTTTACTTTCCCGCTACCTCGGGGTTTTGGTTTAAAAGAGAGCATTTTAAACAAAAAAAATCAACAAAAAAATGTTTCATGGGGGTGCGTTCTTGAAAGGGCGCATAAAGTCCCGCGACCCCCGCAAGAGGGACTAACTATGGGCCCAAATACCCCAAAAGATTTTAAAATTCAAGGAATACCCTTTTCCTTTTTAAGTTAGACCAAATTGATCATTTTGGAAAGCAAAAAAACCAATAACCGTCAAATCAAAATTTGGAAAGGGGAAACAAATTTGGCCCCAAATTAAAAGTGCCCCAAGAACTTTCCCAAAAATAGGGGAACCAGACAAAAATCATGTTGACCCTTTCTCCTTTGGGTTTTTACCAGCGGGCTACCCCCTTACACATTTATACGCACAAAAGTAGAAATTTTTGAGTTAAAACTACAAACAAACATAGCAAACAAAATTCTGCAAAAAGGGTTTTAAAAAGAAATTTCCCTCTGTGCAAGCTGGGGGAGTGAACATAAAAAACATTGTAAAAGGTTTCTGTAGACTGTAAAACCCCAAAAAAATTTCGGGGGCCCCCCCCGGGTCTAAAGTTAGTTTTAAGAACTGGAAAAAACCAAAAAATTTTCCCCCTGTTGTTTACCAGACTTTGAATCACTCCAAAGTTTCCTTTTGAAGGGCCCCGCCACAAAAACTTCGAAAAACCCTCCCTTTAAAAGTAATCACCGATTTTTTCAATTTTTCCTTTTATTATTGTTAGGTCGGATGGGCGTTTATTCAAGCCCGAAATTTTATAAGGACCAAGCAGCAAAAACCCTTTTTTAAAAAAAGCATCAGGGAATGCGCAATTACTGTTTTTAATAATTTTGAATTTATCTGAAATCATAATGGCGGGCCGAAAACCCAAAACGTAAGACTCACCCACATTTTTTGGATTTGGCCCGGGTTTTAAACTAAAAAGCCCAAAGTGAAACCCCCCCAGTAAGAACCATGATCCAAATTTTGGAAAGTTCAGAGGAGCCCACACAGTTTAAAAGCAACTTCAAAAAAATTTTGATCCAAAACATGGGAAAAAGCCCGTAATTTTTTCATAAAATTGCGAGGGTTTCGACTCCATCTTATAAAGAAACAGTGGAACGATGCCTTCAGGGGACAAGCATTCCAGTTCCTCAGAAAAATACATGTGTTTCACTTTTAAAAAAAAGTCTTTCAAAAGACCTTATGCAGCACATGAAGGGCTCATTTGAGGCACTTGGGTATGTCCTTAAAGTCCCGCCCAAAAAACGAAGAATATTTTGACTCAACTCTTGTTAGAAAAGGGTTTTACCCTTTTTGAATACATGAACATTTTGGGAAAAGGGTTTTAGAAGACACACTCCAAACCAAAGGGGGCCCTTTTTTTCTAGCTTTGAGGAAAGGACATCAGTGATTCCGATTACCAACATTTTCAAAAGCTGGCAGAAGTTTTAAAGGGAAAACGATGGGGGAAAAATCATACTCCTATTTAAATTTCAAAGTAAAGTTTTTTTTGGGGGACGTCTTTTTTAAAAAATTTTAAAAAAAGACCTGCATAAACATTCCCGTTTGGGGTTCCTGCGCATTAATTTCCGCCCGGGGTAGTTGGGGTCTTTTTTAAAAATTTTCGGGGTAAAAATTTTATTTAAAATTCCAATTACCAATGAATCAGAAGAATTTAAAAAAGGGTTTTCTTGGGGGGGTAATATGGCGTCGGGGACATTTCTGTAAAGCAAACAACAAATATTGGGTCATTTTTGATCCGGGGTAAAAGCCCCCCCAAAATTCTCCCGGGAATTTTTTTTGCAAAAAAATCTGTATGGTTTTGGCCAAAAGGGGCAAACACTTCCAATTCGCCCAAAAAAAAAAGAAAACAGGACCCCAAAATATCAAAAAAGGGATTAAAAGTTTGAACAATTTTTTCGCCCCATCAACACGCGGTTTCATTCTAGAAGTTTACTTTAAAAATCCTCAAAACCCCATGACCTTTCAAAAAGACAAACCAATTTTCAGCAGAAAGTCTAAAAAATGGGTCCAAGAAAAACCAAACCCAAACTTGGGCCAAAACTTTGAGGCAAAAAAAAAAAATGTCTTTCAATACAGACTTTTACAATTTTTTAAAAAAGACATGGTTTTTAAGATTTCAGCAATTTTAACGCATAAATTTCTTTTTATCAAGGAAAAAGTTCATGAAACCCCTAACATCATAAAAACACTGACCTCAGAACTAAAACCCCAGATGCTTCAGAAAAAGTTTTTCAAGTTGATGGGAAAAAAAAGTTTTGGGAAAAACTATGGAGAACCCGCACAACGCAAAGAAAAGGGCCGATTGGTCACCAAAAAAAACGAAAACAATTAAGTGAATTAAAACCTAATTAAACAGGACTTTAGAAGAATTTTTTGGGCCACATTTGGGATAATGAAGAAAAAAAAGAAAGTCCCAAATTTAAAAACAAACCTGTTTTTTTTTAAATTGGGGTTTTCGATTTTTTGGGAAATTAAACAAAGGGTTTTGATTTAGAATTTCTTTAATAATACTTTAAAACCCTCGTTCCCCAGTCCCGATTTCTTTTTCACAGATACAAAAGTTTTGTTAAAATAAAACCCACTGAAGACTTTTATAAAGACAAGGAAATGGAAGTGGGTAAAGGGATGCCCGGAAGGAAAGATACATCCAAAAATTTTCCTAAAGACTCGCCTTTACATTCAATTACTAACAAGAAGGTTTTTGGGAAAAAGGGAAAAAAAGAATTACTGGAAAAAGGGCAAGGGGGTTTTTTGTTTAAGGTTTAAAAAACATTAAGAAAGCAAAGGGAAAATCTTTGCAGCCCTTTGCATCAAACTATCACAAAACAACTACCCAAAAAGCATTGTTTTTGGGAATAAAAACTTTTTTTATCATGACAACGTAAAACTGCAATCTTAATTTTACATGAGATCAAAACAACAAATTTTTTAACAAAAAAGTTTATTAAAATAGAACAAACACCAAAAAAGGTGTTTTTTAAACCAAGTTTTTATATGCAATTGGGGACTGGAGAAACCGTAAATTAATTAAACGGAACTGTTTCGGGGGAATTATCTGCATTTTTCCTTCAAAAAAGAACTTTTAGGAGCTTGGGTTTTTTTGGTTTTTGTCATTTCCTCGTAAATAATACACGGGCGGTTCAATTTTTTCCCAAATTTTTTTTTTTTTTAATTTTGGATAAAAAATAAAAAATGGAAAATTTTTTGGGTGGAGTGGGCCCCCTTTGTTTCCCCCAAATTTAAAAGGACCTTTTCTTTTAACAAATGGGGAATAGTTTGCTGGAAAAACTGACGTCCCCTTCACAACATTTATTGTTTTTCCCTTTTTATTGCTTGTACTGGTTTTTTGGTCCTTTAAAATTTTTCAATTTTTCATTGCGCGCAAAACTTTAGGGCTTCTTCTAACCCCTTCGTTTGCGAGAATTGTCAATCGCTCTCTGTGAACTGGGAGGAAAAATTTTTTCCAAACAACTTTTGTTAAAGTTTTCGACCCAAAGCCTGTGATCTATGAAATCCCCGGAAAAGCCCCTTTTTAAGGGAACTCCTTTTTTTCAACAAAAATTTATTCACTTGGGGCCCTTTTTAAAATTTTTTTTCCATCAACGACTTGAAAACATGCGAGGGAAAGTTTTAAAGGGGCCCTGCGTTAAATCAGCTGTATGGCAACCAACAGCAGAACAATCTTTTTTGTTTTAAAGGTTTTGCATCTTTTTATCTTGAAACCATGTTTAATGACTGTGAGGGGCGTACTTAAATCTTTTTTTGGGCTAATCCTATCAAAAGGGTAAATTTTAGAAGATCCATTTTAGGTGTCGTTTTGGGGGTTGTTTAACAAATTTGGCCCCTGTTTTGTCTAGGGGGAGGTAAATAAAATTTTCCAAATTTTCCCTTTTTTAGATAACCATTCCTTTTTCTGTTTGTTCACTGACACCCGCTGCTTGGCTTTGCTTTTTTAATTGCGTGATGCCCTTTCCCAAAATCCTTTGGGGGAATAATAGATTTGTTCAATTTTTTTTTCAGCCCCAAAATTAAGTGCAACAAAATACACAACGGGGCCCCAAACCAACGACAATAAACCCCATTTCTTTTCCATCTTTTGTTTTTCTGATGGTTGAAAAAAAGTCACTGAATTTTGGTGGGGCAATGTCCCCCGATTGGTTTTCCTGTTTCAAGATAATAAAGTTTTTTTTGCTGAACAAAATTTTTTTAAAGTGTAAGCTGCATGCCCCCGTCTTTTCAAGGGGGGGCCCTTAAAAAAATCTAACTGCCCCAAGTCCTGCCCTTTTATACCTTTTTTGCAGCCGCTAGTTTTCCCCCATAGCTTTGTTTTTTCTTTTTTTTCCGCTTTCATTCCCCAGTTTTCTAAAAACAAAAATTTTTCGCCACTAAAAGCAAGCGCCCTTTACCACAGCGCCGCCTATCATTATTTGGGGGGGAGTGAAACCATTTTTTATAAAAGTTTTTTTTTCTTACATATTTATATTGTCCCCGGAATTAAATTCCCCTTTCTTTAACTAGAAAATTTTCGGGGGGCCAAAACCCAAGCTGCAATGAAAGCAATCACTTTGCGGGAAACCTCAAAAATCTAGTTTCCAAGAAACTGCGGTTTTAAATTTTTAACAGGCTTTTTCCAAACATTAGTACCTACACTTAAAGGGCCCCCAAAACAGCCCGAATGGTAAAACAAGGTTTTTCAACCAATTTTTTTTTTGGGGCCATTTTTTTTAAAAAAAAATAAAATTTTAATTTTTAAAAAAAAACAGAAAATGATGACTACTACAGCTTCAAGGGGCCTAAACCTTCCCCAACTTATGAATGACCAAGTTGATGATCCCGCTGTTAAGCCCCAAAAAAAAAAAGGGTGTAATTCCCCAAACAGCGTGTGGAAAAAAAAAAACAGTTTTCCCGAAACCCGAAAATTTAGCATTGGAAAAGATTCAACAGATGTCCCACAAAGACTTTTAAAAAAATCATAACAGGAAAGAAACGCAGCCCGGGGTCAAATGGGGAAAAGTGTGGGGGAAAAGGGTTTTTAGGGTTTTTACACAAAAAAAGTCAGAAATTTTTCCCCCTTAAATTTTTGAACAAATTTTTACGTATGATTTTAAAAGGGAAATCCAGTTTAACAAAGTCAAAAAGTCCTAATGTGATTTATTTCAAAAGAAATTTGGAAAATTGTTATCGCCAGCGATCATGGAATTTAAAAACTTTTTTAAACATATAAAATTTTGTTTTTCCCCCCAAAATGAAAAGATCTAGAAAAAACAACAAACCAAACCACAAAAAAAGGTGGAGAAAGTAACCCCCGAAAACACGAACCAGTGGGGGAACCCCTTTTAAAAATTTCCCGGCGGTTTTAACAGGAAAAAAAAAATTGCAGAGTGGAACAACAAAAAAAAAAAATGTTTTCCATAAAAAACCTAAACACCGCCAACGCCCAAAAACAAGTTGAAATTTAATGCCCGCTATAAAAAATCCATGTGATTCAAGGGCCCCCAAAAATTCATGGAATATTTAACTTTAAAAATGTTGCCATTTTTTGGGGCCATTTCTGCCCGGGTTTTTTTTCAAAATTAAATTTTGGCTATAAAAAATAAAACAAAAATTGGGAACAAAACGAAAGAAGTTAAAAAAAACCTTAAAAAACCCCTAAATAAAAAAAAAAGACAAACTGCACGCCAAAAACCCCCAAAAAAAAAAAGGGAATTTATTTTGATCCATTTAAATGGAATAAAAATTTTTAAAAATTTTTTTTATAAAAATAATCAGGCGAAATTTTAAAATGATAAAAATCAATAAATAAAGACATAGATCTATAAAAGACATTTCCATAGACCAGAATTGGGAATCAAGGGGGTTTTCTTCGGAGTAAAAACCTTTATTAAAATCTATACAGAGAACGCTGAGCCCAAACAACCTCAACGATAAAAACGTTTTTTTGAGCTGGGGTGTAATATCTTTGACATTTACTATTTAAGATAAAAAAAAATAGCTTGGGATTTTTTTAATAATTTTAAGATAACTTAATAAGAACTTAGTTTTTCTTTAAAAAGGGTGACTTTTAAACAAGAACTATCAAGAACTTATTAAAACTTTCTTAAGAACTTTATCCAAAAACCCCTTTTTTAAAACTTTTTTAAAAACTTTTTGGGGAAAAACTTTGAGAATGACTTGGACAACTTTGAAGTAAATTAAGTAAAACTTTAAAAAACATTTTTAAAAAAATTAGAAGGAACTTGATGTGTGCCCGCTGGGGGGGGGGGGGAGGAGGGGGGGGTGGGGGGGTTTTGGCCCTGCTGGGGCAGGGCAAAAAAAAACCAAAAAACAACAAACACACAAAAGACAGTCCAGGGGTGGGGGGGGGGGCGTGCGTGCGTGGGGTAAAGGGCCCAAAACACACAACAAACAAAAAGTAGAACTCCTAGGCCACTTCTTGCTTTTTTACTAAAAAAGGGTGTGTCCTCGCGCGCAACCCAATCAACCCCAATTTAAACACATAGGTTTTGTTTGGCCAAATTTTTCCGCTGACTTTGCTGGGCTGGGCCCGCGCTTTGAATCAAGCGATCACAAAAGGGTCGTTTTGACCAAGTTTGCCACCAATTTTGCAGGGGCTAACGTCAATTTGGCAGCAAGCGATCACAAGGGGGTTTGGCCTAGTTTGCCTTCCCTCTTTTCCCCAACCAGGCTTTTTAAAGGGTAAGGCGAGTTACCCGCAATTTCGGGTGTGGCCGAGCTTTTTTGGCGCTCTAATCGGGCCCGTAAGTACATCCGTCCCTTTTATATTTTGGGGCATTTTTTTAAAAAAAAGTGCTGGCCAAAACACAAATCCTCTCCAAAAGGGAGAATTACTAAGGTCTTTCCTTCCCCGTTAACGGGGTTTCGGGGGTTGCGGGGGCTCGCTTTTCCCTTGCATTTGCATGGTACTCAACTGCTCGCAAAGGTTTTTTTAAACTTAGAAATCTCCCCCCTGTTTTTTTTGTTTTGCCATTAAATTAAAAAAAAAAATTTTTTTAATTTTTAAAAAAAACCAACCCGCCCAAAACTCGGAAATAATTTTTTTTACTACATCACACACCTTCAATGACAATACAACCCCGCTAACCCACACCGGCGCGTGTCAACCTGAAATAAAAAACAAACCCCCCACCCCCACCCCTCCCCCTTTGGGAAGCCCCCCTCCGGGTTTATTGATTTTTTTTGGGCCTTGCCGGCGCGGGTGAACAAGGCGCCGCTCTCGCAGCGAAATTTAATTTTTGGCCCTCGTGCCAGCCCATCGTTACACATAGTTTTTTTTAGGTTTAGTACATCCGTCCCTTGCATATTTGAAGCAATTTTTATGAAAATAGTGCAAACCACACACTTTTCCTCTCCATACTGGGAGAAAGTACTAAGGTTTTGCCTAACCCAACAATTTGTTTGGCCCCGAACAATCAAAATCGCCAATTTGTTTCATAAGGGGACACTTAAAAGGGAGATGAAAAGGTTAAAGTAAAAAAAGTTTAAAACAACTTTAAAACACCAAAACAGCTCCCCAAAACACTGAAACTGTAATTTTTCAAACAAACAAGTCGCAAAAACACCCCTTTTTACCTCGGGGCCTTAAAAAAATGAAACCCGTGCCGGCAGACATGTAATATTTTGCTTGCCCTTTACTAACTAACCTCAACTTTAAATTTTTTTAAACAAATACCTAAAAATGCAGTTTAAAAAAAAACTTATGGGGCCCCGAAAAACAAAACCCTTCTTCAAATAACGTTAAGGGCCTTTTAAAAAAAACACAATTAAAACACAGTTGGGCACAACCGACGAAAAAAACGCAGCCTTCTTTGTGGTGGCTCAAACAATGACGGCCGGGGGCGGGGCCACGTCACAGCCTCGAACTCAATTTCTGATGCAAAGTGGCCAACCCAACTGAGTGTGTTTTCGTTTACCAGGACAGGGTAGGGGCCAAAATTTCCGCAGCCGTAAAAATTTAATTAACGAGTTTCAAACCCCCTGTCTTCCTGTCAATGTACAAAGTTTGTAGTTGAAAATTAGTCAGAAGAAGTGTGCCGATTTTATGGCATTTAATTGAGAGAGAAAGAGAAAGAGTGTGTGTGTGTGTGTGTGTGTGTGTTAGTGCGTCTGTGATGTGTGTGTGAGTGTGTGTGTGTGTGTGTGTGTGTTGTGTGTGTGTGTGTGTGTGTGTGTGTTGTGTTTGTGAGTGGGTGCATTTTTGTGTGTTTGTGCATGTGTGTGTGTAGTTTGAAGTCTTACTTGTCAGAGAACAGGGAAAGGGGCATTCTGGGTTACTTTCGCCCGAACTGAGTGAGGGCGGAAGTGGCCCAGAATGCCCCTTCCCTGTTCTCTACCCACGATTTCCTTTCCTGTAACTTCCCTGTCCCGATGGGATAGTACATGACGCATGAGACTCAAAGATGGAAAATTCTTCCTTTCCTAGCTACACCCTTATCGGGGTGAGCGATACAAAAACTGATCAGCCATCTAAACACATTTCCTCAACGCTTTCAAATTGCCTTTCTTTAAGGAAAGTAGCCAGATCTTTGCTCACGCTCTGGAAAAGTTGTTCTCTAAGAAGGAGATCTCGCAGTGATTGAAAAGTTTTATTCGTTTTTGATAAATCGATCCATCGATCCAAACAATGACTCATACGAATTAGAAACGATGGAAATGATTCTCCTTTGTCAGGTCGCACAGAACGGAAACGTTCGCGAAAACGATCGGCAGAACATTGAAATTTCTTGAGGAGTTCTTCTTTCAACTGATCCCAAGTTAAATTTTTGTTTCGCCGCAAGTGTGTGGTACAGTGCCAAAGCGCTAAACCCTTAAACAACGACGCAATATACAATTCCACTTTTCCTTTGGCCAACCACAAGACGTTGCGTGACTTTCAAACCGGAAAAGAAAACTATCAATGTCATCCGTTTTTTTTCCCCAAAAGGCGGTAACTATTGGAATATATGCTGATTTCGGTTGAGGCGCACTTGCGGAACCGACTGTTGGAGCTGGTGGAGGTTCTCTCGATGCCTGTAATCTTTTAATTTCAGCATCGGTCTCTAATTCTAACTGCCTCAACTTAAATTGACGTTCTTTATCTTCAGCTTCCCTCTGTAGTCTTTTTTTCTTCAATCTCAGCTTCCCTCTGTAGTCTTTTTTCCTCAGCTTCAGCTTCCCTCTGTAGTCTTCTTTCTCAGCTTCCCTCTGTAGTCTATTTTCTTCAGCTTCCCTCTGTAGTCTATTTTCTTCAGCTTCCCTCTGTAGTCTATTTTCTTCTCTCTCTAGTTTCCTTTGATTTTCTTCTCTCTCTCTTAGCCTGTCTGCCCTATCTATGCATTGTTGCACATAGTTAGTAAGTTTTTCTCCATCAAAACCCAAGCGTTCCGCTTGTTGAACATATTTATCAAAATCATCCATAATGAACCGTCAACAGATATAAACACAAAAACAATTTCTAAGTATGAATAAAATAAGGCGATATATGATGATGTTTTATGTTTCACAACAACGTAATTATAGTATATGCAAATAAAGAATTCAATTTCCGGTGTAACCAGAAAACAGCCTACTAAAAGAGGGTAGATATCAAATCCAAGGAATATATTTTTCCAAAAGTAATTTGCAAACTGCTATCAATTTAGAATTAAAAAAAAATGAAGTTCAATGCAAATCTGTTTTTCCTAAGAAAGGAAAAAGCACAATAAAGTTTTCTGAAAATAAATTCTTTATAAAGTTTTAGTTCTTAAATGTTCTTGTTGTCAGTCTTTCTTACTTAATTCCAAATGAAGTTACAAAACAAATGTATCGCCTTATACGGTAAGTGAATATAAATTTACAAACAAATGGAATCACAAACAATTAAAAAGAGGGGAAGAAACACAAACTAGCGGAAATCCTACCTAAAAGATGAAAATGTTGAAAAGAAAAACTAGATAGGAGCTTATTGAGGAGAAGGTTTAAGAGGTTTGAAAAAGGGGGTGAAAAGGAAATGAAAGGAACACAGGATCGGAACAGTGAGATGAAATCAAGAAAAGCAAAAGAAGCCCTCAGACAGCACCCTAGTGGTCACTGTCTCCCGTGAAACTGGAGACGGGGAAAAACAAATCACTCACAATATACACAACACTACAGCAATAATGCAAAATGATAATCAATCAATTAATAAATGCACATTCACCCAAACTCAAAGAAAATCTCGCACCACACACAGAAAAAAAAATAATTCAAAAGATAAAGATGTTTATTTGGGCTGAGCAGTAATCAACTCCACCACCTACACTAGTTGCGTGACGGAGGTGAAGTTGATCCCACACTCTGAGGGGCAAGGGGAAAAAATCAAAATGAAACAATAGGAAAGGGAAAGAAATAGATATTTACGAGAAGGGAAGGACTACCGACTCCCCAACGCCATGCCCCCCTGCTAAACACAGGAAGAGGTTGGGGCTATCAGTCCTGGGGAAGGGGACAAAACAAATTCTAATCCTCTAAGGGAAGGACAGCGACTCCTCAACGCCCTGCCCCCTTGCTGCCAGGCACGAGCAAGAGGAGGTTGAGGCTATCGGTCCTGAGGGGGGAAAGGGTCAAAAAGAAATCCTACCAAAAAAAAACATTAACGGAGTAGAGCAACCAAAAAAAATCTCAACCACCCGAAATACATATAGAAAAAAAAACAACAAATGCAAATATTATACACAATAAATAATTAACTAATTTCTTTTCTTTTTTCTTCCCTCAAACCCTTGAGGGTACAAATCAAAATCCTCTTTTTTTTCCTTCCCTCAAACCCTTGAGGGTACAAATCAAAATCTTTTCCAGGCCCCAGGAGCACAAATAGAAATCTTTTTTTTTTTAGGGGGAAACAAACGGCAGCTACGTCGGGCACGTCGGGCCTAGTCGGGCCTAGTCGGGGTCACCACTGTCACACTGTCACTTTTGCATACCCGCATCCATGACAGCATTTACTCCATTCGCACACGCAATCTTTCCAATCAACCAAAAGGCGCACTACCGAATGTTTTTTCCTCTCCCCCTCTCCTTCAGGGAAAAACACTTTACTAAATCACATCAACAACTTATAAACAGATTTTACACATGTGTCTCTCTTTACACTGAGAGATAAATGAATCTTTACACATGTACTCTCTTTACACTGAGAGATAAAATAATCCAGTCCAGCTTCTATAAAGCCATGGCCTTCACATTACATTAGCCCCAAAAAACCAGACCAGGAGAATAAATAGCTCCTGTACTCACTGATGCCCTGCCTGCATCAAGTAAAAGCTTCCATGCTTTCCCGATTCCCTGTCTTTCTTAGACATCGGATTGCCCCCTTGAATTCTCTCGTCACTGGAGATATGAGTTTCGCCTTCTCTTCCTCGACTTCTTCTGTCCCTTGAGAACTGACGAGTTCCAACTCCTCTCCATGGAGTTGGTACTTGCTGGGGCTGAACTACTGGTGTGTTCCCCACACCATGGCCATCTTTAACCACCTCACGGGGTGAAAGGTGAAGGGTGAAGGGTGAAGGGCTGAAACACGAATAAGGTTCGTGTAAGTAACCTGCTTCCCAATTTAAATGAATTCTTTCTCTTTTCTTTAGGTTCTCCCCTGTAGCTTTCCCCAACTATCTATGGCTCACCTGGTAATGACTGGTCAGCAGAG
The DNA here is from genome assembly GCA_018398815.1 of Conus ventricosus. Classification (NCBI taxonomy): domain Eukaryota; kingdom Metazoa; phylum Mollusca; class Gastropoda; order Neogastropoda; family Conidae; genus Conus; species Conus ventricosus. Next base: position 19,875,639 of record CM031611.1, on the reverse strand, counting down.
AGGACCAACGTCCTGACAGGTTCGAGTCTCTAGGCCATCTGCTGGGCTAAAACTGATTCTTTCCTCCCTCCTCCAAGTGAGTGCATACTCAGTGTTCAAAACACATGACCAGCACCTTACCAACCCTTGTTAAACTATCACTCAGTGGTCACTTTCACCCAATGACCACCATTCTTTCTTTAATGAGTATATCTCACAATTATTTTGGGGACGCTCGCTACACTAGTCAAGCCACATGAATATTCTTCCTTTCTAGTAGTGGCATGGGGAAATGATTCATATCACTAAACTACATGCGATGGAGCGTCACATGCCTTGATGTGAGGCTACGTCACATGACACCCAGCTAGCAGAGATGGAGATCTCTCCGACTCGACGGTCCGTCAATGAGTGCCACACCACTAGCCTAACCAAGATGGCAACAGGTAAAAAAACACAGCTCACCTGTGGCACCTGACACAGCTGATGAACCACGTGGAAAACGATAAAAGGACAGAAAAAGAAAGCTTTAAAGAAAAAAAAATGAAGAGAAGTATTGGAGGATGGGAGCGAAATGCACGGACGTAGCGCACCCGGGATGACACAAATAGCACACTGGTCAACACCCGGCCAATGTAGTAAAGATGTCACTGGTAACACTCCACTTTATACTGGGTTTGAAAAGAAATGATTTATCTTCTAAACCAAAAGTATGTACGTCCGTGACAGTGCCCAATTTCTCCAGCAAAAATATGTTCGGTCGATTGTAAATTTCTCGTTGTAAAAAAGAGGTTCAGAGACAATTTCTTTGCTCTCAGTTAGATCGATATTTAGTATTTAGATCTGCGAATGCTAAAAACACATCTCTCCAGAAAAAATTACATCGGCTATTAGTGTAGCGTTTTGCTCCATAACTACTGAGATTGTTTACTTCTGGACATAGCGTCTGAATTACTATTTTCCATTTTTGAGATCCAATATACAACTTTCTTATCCATGCTAGTTTTAATGACTTTATAGTTTTTATGTCTGGGATTCCTAGTCCTCCGTGTTCAATGTCGTATGTGGAATATGTTTTTTTGACTTTTGTTGGTTTGTTGTCCCATATGAAATCAAAGCACATCTTTTGTAGTGATTTAATCTCAACATCTGGTGGGTTAGGTAATAAAATCCATAAATAAACTAACTTTGAAAGAATAAGCGACTTCAGTATTGCAACTCTGCCCAGTGGGGTACACATTCTTTTTGCCCAAATTTTAAATAGAATTTTTACTTCCAAAAGTTTGTCCGCTACATTAATTTCCGTTAGATTTGTTAAATCGTTTGAGAACCAAAGTCCTAGGATTTTGAATTTTCTGGGGTTCCATTCCATATGCCTATGTGGTAAGTATTTTACAGGTGAATTTTTCTTTTTCCTAACCAAACATTTATTGTTTTTTTTCAAAATTAAGTTTCAATCCCGAAATTTGTTCAAACTCGTTTAATATTTCAAAGACTTTTTCATACGACTTCTTGTCTCCATGCAGAATAAACGTCGTATCATCAGCAAACTGATTTATTTTAACTCGGTGTTCGAAATATGTATACCTTTTATTTCTTGATCTTCTCTTATCTTGCATGCTAGAATTTCAGCACACAAAACAAATAAATAGGGGGAGACTGGGTCGCCATGACGACATCCTTTTTTAACATCAAAGCTTTGCGAAACTTTTCCATTAACTGTTAAACATGATTTTATATTGCAATAAAAAATAGATATCCAGTTACAGATATCTTCGCCAAAACCAAATGCTTTAAGAGTTTTTTCTTTGAACTTCCAGCTCACCGAATCGAACGCTTTTTCGAAATCAATTGATACAAGCAGTCTAGGCAAATTCTTCTGTTCTAAATAGTGCATCATGTCGTAGATTAGTCTCAAATTGTCTCCAATGTATCTGTCTTTTATAAACCCAGTCTGATCTTCATTTATTAACTTTGGAAGCACGGTCTTTATTCTGTTTGCTATACACGTTGACCTGATCTTATATGTAACATTTAAAAGTGTAATCGGTCGCCAGTTTTTCAAAAATTCTTTTGGCTTATCGCCTTTTGGCAGACATATTATAATCCCTTCCCTTTGTGTTATGGACATTTTACCGTTACTGAAACCTTCGTTAATGGACCTGACTACAAAATCGCCCAATTGCTTCCAGAAAAATTTGAAAAAATTAACAGTCATCCCGTCAGTTCCGGACTTTTATCATTTTTCATATGCTTTAACGCTATCGTTGCTTCTTCTTTAGATATTATACCTTCCATTTTATCAGATTCTAATTTAGTTAGTTTTGGTAAGTTTATGATATATTGTTCTAAGTCAACATTTTTGGTTTGTCTTTCTTCATATAATTCTTTATAGAATGTTTTAGTTTCTTCCAAAATCTCGTCTGTTTTGAAAGTGTCCGGTCTCCATGTGTTACAAGTTTAAACATTTGTTTGCTCACAAAGTGTCTTTTCTTAAGGGAACAAAAGTACCGGTTTACTTTTTCTCCATCAGATACCCCTCTCGCTTTGGAGCGCAAAATTATACCGTCCATTTTAATTTTTCTGATTTCTAACAGTTGTTTCTTCTTTTCTTGTAAGAGCATTAAGTCACTTTTACTTTTGAAGCTATCTTTTTCCAGTTCTTGTTTTTGTGGTCTAACTCTCGCTCTTTCGCGTTAAGTTCCCTTTTCTTTTTTATTGAATATGTAATTGTTTTTGCTCTGATTTCCATTAGTAAAGTGTCTAGGAACAACTGGTCTGATATTGTAAATTGTATTTCGTTGTTTGGAATGTCAGTAATTTTTGTTCTTGCGTACGTTAACACTGCATACTGTTCTTTCACTCTTTCGATTATTTCATTAATAATTTCTACATAGTTGCGATCTTTCAGTAAGGATGCATTAAATTTCCAAAACATTTTCTTTTTTTCTTCTTTCTTAAAGTTCAATTCTAAGGTTATTAGTGAATGATCACTCCTGTATCCCACGAGAATATCAGCATTTTTTTTACATTACTTAGCAACGAGTCGGAAACAAGAAAAAAATCCAATCGACTTTGTTGAAACGGTTGCATTCTTCTCCAAGTAAAACGAGTAATTTCTGGGTTGAGTTCGCGCCAGATATCTACCAGCTCTAGATCGGAAATCATTTGTAATACTGTATTACTAGCTTTAATGTTATTAATATGCTTGTAATTATAATAATCTAAATTTGGATTAAGTACAAAGTTCCAGTCTCCTGCTAATACTACATTTGTGACACATAATTCTTCTATTTTCTTTTGGATACTTTGATAAAAATCGGGGTCGTCTTTGTTTGGACCATATATATTCACGAACATAATCTGTTTATCCAGTGTGTTAATAATCGAAATTATATAATTACCTTCACTGTCTTTTATTGTTCTTTCTATCTTAAAATCGAAATTGTTATTGAAGAGAATACCTACACCTCGTGATCTACTATTATTTGATGAAAATACACACTCGTATCCCCATTCAGCACGGATTTGAAGTTCTAGGTTTTTAGTAAAATGCGTGTCCTGTAAAAAGTATATTGAATATTTTTTTTTGCCTCAAGTACTGAAAGACACCCTTTCTTTTTTTCATATTTACCCAGACCCTGGCCGTTCAGTGAACAAATTGCTATGCTAGTCATCGTGGAATGGTTTGTTTACTAACGAATAATCGCCCCTTTTTATTTCACTATAATTATCCATGTGATGTTTGCTTTTGAAACAAAAAATTGGCCACCGGCTAGTCAGACTAATCTTTACACACTCTCTCGCATTCTCGCCGCAATCTTTCCTTTTCTCCTTCATGCGTCACTCGTGAACGTCGCTCATGACATGGAGACCATGGAGACGTGATAGCTTTTTCCTTGCTCAAAAACAGTTGCATGTGCCGGTGTAACCCCGACCCCCCCCCCCCCCCCCCCCCCCCCGACGCCTACCCCCTCCCCCGCCCCTTTACCAGTGTTTTGTTGAATGACTTCCTACGACATACACCCCACCCTCTGAAGAGTGCCAGAACAGCCATGGTGGTTACACGCATTACTGAGCTTTTGGGAGCATCATTATGCCCTGTCTTGTGATTTCAATGACTTTGGGAAATCAAATTTGGATACGTACCCACTTTAATCAAATGTACACACCAAACGATTGCTCGAGATTGAAGGCAATTGTGTATCGTTATCACTAAAGAATGGAATTAAATGTTGGCCAAACTTCAACGCATTGACTTTCTTATTTTGACAGTTATGAATGTCTGTGAAAGTGATCCTTAACTTTTTTGTGCGTAGCTTATTTTGATGGCGTTCTCTTGAGGCCATTGTATGAAAAAAGTCATTGTGGGTCCTTGAGGATCTGGAGGGGTTCCTTGTATTGACTGTTTTGCTCATGGGAACAAGCATGTAACATGATTAGTAAAATGTAATTTTTGTAAATAGAACAACACTTCAGTCGTTAATTGGAATGGGAATTTCTCTTCTGTTTATACTTTCGTGGTTGAGTGTCAGCACCGTGTGAGCGTGAGTCTGTCAATGCTCCTGCATTCTACCAGTAGGGACGAGGTCTTCAGGCGAGCCCTCACTGACTATGCCCGGAATGATGTTCCGACAAGCAAAGTACTTTTGCAAAATTCAGCTTACCTCCATACGGCCACACAACGCAACATCTTCGTCCAGAATAAGGACCATAACCATCATTGAAAAGAAGAAAAATATGTGCAAGTCCTTGAAAAGAAGAAAAATATGTGCAATCGCCCACTAATACTGACTGGCCGCCTAATGAAAAGGCAGCTACTTTAAATGAATACATCCAGTGGCATAACAATATGAAGAGAAAAACTCTTTGCAAGTAAACGAGCTGGATTCGGCTGTTCCTACAGCACGGACGTTCATGCCACAGTACTGTCAAAGGGTAATGAGAGAGAATTCCCATTACACAAGTTGATTTTCATAGCCTGATCAGATCTGTAAGAAGTATTGTCTAGGTCTAGGCGAAATGACGTTTTGGCAAAGTTCAGAGGGACTATCTCCATAACAAGAGTAAAAGTGTCCATTGACCGTTTCCACTGTGACGAAATATTAATGTGCATGTAGCCCACTGTGGATTTGTTTTCCTGAATTTGGTCGCATTGTATCCATCAGTCATCTCTTACTGATGACGTCACTAAAGTTTTGTGTGCGCATGTGTAACTCTCTCGTCTGAATTATCGTAATGCTCTTAACTCTAGCTATCTAAGCTGTCTTATCAGTAAGTTTTGAAAGTCCACAATCATGCTGCCGCCTCATCTTTGTTCGTCTACATTTTGACCAGTTTAGTCCATGATTGTTTATTCTGCACTGGCTCTCTGTTCAGCCCAGGATCTACTTCGGCGTTGCAATTTCCATGTATAGATCAAAGTAATCAGTACACATCGAAGTAATAGTGCAAATCGCATCAAGGCAATGCATCGTATCATGTCGTCAATGCGCATCAAGGTATTGAGTAAAGCGACGTCATAAATTACTTTGAAGTGGTTGATGATGTTAAGTTATCAATTTACTGCACGTTGACTAAATCATCAGTGTATATTACGATATACCACAGTACAAATGTGCATCAAAGTTATGTATTGCATATTGCATGACGAATGTACATTAGGATGGTGATATGCTACTGTACCTCCTATTTTGCGATGCACATCGAGGTAATGTATCATATGATATTATCACGATGCACGAAAATATCATCTCATCTAATAACATCAAGTTAGTTTATGGTACCTGATCTAACTGTTCATTGAGGTGATTTTCAGACCACTCTATCTGTGTATATCAGTGTAATATACCATACCATGTTATCAATTTACACAAAGATAACATACCATACGGCAACGCCATTGCAGACCAAGGTAATAAACCATCAATGTATATCAAAGAAATATATTAAACTACATCAGATTAATGAACGTCAGGCCAGTATATCATGCCGTAACATTAGTTTAGATCAAGGAAATATATCATACCACATCTGTAATGTACATTCAAGACTATTTGAAACTATACATCATTTTGTGTAAATAAAAAAACATACCAAACAACACCATTACTGTATACCAAGGTAATATATTACACCAAGGCCTAAATGTGCATCAAGGATTTATACCATACCAGTCTTCTTCACCATCTTTTTCACAAGCTGTATATACAAGTTTAGGATAGCTTTAATGGTGATATAAAGGAATGGAACACAATGTATTTTACAATATAAGACTTACGACCATCTGATTTTCAGGATGAAACTGATGCATCTGTTTATGAAGGCCTTGAGGTCATGGATGCGTGACTTCATCAATATTCATGTCTATGAACCATATAACGGAACACGCCTCATATATGTGTTGAAAATTCTAATCCTTTTCTGGAGCATGAAGGCTGTGACGTAGGATGTTGACACATTTCACTCAGCCTATTTAATGCGGCTTTTGATCATCTTGATCTGCCCTACCATCTTTGCTGATGACACTGTCCACATGCACAAGGTATTTGACTTCTTCAATGCTTCATCTCTTAGCTGAATGGGGTTTTGTGATGTGTTGCTCACCCACACTGAATCAATTTTGCTGGTGTTGAGTTTGAGGTTTGATGTCTTTCCTTCCTCATCCAGCATAATGTTTTTGCCTTAACATTGTGGTGGCTGTGTAAGAGAAGGCTGATGTAATCAGCAAAGTTTTCACCTACCATTTGTGTGTTAAAATATCCCTGGATGCTGGTGTATCTGCCCTCTGTTGTGTTTTTTTTTTCTCTCTTGTGTCCTTCATGTCCAGGCCCTTCACCAACACGAACCAGTCCATCTGAACACGAGTGCAAAAGCTACGGCCAACAGACGTCTTTTCTTTTGCTCTCGCGGTCAGCTCTCATCATAAACGGTAATGTCTTTCCTTCCAGTCGTCCAGTGTCAACGCCATCAGTAGTGAAGGGGCAATACCATTATCGTGCTCCTTCCTCCTCTCTTGTCAAATTGTTTGCTTTTTGTTCATCCGACATTGGCCTCAGGTGTGAACCCCGTGGTTTTGAAGTGACAGACACTCCGAAACTTGTCAGTTATAGTCTTCCGACCACTCTCGAAATGTGCTTCACAGCATGTGGCAGGTCAGGGCACCATAGTTTGTGCGCAACTCATTGGCGGACTTTTGAGGATTTACTCAGCTACGAAGGAAGCAAGGTCCATTTTTCAGGTGTATAAATGAAGAGCGAGAGGTATTATGCTTAGATAAAAAGCACTACTCCTTTTAACATTCAAGACGAACCAGGGGAGGAAAACCACTGACAAAAGTATCGATCTCAATTACTGATTCTGAGATAGAGCCTTCTCTTGTGAAAATATGGCTGCGAGTCACGCCCTAGATCTAAGATATAAAGCTGGTTGGCTTCCTTACAAAAAGAGTTGTAGCAGGTACCGTTGCAGCACTGTGTTTATGGCTCAAGTGCTCAAGAGACAATAAAAGCTTGTTAAAAATAAAAGCCTGTTGCGTATCCTTGACGCTTGGAAGGCGACCACCACGCACCCAGCTGTTGCGTGTTGGGTCCTGTAAAAAATGGATCGTAACAGTGTTGACCTATAATGCGATGTCTTTGTTCCAGATTGAGCAAAGTAAGAACAGTGAAGTTAAAAGAAAGAGTGAATGGGGCGAAAACTAACTCTGAAAGAGTCAACTAAGGTGTAAAAATGGAACCGAACCTGACAATACGAGTGAGAATGAATGTGACACCAAAGTTGAGAGTGTCGAGCACGAAAGAGAGGTAGTGGCAAGCAAGCCAGAGGACGCCCCGATGTTCGCGAAATAACTCTTCACCGTTTATTAGAAAGCTGTCTGATCGTCTCAAAGACGTGTAACAAGGGCTTTCTTGAATCTTCCAAAAATAGCTTTTCACGGATCTTGCAGGAAGTGACAGGAATACGATTCCTCTTCGTGTGTAGCAGAAGGGTAGACTTCCTTTCTTAATAGGTTTCATTTGGTGCCTTTCCCCCTATTTATCCGGCGTTTCTTTTTCCCTCAGTAGTACATCTCAGTTGATAGTGACCTTCCAGGCTACTGGTGGTATGCTAGCAGGTCCTATTTTTGTCTTTAGGGAATTGATGGATTTGATGACTTCAGACTTTGAGTCAGAGGGTTGGTGTTAACGTCCCAAACCTGGATCATTTTCGTTGTATATAGAGGTTTAGATGGGAGGTAATTTCAAGATTTTCTTCAAGTGTTCAGGCCACTTCTTCAGTTCCTGTTCAGCTCGTTGGTGATGGTGTTGCCATCTACATTTGTCACTGGTTGCTTACTTTTTTTCTCCCTAAACCAACAGTCAGGGAATTGTTAATCTTGATGGTGCTGATTTAATACATGAATTTTTACCTTTTGATTTCAGCCTACTATTGTTAGTGTTTTTCTGTTTTCATTTTAGTCCAGCATGGCTGTATGTGCCAGCCAACCAGTCATTGATTGATAAAGGCGTTGGACGAAATCTGTGAGCCCGTGATCAGCTCTCACTGTCGTAAAATTAAGAACTTGACAATGGGCTGACATGGATCTCAAGGATATTCAATTAACACAGGCCGATATGAATGACCAAGACAGTATCAGTCCACAGCAAATTGCGCGCGCGTGCACACACACACACACACACACACACACACACCACACACACACACACACACACACACACACACACACACACACACACACACACACACACACACACACACACGCAAACACGCACCACACACACACACACACACACACACACACACACACACACACACACACACACACACACACACACACGCACACACACACACATGCAAACACACACACACACACACACACACACACACACACACACACACACACACACACACACACACACACACACACACACACACGCACAGAATGCACGCTAGTGTAAATGAATTACACACAGAGAATTGATTGGCATGGAGTGATGTACATCGCACACAAGGTCAGTAAATGCTTTGTGGGCATAAGATACACAGACAAAATCGGTCAACTATAGGCTGACAGAGATTACACGAACAGAATAAGTCAGCACCAGGTTGAGGTAAATCACACCAACAGAATCCATTTAAACCGGGCTGACATGACTCACACTACACAATCAGTTAACACAGGGCTCATATATCTCTTTTACAAGCAGAATTCTTACTAAACTGACTGGAATCGTACGCACAGTGAAAACAAATTCGTTGTCGGTGACGTGATTCAAGTATCAGATGATCTGTCCGCTGGAACAGTGTCAGCTAAAAGTGTCTGATATGTAAAAGCAGATGTAGCAAAAGGGCATGCATTGATGCATTTCTTTTGAAATCTGAAATGGAATTAGTTGAAGACAACAACAAAATAACTACAAACAAACAAACGAAGAGTCGATGATTTGTAAATTCAAATTGTCACTGATTGGAGAGAGAGAGGGAGAAGAGAGAGAGAGAGAGAGAGAGAGAGAGAGAGAGAGAGAGAGAGAGAGGAGAGAGAGAGAGAGAGAACACTGAACACTGAACACTGAACATGTTTAATGTCATTAGCTGAACAGCCTTTGTGACATGGGGTGCAACACAAAATCATCATATCAAAAAACGAACGTAACAGGCATAAAATAAACATCAATCAATTGAAAGCCTGAAATACAAGCAAAATAGGCCAGTATCTCGACCATCCAGTTTGATATATTCAAAAAAGAAAATATGTAAATACCATACCCAAAAATATTTTACTACTTCCTGTAGCATTCATTTTTCATTCGAACGTCGTTAATTCTAGATGACGATAGCCTCTGATCGTACTTTCAATGCCTCTGCAACATATTTAGCAAGTGATATCACTGCATTATCATCATAATTCAATTTTAAAACTCCAAAAGTGTCCTGATTTATGGCAACATTCTTTTCAAAAATTACACACTTATCACGTACGGCACTATACTTTTTACAATGAAACAAAAAATGCGACTCATCCTCCCTAAGGAAGCCACACAATGGACATGGTGACGCTGTAGATGACTCAATATAGAACCATCTTTTGTGGGCGTTTAGACCAAGAGTCCTTGTTCTAAGTCTGGAGAGACAAATTTTATGCCATCTGTTCGTTATTACTGAATATACTTTTCTGTTTCGAATATACTTTTAAAGCCATAGAACCAGTTATATTTATCCGTGTTTTCCATTTTAGAATGCCAGTTTTGTTTATATGAAGCTATCATTCTGTCTTTGAATTCCAGAATAAAACCATCCTCATAACCTACTCCCTGGCACATCCATACAATCCCAAATCCGTGAGTTGTCAAAATCTTCTTAACAGAATATACCCAATTTTCTTTCCCCGTTCATGCTCATTCAGCAACATTTCATAAGCCTGTTTACAAAGTCTTGAGGCAGGAAGCCTCAACAGTTTTAGCCAGTATTTTATACATTTAATGTTTGACCTAATATACAATGGGTATCTGCCGGTTTCGCCATAGATTACAGTATTCGAAGAATGTAAAGGGACATTTAAAAAGCGCTTAATTGCAAACGTATGTACTTTTTCTAAATCTTTGTTGTTGTAGAGTCCCCATATTTCAGCACCATATGTAAGAACTGGCTCAATTTTGGCATCAAAGAGTTTCCAGAATATTCTTGGATCAATTGAGTTAAGTTTGCGCAAAGCTCTTAAGATCTCTGTAACACCCTTTTTCCCTTTTCTACAAGTCTCTGTTACTGCGTTTGTAAACTCAACTTTGTTGTAAAAAACATGCCTAAGTATTTGTAGGAATTAGTTACTTTAACCTCACTGGTGCCATAAAACCATTTTTCATGACGGGAGAGATGACCACCCTTTCTAAATACCATTAAGTTAGTTTTATCAAGGTTTACCTTTAGAAATAGACGATCTGCCTCTTGCTTTAACTTATTTAACTGATTCTGAAGACCTACAACAGTGCTAGACAACAATATTACATCATCTGCAAATAGCATAAGAAAAAATTCAGTCGCTCCTGGGATCATCTGAATACCATGTTTTCCATTTTCACTTATCTTCACTGCCAATTCGTTAATAAAAAATGAAAACATAAGTGGGCTTAATAAACAACCTTGCTTCACTCCTTGTGGACAGTTAAATACATCTGAATAAACACACCTATCACGCACGCATGCTAACACAGAATCATAGACACCACGAAGAGCCATATACAGCTTGCCATCCACTCCACTTTTCCGTAAATTAATCCACAACATGTTTCGATTCACGGAGTCAAAAGCCTTTCTAAAGTCCACAAAGGCGACGTACAATTTTTTGTTTTTCAATAAATGCGTTTGAATTAGTGCGAAAAGGGTAAAAATGTGATCTGTAGTGCTATAACCTGATCGAAACCCAGCCTGTTCTTCAATGATTTTTTCCTCTCGTTCCCCCCATGTTGTCAGTCTTTTATTTAAAATATGTGTATAGATTTTGCTAACGACACTTGTAAGCGCAACACCACGGTAATTGTCTGGGTTATTGGGATCTCCCTTTTTATAAATAGGAATAACTATAGACTTGGCCCAAGATGCAGGGAAGTCGCCATCGTTAAACAGTCTGTTAAATAACATGACCAGGAAATCAATTATCTTTAAGTTGGCATGTTTCAACATTTCACCTAAAATCATATCTGGGCCTGCACTTTTTCCTGATTTTAACTTTTTTATACTGTCAATTACCTCCTGTCTGCTTATCCGATCATTAAATAAAGGTTCTTCAAATCTCCAGCATCCTCAATCACCATATCATTCTCATCGCTTCTGTCGTCTGTAGCCCCAAAGACTGCAGAAAAGTGATCATACCATTGTTGCGAACTTATATTATATATAAACAAACGACATTCTATTAACTGATCTGATTATTGCCCAAAATAAACTTGAATCTTTAATTGAATTTTTCAGCGTTTGTAATTTTGACTCTTCAAATTCATGTTTCTTTTTTCTTTTCAACTGTCCATATTCTCTTCTTTCGTTTACATACCTTTCCCGTGATGTTTTTTATTTTCTTCACTTTTACACCTTTGAAAACTTTTTAAAAGGCCCTTGACTACCCTTTTCTTTTTTCACACTCATCATCAAACCATTCATTGCATTCTTTCCTTCTCTTTCCAACTGTTCGGACCATGCACGCCGCGGCTCCACACAACGCACGTGAAAAAGTATCAACACAAGCATTAATATCAACAGGTAACAAGTCAACAGCGTTTTGTAAACAATCTTTGAAATGATCACTATTAAGTTCGTTTTTATAACATTCCACGTACTCGTCGGACCATACTATCCGTTCTTCACCCTTCTGAGGTGAAATACATTCCTTTTTGCCCAAAGCGTTTTTCCATTTCATTTCTACTGGCAAATGCCAGGAGAATAGCTTATCACCAACACACATATTGCATTTTTCTAACAAACAATCTGAAACAAGAAAATAATCGATTACACTGCATCCTTGTGGTGACACAAAAGTAAAGTCTCCTCAGAATCACTTTCACAAAAACCATTCAAAATCATGAGGTCAAATAAAAAACAAAGGTCCAACAGGGATTTCCCGAAATTATTTATAGTATTATCCTTAGAACGACGCATGTTCACGTCAGCTTCGTTGCTGTTATGTCCGAATTCAGAAACACAACCCATTTCTTCCACCTCCGATTGTTCACAGCCTGTCCGTGCATTTAAGTCTCCCCACACTAACATGTATGCATCTTCATCCTGTATATGTTCCAATAAACTTTCTTCCAAAATTAATATGCCATCTTTCAAATCTGTTCGTTCGTACAATGGTCCCCCTTCTGGTACTACATAGGTCGACACAAGGACAACATCTTTTTCTAAGCTGAAAACACTTTTATCAACTTTTAGAACGACAGTATTTTCACAAACAATATCAATTTTTTTCACAAACCGTTCTAAGCATTTCTTTATTAATACTAATACACCCCTGATTTTCTCCCGTGCTGAGATAATTTTTTTGCAGGAGCAAAATACTTTACATAATCAGGAAAAATACTGTTATAATCAAAGGAAGCGTCAACGAATGTTTCTGTTAGGCAAATGAAATGAAAAGAATGACATAATTAATAAACATAACGTCTGTCAATTTTGTACAGAGATTTTCAACATTATAGTTGAGGAATGTCCATTCATGTGGATGGTCGAGCCTGTCCTATTTATTCCTGCTCCGCAAGTGTCTGTCAGCGTCACGGCCACGGTTTGCCCAGTGTGGCGTTGAGTTCAGTCTGTCTGCCGGCCGACCCTCTTCGTCTTCCACGCACACCGCTTGCAGCACCCGTGACGTCACGATGAGAGGAATCCCACCACCCCTCACTCCGCCACCCTGTTTCCCCGTGGGAATCCCCGCAACACTCAGCGAAGCACGGTCACTACCGGCCCCCTCCGTCACACCTCGCTGTACAGCTGGCGAATCTTCCCCGTCACGATGCGACCCCCCACCATCACGCGCAAGGTCACGGCAGTGATGTTCATTATGTGAGGGCCGCACGCTGGCAGGAGACCCCCCACCCCCAACAGCCACCCCAGAACTTGACTGCCTGTCGACATCAAGAGCTGAAGAAGGCGTGCGGTCAATACTGCACGTGGAAGTCGTGCACTGGTCCGCTGTGTCGCTGTGTAGATCCTGACCCCTGGCGTGCCGTGTATCGCCTGTGTTCACTGGTACACGCGTGCTGTTGCGGTCCCCTGCTGCTTGTACTGATGCTGCCACTTCTGCATACGTGCGTGGATCGGGGAGAGCAGGACCGATCACCATCCTCCCTCTTTTGAAGTAGGCTTTCTTCCCGTCTCGTCTTGCCTCGGCCACCATGTGGGCCTGGGCTCTGGTCAGATCGTTGGCCACACTGACACCGTGAGAATGAATGTGACACCAAAGTTGAGAGTGTCGAGCACGAAAGAGAGGTAGTGGCAAGCAAGCCAGAGGACGCCCCGATGTTCGCGAAATAACTCTTCACCGTTTATTAGAAAGCTGTCTGATCGTCTCAAAGACGTGTAACAAGGGCTTTCTTGAATCTTCCAAAAATAGCTTTTCACGGATTTTGCAGGAAGTGACAGGATACGATTCCTCTTCGTGTGTAGCAGAAGGGTAGACTTCCTTTCTTAATAGGTTTCATTTGGTGCCTTTCCCCCTATTTATCCGGCGTTTCTTTTTCCCCTCAGTAGTACATCTCAGTTGATAGTGACCTTCCAGGCTACTGGTGGTATGCTAGCAGGTCCTATTTTTGTCTTTAGGGAATTGATGGATTTGATGACTTCAGACTTTGAGTCAGAGGGTTGGTGTTAACGTCCCAAACCTGGATCATTTTCGTTGTATATAGAGGTTTAGATGGGGAGGTAATTTCAAGATTTTCTTCAAGTGTTCAGGCCACTTCTTCAGTTCCTGTTCAGCTCGTTGGTGATGGTGTTGCCATCTACATTTGTCACTGGTTGCTTACTTTTTTTCTCCCCTAAACCAACAGTCAGGGAATTGTTAATCTTGATGGTGCTGATTTAATACATGAATTTTTACCTTTTGATTTCAGCCTACTATTGTTAGTGTTTTTCTGTTTTCATTTTAGTCCAGCATGGCTGTATGTGCCAGCCAACCAGTCATTGATTGATAAAGGCGTTGGACGAAATCTGTGAGCCCGTGATCAGCTCTCACTGTCGTAAAATTAAGAACTTGACAATGGGCTGACATGGATCTCAAGGATATTCAATTAACACAGGCCGATATGAATGACCAAGACAGTATCAGTCCACAGCAAATTGCGCGCGCGTGCACACACACACACACACACACACACACACACACACACACACACACACACACACACACACACACACACACACACACACGCAAACACGCAACACACCAACACACACACACACACACACACACACACACACACACACACACACACACACACACACACGCACACACACACACATGCAAACACACACACACACACACACACACACACACACACACACACACACACACACACACACACACACACACGCACAGAATGCACGCTAGTGTAAATGAATTACACACAGAGAATTGATTGGCATGGAGTGATGTACATCGCACACAAGGTCAGTAAATGCTTTGTGGGCATAAGATACACAGACAAAATCGGTCAACTATAGGCTGACAGAGATTACACGAACAGAATAAGTCAGCACCAGGTTGAGGTAAATCACACCAACAGAATCCATTTAAACCGGGCTGACATGACTCACACTACACAATCAGTTAACACAGGGCTCATATATCTCTTTTACAAGCAGAATTCTTACTAAACTGACTGGAATCGTACGCACAGTGAAAACAAATTCGTTGTCGGTGACGTGATTCAAGTATCAGATGATCTGTCCGCTGGAACAGTGTCAGCTAAAAGTGTCTGATATGTAAAAGCAGATGTAGCAAAAGGGCATGCATTGATGCATTTTCTTTTGAAATCTGAAATGGAATTAGTTGAAGACAACAACAAAATAACTACAAACAAACAAACGAAGAGTCGATGATTTGTAAATTCAAATTGTCACTGATTGGAGAGAGAGAGGGAGAAAAGAGAGAGAGAGAGAGAGAGAGAGAGAGAGAGAGAGAGAGAGAGAGAGAGAGGAGAGAGAGAGAGAGAGAGAGAGAGAGAGAGAGAGAGAACGAACGAACGAACGAACGAAATTTTATTTCACCAGGGTAATGAGATAAGCAAATTACATATGCTTTTTTCCACCCAGCCCTGGGAAAAAAAAAGAACCCACATGGACAACACACAAGTCAATATGGCAACAAAGAGGAAAAAGTAAATACACCAGTCAACTTGCAAACTGTATGAAGTAACAGACTAATACTACAAAAGCAAACGACAAGATCGTGCAAGCATCCATATGCGAGAGAAAGAAAGAAAGAAAGAGAGAGAAAGAGAGAGAGAGAGAGAGAAAGAGAGCGAAAGCGGGATATGGGGTGTGGGCGGGATAGGGGAGGGTGGGGGGTGGGTGGGGGGAAGAATATACATGTAAAGTACAAATACAAACGGGGAAACAAGAGTCAAATAGACTTGGATACACTATATACATCAAATCACAAAATGCAAATTGAGCGATATCATCAATGTAAAACATGTCAATTAGCTTAATCCATTATTGCTGTGGTTCAAATGACACGTGCAAGATTTCCGTCTAACACAGGCTTGTAATCGTACAGTATTTTATTTCTATTCACTGAGTCTTTTAATTGATTTAGGAATCAACTAGTACAGTTTTTTTTAATATATATCTTTTAAACTTACTGAACAGATATCCTTTTAAGCGCTCTTTGAAAATATTAAGACTTGAGATTTCTTTCAGAAATGGAGGCAAATTGTTCCAATACGTACCACCACTGTATACGAGGCTTGATTTGTAAAGGTCAAGTCTGGGCAGAGGCATTATTAACTTGTGGACGTGCCTATTGTCATTCGTCCGGAAACTGTTTACAATGGAGGGAGGTGCATTTCCATTTACCACTTTATGCATAAATATAGCCTTATTATATTCGAGTTTTTGCTTTAGGGGAAGGATATCCAAGGATTCATAATCGTTTAGAGTTAATGAACTAGATTTTAAGAGAACTAATTTTATTGCGCGCCTATGCAATCTTGCTAAAGGTTTCAGAATGTTTGCGCTGGCTGAATCCCATAAAGTAGAAGCATAGTCTATAATTGACTGTATATGGGCATGAAAGAATTGTTTTCTAGCATGCATATTCAGAAAATGCTTTATTTTTGACAACTGGAATATTTTTTGGGATATTCTTTTGCGTAGGTAAGCTACGTGATCGGACCATGATAAGTTGTTATCAATGACAACACCCAAAACTTTATGTGTTTTACTTCTTCGATTTTTTCACTAGAAACAAATATTGAAAATAAATCAACAGGCATATTTTGACGTTTTTGTCTGCTAGTAATGACCATGCATTTAGTTTTTTTGCATTAAGAGACATGTGATTGATTTCCGCCCATTTGACGGCACTGTTTAAACTATCTTGTAGATCGGACGTCACAACCTGCAAGCAAGGTGGTTAGAATGCATAGAGTTGTCATCAGCAAATAATTCGCAGTCACATCGGATACGTAGCGGTAAATCATTTATATAGATCGAAAAGAGTAAAGGGCCAAGAACAGATCCTTGTGGAACACCATATTTTACTGGCTGCAAATCTGATTTTAAGGAATTAACACATACTACCTGTTTTCGATTAGAAAGAAATGAGGACATGAACTGAAGAGTATTTTCAGAGAGTCCGTATAAAGCGAGCTTTTTTAGGAGAAGAGAGTGGTTTATAATATCAAAAGCTTTAGCTAGATCAATGAAGACAACTCCTGTAAGTTCATTGTTATTAATGTTCAAGAGCCATTTGTCAATCATTTGCGTAAGCGCGGTATGGCAGGAATGGTTTTCCCTAAAACCTGACTGCTTAGGATGAATCAAATCATATTTGTTTAAATGGATAGCTAAATATTTTTGGATATGTTTTTCGAGCGGTTTTGAAAGAATTGACAGAACAGATACAGGTCTGTAGTTACAAGGGTTGGACGGATCTCCAGTTTTGTACAGCGGGACAACTTTTGCTTGTTTGAAACATTCCGGAAAACAGTTTTTCTCTATACATAGGTTATACATGTAAGTAAGAGAGTCTGTTATGACTGGTGCAGACAACTTGATTATGTTGGGATCCAAGTCATAAATATCTTTGGTTTTCGATTGTTTCAGTGACATTAAGTATGCAAATACTTCGGGTATTGTTATGTAAGGAATTGACACATAAGATTTAATATTCTTTGACTTACAATATTCAGTTACTAATTCTAGATCATTTTCTTTCCATTCATCATTATTTATTAAGTTTTCAGCAACGTTAACAAAATAGTTGTTAACTGCGTCAGGGGTAATATCTTTACTGTTAAGTTGTGTTTGTGAATACCCTTTGTTTGTCAATTTGTTGATTGCATTCCAAATAGTTCTGGAGTCTTTTTATTTGGATACCATTTCTTGAAAATATTTGTACTTTGCGTTTCGTTTCATTGACGTCACAAAATTTCTCTGTTTTGCAAAACCAACGTCGTTTTTTGCTTTTAAAAGTTCTCTGATGTGTATTTCTTTATCTATATCCTTTGATATCCACGGCGGTTTTAAGATGGTATTTTACTCGTTTAGCTCTGATGGGTGCATGTTTATTGTAGATATTGGAAAATACATTAATCCAAAAATTTGTTGCTTTTTCAGGATCAGTATAATGGTATATTTGGGACAGAGGAGAATGTAGCAGGTCAAATAAAAAATCCTTTTCGTTAATCTTTTAAAACACCTATATAGGATAGATTTATGACCTGGTTTTGGAATTTGTACCCCCCTTTTCCCCCAAGTAATACAAACTGGGGAGTGATCACTGCACCCAGTCGCTGGAGAAGAGATTTCCACAATGTATATTTAGATGTGACATAAATGTGGTCAATGAGAGTACTGGAATTAGTTGTAATTCGTGTTGGTCGATCCACTATCTGGTGTAAATTTAATGAGGTATACATTTCGGTCCATTGTTTTTGAGGCTTTAACAAGTCAATATTGAAGTCACCAAACATAAACATTTCTCATTGTCAATTAGAGCGGCGTCCATCATTCTACTAAAGTTATCAAACCAATTTATTCTTTCAGCCGGATTTCGATATATGAATCCAACAAGTATGGGACTGACATGCTTTATTTTTATTTCTAGCCATACTGATTCGACACCAAACTGTTCCAGATTCCCTTTCTGTTTTAAAGTTATCGACTGATTATAGTAAACTAACAAACCTGTGTCCATTTTAGCTTTTGGATCTAGACGAATAACTTTATAACCAGGCATAGCTATATCAGAATCTAATGTACAGTCTGTTAATCGTGATTCTGAAAAACAAAACAGGTGAAAGGGATTCCCGGAATTTTCCAAGATCGCTGATATATCAGTTAGCTTGCTTAATACACGGTTAATATTGAGATAGCCAATCCGGAGTCCTTCTTTGCAAGGCCAGGTACTCAATGTAGACATAATGAGAACTAATGAACGAGAACAAATGAATAAGAGATTAGTAAGCACGACTAGGAACAACCACGCACAAACTTATCGAGGGGTACAAATTCAAAGAAATATAGAAATAGTTTTAGTAAGGAGATAACTGATTGAATTATAGAAAATTCACAATAGCTCCAAAACACTGAAATCGAGATTAAGCATACAAATTTCAATCACAAAAACATTAAATTAAGTTTAACTATTGTGTACAGTGAATCATCGACGAGTCCAAAAACAGCCGGCAATTGAAGATCAGATTCTTCGAAAGCAGTTCAGGCGAACAGCTTGCAGCACTACCTCTACACATTCTGTTGATGAATTTTCATCCACCCACCCACCAACCCGCCCACCTACTAGCAACAGCTATGATAATAATACTGGAGAGTAAGGGGGTGGTAGGGATAAGGCAGAAGAGGGGAGTGAGGGCTGGGGAAAAATGGAATGAAAAGGATTAATTTGTTTTTCGCGATCAGCGCAATGAATATACCATAGTATATATCACATGCAAATCCATTACTATTACATGAACAAATAGCTTTGAAATACATACGTTCTTGTCCCCACACAAGAAAACACGATGTACTAGGTTTTAAAAGCTTGCTGTTGTGCTAGAATTTGAGAGGCCATATTGTTTATTAGCTGCACAGCAAAAGGATTAAGCAGATCCCCTTTGATGCTAGAGCTTTGGGCAGGGGGTCTGCACATGGATATTGGAGGACTTCAGGATTGTTGTACATTCTCCTGGCAAAATTTGTGTTCTCAACATTGGGAAAACTTTTTTCGTGACTGGGAAACAGAGGAGAAATCCTTTGCGTGTTATGATGCATGTGGTTAATTTCCTGTTTGTTTACACCGGAATAGGAGACCATTGGAATCTGAGGATACTGCATGGCTCTCTCATTAACATTCACAGGGAGAGGAAACAGGTGCGGGAAGGCCGGGTGCTGGGGGAAGGACTTCTGTCTCAGGTCTGTAGGGTGAGAGACTTGAGGCGCCGGCCATGATGGTGGGTAGAGGACAGCTCTCTGATGGTTTCAGGATAGAGGAATGGATGGGACGGGGCTCCCTGGAGAGAGACGGAATCATCCTTTATGTCCCCAGAACGAGGGAGATGGAGGGAGGGGCACGATGATGGGGAAAAGACTTCTGTCGGAAATCCTGGGGATAAGGGAACTGATGGGGTGGAGCATGTTGTCCAGACACAGGCCTCTGACCGACATGCTCAGAAGGGAACTGGTAAGGAGGAGTCTGTTGACGGGAACTCATGCCCTGGTCAACATCGACCGGAGAGGGAAGTGTGCGATTAGGGACTTGCTGATGGGGGGATGGCATTGCATGCTGCAAGCGTTGTTTGGGAAGTGACGGGAAATGATGGATAGAGGAGGAATGAGGCATTCTCCATCATCAGTGACCCGAGAATACAGTTGTTGTACATTTTCTCTGGCCACTGACATAGGACGACCATCTCGGACCTGGGGAAAACGACTGTTAACACTTTGAATCCGTTCTGTGAATTCC
Organism: Conus ventricosus; assembly: GCA_018398815.1. Taxonomy (NCBI): domain Eukaryota; kingdom Metazoa; phylum Mollusca; class Gastropoda; order Neogastropoda; family Conidae; genus Conus; species Conus ventricosus. The sequence continues at coordinate 19,854,986 of CM031611.1, read as the reverse complement.
TGATCTTGATTTTGGGGATCAAACTGGGTATTTCGGTAATTATGAACGGATCTTTTAAAATGATATTCTTCTTTCCAGTTTAGACACGCATGCTTTAAATTCACAGCAAGCTTTGCTGTGCCTTTTGCACTGGGGTGGGTCAGGTTATCGTACAATGCTAGACGCGGAGCCCCTGATGCTGCTGTGAAAGCATCATGATTGTCTATGAAGAGAACATTCATCTCTTTACTGACATGACTCAGATTTTTTGTTGGAGGGAAAGATTGCATTATTCAAGTTATGGCGCCCTCTAGCGGGAATAATAGAACTCATTGCTACAGAAGATCTTGGAAAAGCTGTTTTGACAGCACTGACTAATCTTGTCCAAGATTCCTTAGAGACGGACCAGCGGGACAGCTGTTTATCCCCACTTGCACCAGTACAGTCTTGATCTGATCTGATGAAGAAAGGGTCAGAAGCAAATTTGTCAAGTGAGTCACAGTTAAACCAGGAATACATAGTTTGTACATAAATTCCCCACGGGGGGCAAGTTTTCTCGGGTTGATAAAACTTCAGTACAGAATCCCCAACAAGAAGTATAGATGTGTGTGAAGGGAAGGTGACAGAAGGATGGCTATTTTGGGAATCAGCTGATGGACTGACAGTGTCGTTTGTTTTGTCACAGAAAGGAGACAAAGGGTGATTAACCTTGGTGTCAGATAAGGAACTAACGGGTGCCTTTGTCATGTCAGTGTTGGGGGCCTTGTTGGAAATGTTGTCCGGGTGTGAGAGCGTCAGTAGTCTACTAGGATCACTGTCATTTGGTTCATCGTCAGCCAGAATTTGGAAAGGGTTGTTTGTCGGTAAACTACAGACTACTTCTTCAGATTCAGTTTCACAGGTCAAACTTGAGCAGGGCTTGTTTTTGTCATAATCAATTTGGGCAGACAGAGAGATTGTTGGTGAATGTCTGTCATGCTCATTTGTCAAGCCGGTAGCTGTCTGATCAGTTTGAATTTTAGGGGGGCGTTCAGTCAAAAGAACTTCTTCATAAGATTGGGAAATACGTTGGTCAGAGTCAGCTTGTGTACTGACATGACTAACTGATGGCACCGTGGGACATTTTAGTTTTTTGATTTCAGACTGTAAAGTCCCAAGGTGTGTTTTCAGGGAGTGATTTTCTTTGAAAGATGATCTGTCTTTGTTTGTAAGTAGGAAATTTTTTATTGAGGGCATCAATGTAACAGTGAAGAGAGTCAATTTTATCTTGGATCAAAGCACGTACTTCATTTTTAAAGCACATTTTTCATCATTCAATAAAGAAGTCATTGCCACCTGAGATTCCTTTTGCGCATCAGTGATAGTGTCAATGGCAGTTTCAATATATTTCAGTTCCTCTCTTAACACAGGAGGACGAACACACACACTGGAGGTTTTCTTTCTATAAGATTTCGGGGTGAAACAGAGCGTACGTCGACGATGCTTTTTGCGTGGTTGGTGACTGGGTGACTCGTGGCGGCATGGGGTGACATCGTTGGAAGCTGTGCCCTGACTGCCATGTCCGCAGTGCGGGAGGGGATGGCTGGAGTGGGAGGAAGAACGACGACGCTGCTGTGTGTGGCCTCCTCACAGTGCAGCAGGCCGTGCACAGGCCGGGCAGGGGAGGCTGTGTGGTCAGTGGAGAATGTGGGCAGGGACAGGTCACAGGGATGTCTCAGGGACACGGGGTCCGGCAGAGGCTGGATAAAGGTGACAGGGGTGTCCAGCAGACAAGTGGCCAGTTCTTTCTCATCATGTGTGTCCATGAAACGTGTGACAAAGTGTCTCAGCTGTTCACATTCTTCTTTACTCCATGTGAAGCAGTCTAAACCCTGACACATAAAAGTGCCACCTTCGTGTGATTTGAAATATAGGCTAAGTTTGATACTTTTGTGTGAGCCATATAAAATTCCTATCACGGTTTTGCTTAAATATACGGTGGAGGGAAGTCTACTAGGGCTGGAAAGGAGGTAAGAATCTCATCTGAAGCGTCAAAATCTGAAATGTACACTTTGATATCGTCGTTATCAATGGCAGAATACCTATATACCAGGCTGTTTCTCCCACCCACAGTCTTTTTGGCTGCAGAAGAAACGTTTTTGTATCGAATCGTTAGTAGGTAAAAGTTTTTCATCTTGGTGTTCGTCCATTCTCTTACAGGAAAATTCTGTTTAAGAGAAAGTAAGAAGCAGACATTATTGTTCTGGTCGTGTTTGGTAGTGTAGGAAGTGCTGCAGTGCTGAATTCTCACAATTTTCACATTATTCCATGGGGTGATAAACGGAAATCTTCCTGAGAATGATTAGCACAGGCACGGTTTCCTCCCAGAAGTGAAAAATTGCATTTCAACTTTTTGTTGTAAATAAACACCGTGCTGACCAATACTCCCTGAATTAACACCACACAACACCAAGAAGATGACAGTGAATTGCTGAAGTTGTAGACGAGGCTGTCACTGTACTAGAGTTTTCACACAACAATAATCAAGCACAGTCACAATTGCTTATTTGCTGCATTCAACAGTCTTGAGTCAAAAACTTTTTATCACTATCTTTCGTATTAATCAGGGAATCAAAATTTTGCACATAGAATTAGTAACTAAACTTCCAACACGCCAAAACAGGAGAAAATGACAAATTCAAAGCAGAGCTGAGATTGACGCGTCCATGCTCAAGGGAGATCACCCAGAGAGAGAGAGAGAGAGAGAGAGAGAGAGAGAGAGAGAGAGAGAGAGAGAGAGAGAGAGAGAGTACATATGCATTTTTGGGCTGTCTCATCTAGAATGTCAGATTTTGCCTGGTTCAGACATAACAGATGAACAAATGACCAGCCGCCGTTGCGCAGTGTTTAGCGTCGCCAACTCCCGGCTGAGAGGTCGTGGGTTTGATTCTCATCAAATCTGTTTATCTGTGGGATTTTTCTGCCCTGACTGGCTCCACCCAGAGTAGAGTTTACTATTCGCTCAGCTGGGAAGACTGGAACCACACAGTCAGGTTTTGTCAACTTATTGAATGCGTCTCTGAGGGCGTTGATCAAAATCAACAATGCAGGTGTCTGTATCTCTTAGGCCTGGTTGATGCCAGAATATGTTATGAAAGTAAGCATACACTACAGCCCTCTCATGCAATCTCAGACCATAATGGGAATCTATAGCATTGTATTCATCACCTTCATCTTTATCGATCGGCATTACAAAAAAAACAGGTTTTGATTTCTATGGATCTTTATGCCTGCTCCTATGGTGACCTCAGTTTCGATTGCCTCTCTAGGTCTATGGCCTTGGTTTGGTTCTGTTGGGGGTCACCGTATCAGTACATTCATGTTGACTGTTGCAGGACGGACGTGGTGGCGCCCTCAGAGGGAGGGCTCACTCACGCCGGCTCTGCGTCTAAGTAACTACTGTCGTCAGTATGGAGCCAGAGGGTGGTGTCTTGCGTATGTTGGATAAGAACAGGCACCACTGAACACCACAGAAGTGACTCAGCAGTGCAGTGTCTCCTTTGGTGGGTTGCTTCATGATGAATTGACATTGACTGCTCCCTGTGGATTGCCTGTCTCGGGGCTGTTGAGATTGGGCTGTGGCAAAGGGAGTCAAAAGAGTGGCTTGGGTGTAATGCCACTGAGGTGGCACAGAAGATGGAACAGCAAAAAAACACACAACAACAAACCCACATAGACAAGCAAAAAAAAGAAGAAAAAACTAAAAAAAAACAAAAACGGAAAAAATGAAATACATCTTATTCCCTTATTTT
>CM031611.1:19828716-19846216 GCA_018398815.1 Conus ventricosus | reverse complement strand
AATGAAGGAAGGGTTGTTGAATAGGCCGTAAATGAAGGAAGGGTTGTTGAATAGGCCGTAAATGAAGGAAGGGTTGTTGAATAGGCTGTAAATGAAGGAAGGGTTGTTGAAAAGCAAGCCGGCATTTCAGATAAGTAGAGCTCTATAGACCATAAAATTACATTGACATTTGTTCAAAAGTGTTCAAAAATTCAAAGTTTTCACGTAGCATTTGTATATTCCAAGAAGGATTTTTACGCACTGAATATTGGATACCTCATGAAACGTACTGCGTACGACTCGCGCGAATAGTAAAGAGCACATGGCTGTTTGAGGTGTTTGTACCTCTGCGCTTGCACGTGAGCGTGTAAAGGGTGAGTATAAAAGTTAATCTGAATTTTCTGAAAGAGTAAAACATGAATGTCTCTTGAGCCGTCAGTTGTTTTCTTTCTTACACACGGAAGTGCCTATAGAACTGTCGAAAAGGGAAAAATATGATATTCAATGAACTTGTGGAGCTGTTAAGATGTCTGTAGCATTGATGGCCGACGATGTGATGGTTTTGTCTGGAACAACTAGGTCTGAAGAACAAGTTGGGTGCATTAAAAGAAGAAGCAGATTGCGCAGGCTTAACAGGCAATTTAGATAAAACATATATCATGTTTTTTTTATAGAAAAGGGTGACAGCTCTTACTTCATGGAAGATGGATTAGTTGCAACGTAGGGATTAAAGTGCTTAATCCATATGATTACTTGGAATGATGTTCAAAAATAAAAATGTATAAATTACGCTTAGGTGGAATTATGACGAGGAGGATGGAAGAGCAGGCGTTCTTGGAATTTTGAAAGGACAAAGAAAGCTTAACACATTTGATTATTACCCATATTGGATAAATGTTCACTGCACAAATAAAAAAACCCAACACAATCACATGTAGAGCTGAGATGTGGGAATATGACATACATTTATAGATGGAAAAAAAAAGTTCATACATATGCAGTAAAACATTTCCTACAATAACAGATACACTCATCTAATACTGTTTTATAAAGAGAATTGGGCAGATACACGATACACATTAGATCACCCGTGAAATACATTGACCGCAAGTCCTGAAACTTGAGAGAGAGAGAGAGAGAGAGAGAGAGAGAGAGAGAGAGAGAGAGAGAGAGAGAGAGAGAGCGAGAGAGAGCGGAGAGAGAGAGAGAGAGAGAGAGAGAGAGAGAGAGAGAGAGAGAGAGAGAGAGAGAGAGAGAGAGAGAGAGAGAGGAGAGAGAGAGAGAGAGAGAGTTGGGTAAGTTGCTTGCACAATAACCTGCTTCACACCAGCAAAATGAACTGATGAACGTGGTGCGACTCTTTCATATGGCATTGCTAAATGCCCGTCGACGTGGGAAACTGTCTGGCAGAACAGATGGTCCCATAAAAGAGGGATCATGTTCTCGAACATCAACCATTAATCCTAGGAGATTGTTCAGCTCTGTGGCAGCAAATGGAAATAAGAATCTCAGCCTCGCCATAGACGTAATGGAATATTGGAAGAGGATGAGGGGTGATAAGGATGAGAGAGAGAGAGAGAGAGAGAGAGAGAGAGAGAGAGAGAGAGAGAGAGAGAGAGAGAGAGAGAGAGAGAGAGAGAGAGACATACCGACAGACCGACAGACAGACCGACAGACAGACAGACAGACTGACAGACTGACAGAGAAAGACGGGGTGTGAGTGCATCAATGTGTCTCCTCTTTCTCTCTCACGAAAGAGAGAGAGAGAGAGAGAGAGAGAGAGAGAGAGAGAGAGGAGAGAGAGAGAGAGAGAGAGAGAGAGACAGAGAGAGAGAGAGAGAGAGAGAGAGAGAGAGAGAGAGGGGGGGGGGGGGGACAGACAGACAGGCAAAAAAGACGGGGTGTGAGTGTATCGATGTGTCTGCTCTCTGTCTGTCTGCCTGTCTCTGTCTTTGTCTCTCTCATTCACTGTCTGTCTCTCTCTGTCCCTTTCCGTATCTCTGTCTCTGTCTGTCTGTCAAGCTCACTATCTGTCTGTCTGTCTGTCTGTCTGTCTGTCTCTGTCTGTTTGGAGCGTTTCCCTGTATCTACGATTGCCTTCCTCTAAGTGTGTAACTATCTTCGAGTACTCGTGTTTATAATCAATACAAACTGATTACACCACACTAATACCACACTATCACCGACGCTAACAACAACACATTCGCCCATTACATTAACAAGCAATAATGTGAGGGAAACGGATGATGAAAGAAATAGCGAACAGAAAAAAAAAGAGAGAAAAAGTAAATAAAAGAACAGAAGAAAAAAAAATGTAAGATAGAAGGATAGACTGGAAACAAACAAACAAACAAATGAACAAATAAACAAACCGCAACAACGACAACACACAAGGATATATGATATCGCCCACACGAGGACGACGATGATGATGGTGATGGTTGTGGTGGTGGGTGTGGTGGTGACAGTGTCTCTGGAGAGGACGACTTTGACAGCGGATTAAATGATAACGATGCTACCACAGATGCTGCTGCTGCTGCTGTCTCTGTTGCTCTGCTGCTCTGCTACTCGTGATTCTGTTGATGTTGTTGCTGTCCTGGTGTGCTACTGCTTCTGTTGCTTCTACTGCCGTTGCTGGTGGTGGTGTGCTGGTGTGCTCCTGCAACTGCTGTTGCTTATAATAATAATGACTGTTGATAAGGATGTTAAAAGAAGAAAAAAGAAACGGATGTAGATGATTGAAAACATACATAAACATTCAAACCATTAGCTTGTCATTGGAAAGAAAAGTATCCAAAAACATACGTAAGATTAAGATATAAGATTAAAATGATAGCCCCGTCAACAGCAGAGGTTATCTCAGGACTGTCACCACGTTTCAACTACCACGTACATATGTTAAAAAGAATTAAAAGCAAAACCTTACCAACCCATTAAAAAGGATTAAAAGATACGTAAAGCTTCAAATAATATACATAGCATTATAAACCAACAAGGTATACAAGGTATGTGAATTTCGAAGCATGGACCCGGAACCGGGAAGGAATCCAATGCATTTTTACGGTTTTTTTCCCCCATTGAGTTGCAATTTGAAATTGATCCAAAACATGTGTAATGTTTCAAACATTTGCTTGCAGTTCAACTTCTCAATGAAAAGAAAACGGAAACACATTTTAAGAGTACTGACTTATAACACAGAAAGGTCACAAAAACATTTTTGAAATAGGGAAAAGCAAATTTAAAATGTAAAAGAAAAAGGACATATTTTTCGGGATCCTCCGGGTCCATTAATAAAAGTATTTAATGTTACGGCTGTCAGTGTTACCTTTCACTTATGAAAATTTTCTTTTTTCGACTGTTTTTGAAGTTATTTTGAAAAAAGCGAGAAAAACAACAGAGAGAGAGAGAGAGAGAGAGAGAGAGAGGAAGAAGGGAGAGAGGAGGGAAAAAAGAGAGAAGAAGGGGGAGAAAAAGGAGGGAAGGGGGAGAGGAGAGAAGGACGAGAGAGGGAGAGCGAGGGAGAGCGAAGGGGGGCGAAGGGAGGGGGGAGGGGGGAGGGGGAGGGGGGGGCAGCGGGAGAGGAGGAGGGAAAAGGGAACGCTTTGGGGGGGGGCGGGAGCCGGAAAAAAAAGGGGTCGCCCGGGCACAAAATTAACGACCCCCTGAACAGGTCAACAATTGTTTTACCTTGCCTCGCAAGTTTGCAGCAAGACAACCTCCTTAAAAAGGGGGGAAACCCGCAAAAGGGTATTGTCGTGTACACTTCAAATAAACCAAAATTTAGGTAACAAACCCCCACACCAACCAAAACCGAAGGCCAAGTAAAAGATAAGTGAAACTAAAACGAACCACCACCCTAAATCCCAAATACCGCGATTGTGGCCTTTATACAGGGGCCCTAAAGTTAGGGAAAAGGGGTTTCCTTCAATGTTAACGAGTTAAAAAAGAACTTTGACAAAAAATTGCGATGACTTACCCTATGATAAGACGATTCTTTAAAATTTAAAAACTTGCGTTTCCACAGGTTTCACTGTAAATTCATTTTCAAAAAATAGAGTTTTAGATACTCTATTTTTTAATAGTGATCGATGATTTGAAACTTTATATGTATTATAATACCATTCTGATGGTAAATCAATACATCGAAACTTAGTGTATGCTTTGGACACTTTTTAATCTGTTATCTGAGTTTTGGAACTTTCAAACGTACCGTTTGTTACGTGGTGATGGTCAGAAGAGGTTCGAAACTTAAATATGTTTTGGATTGTTTTCGGAGCGGTAATTACCCGTTTTCGCTTCAAAAATTAACACTCTTCTGGACACCTTTTTAAAGGTTAATTCGATGAGCTGAACTTTACACATTGTTGACGGCGGTCTCCGACGCCCCACACCTTCGTTTTTAAAATATGATTTTTTTATTTCAGGGATGCAGAGGGGTTATAGACAGAAGTTTTACGCTTTCAACAAACCAAAATGCGCTCTCGCATAGGCACACGCACTCTGTCACTCACATCGGGCCCGCACAAAGGTGACGGGAAACAAATACACATTTCATAGACAATAATCAACTTTTATTCAACTTGACTCGAGCCCCCACCGTTCACTTCACAACACAAACTATCTGTATCATACAAACAATGTAAACAGCACTTCAGACAATTTCATAAATCGCATCCCCTGTTCTTCAGTTTATTCTCTACTTAGCCAGGAAAGACAATATTCCACTCTTTGTTTGCCCACTTATAACCTTAAGAGCAAATAAACGTCCCATAACTTGCCAGCATTCCTTTGGTTGATCGTCAGTTTCTCTAATCCCACTGTGCGACCACGAGCTGGAGCTGCCACACTAGTTTGTGTCTCCGATTGGCCAAATCCCAGTTGGGGGACACTGCAACGTTAGCTTGAGTTCGCACCCTCACACGAGTCTCCCGGTAACTCCACCGTACTTCGCCATCTCCACGGCAACGGGCTCCTGTCGGCCTCGCCCACAGGTCTTCTCTGGGCTGCAAACACCCCACCGTTGTCTGGCAGCTCCCCCTGTTAGGCTCCAACGGGCTGACACGTCTTGCTGTCGACCGTCCCCACAACGGGAGACAATTCTTCTCGTGTCGTGCTCCGAGGCTACAGCAACTCCACTGTTCATACGTCCCCCCCAGGAGACAACGAGGCGACAGCTAACTCTGCTTCATCGCAGTTGTATTTTCTTGAGCCCGCAGCAAGACGGGACGAGTTCACTTTCCTTAAGTGAGTCACACACTCATGGTTTTCCAAGCTGCTTATATTCATTCTCAAACAAGAGGAACCGAGGTTAACTGGCTCAACCAATGGAATCACTGAACACACCCATCAACACGATTGTACCAATAAATCCCCAAGTATTTATATCCACCAATGGAATCAATAGTCCACCTACTCATACACACCACACAATACAGAGCTAGCGCTAACCAAGACTTGGGTTTCATGTGGTTAATGCATAACCTTATTCAAAACTCATGTTCGATTCCCCCATAGCTACCCATTGAAAATAACAGCCTGGACCTCTTACCAGCCATGACTGAGGCTTCAAGTAGTTACTACCTTCAATAGACCACAAGGTCCAAACAACTTTATAGGCCGGAAGCCTTCCATTCATATCCTCAGAACTAAGGAACGACCTGAATGGTCGCTGTACTCTGCATGCAGCTGACGGGTCACCTCCCCGTGACGGTCACGGACCGATCGCCTTCCTTTCCGGCCCCCCACTGGAGAACCCAAGTGAATAGCCAGCCAGTGGTCGGACACTGGGACACTCCTTGTACCCCCCCCAATGGTCCGGGCGGTCGCCAACTCCTTGTCCCTTATCCCTTCGGACATGCGAAACAATTCCCAGTAAGTAACTCCTCCCTCCCTCAGTGTACGACTCGGGGTATGCCCTCTGGTGATGACTGAGTGCGCACACTTGAAGAACCCAAAGTAACTTGCTCTCAATCAACAGCAAAACTTCCCTTAATTTGCCTAATTGCTCGAGAACATTCGGGCAGACTCATGACACACCCGTTCCTAAGAATGTTGTTCCCAATCCAACATTTTCCTCCAGGACGAATGTTCTCCAATTGGATTACATAACAAACTCAGTTGCCATGGGTCGATATAACTGTTCTAGCCCCATGCTTCAAGACATCATCCATCAAATCTCTTACATGATAATGTACCCAATTAAAACAATAAAATCAATCGGTAATCCAAACATCACTCTTTGGTCAGTCATAACGACTGCTGCACACATTTAACTTAACCTGGCTCGCATAATAATCAAGAACTCTGTCCTTAGCGTTAGCTATCAGCATGTCCATACATAGTTAATTAATCATTCCCCCTTCACTTTCTATCTCAGCTCACCAAGATCAACACAAGTTTTAAATTCAGGTGTGTGTGCCCAGCCTAATTAACTAACAATAATCAAATTCAGGGCGTGTGGCCACAAACTGCTCACAGGTCTCTCACACATTATGCAAATCAAAATTTATCCTCGATTTCACAACAAAGATCATTTTCACTATTTGCTGATCAGAGAAAAGCCCAATCTTAACAAATAGATACCAACCTGGAACATGAAAAATCATTACACGTGAGCATGTACTCAACCCCCGCCCCATTAAAGGGCATGAACAAGCACTATTGACAGATAAACATCAATGAAAAAAAAAGAAAAATGATACATGAACAATAGACTCGACCCCCGCCAAATAACTGGGTGGGCAAAAAATTTCCCTAAAATCATTAACACAACTGACAGCGACATTATTTACACTGTAGCTGTCCGTAAGAAGACTGCTCACACCACCACCCAAATCCAGCAGCCAGTTGGGATCGCTCGAGCCTACCATTGTTCTACTTCTGTTGTTCTACACTACAACAGCAACGCCCTGGAGGCATGACTCCAACCCTTGACCGACTCCTGCCCTCTTCTATGTTGAACCGCCGTATTTGTGGATCGCAATAGTACCTGGGGCAGATAAGTTTGTGCCATTCCAGGCTTTACAATACGAGGCAAAAGCACCCTTTCACACAGTTTAGTCTTATAAGGAGCGCGTGGAAAAATCTGCGCGATCCTCTTCTAGCCTGTTGCACCCATTCACTGCGACGACGTCACTCCCCTTTTCAAAATGTTAGGAGTTGATCCCTCACTATCCTTTCCGAACCGATTTTCCTTCTCTCTGAGGAAATTCCTTGGTTCGATTCCCGCTCAAGCCTATGCCATAACTTGAGAGCTTGTGTACTTTACCCTTCATGCTAATGGTCATCTGCTCCTTTGAGTGACTGTCTTTGGCATTTCCTAACGTAGCTGGTCACCTCGACTCTTGCCATGCGTTATTTACTGGGCCTCCCTGGTCCAACCAAGCTGTGGTCCAGTCACTCTGTGGTCCATAGTTGGCCCCCGACACTGAGCGTCCGCCACCGTGGCCTCTACATTTCTGACTGCCACGGGCAACGCCAACAAACTTTTTGAACCACTATTACGGCCACCTTGGCCCACGGCTCCGTCACTACGGCCACCTCCATGGCCTACGGCTACCTACATTACGGCATCCTCCCATGGCCTACAGCACCGCCTCGACGGCCACCTCCATGGCCCACGGCACTGCACGACGACCTATTTCATGGCCACCCCCCTGCACCACCACCACGGCCACTTTCATGGCCTTACGCTAGCTCTACTGCTAGCGGAGCCTGTGCACCTCCACCTGCGTTTGTTTTACCTTTCCCTACCCTGACTGCCTTGCTTTCCCCACTTTGACTGGCAGCCTGGTTAGGGTTCGGGTGGATATACCTACTCCCCTAACAAAGCTGGATAGGGAGGATGTTTGGTTTTGCACTCGACTGCAGTGTAGAGTAACTCCTGACAAACTCTGGACTCTACTTTGAACGGGCCAAAGGTAGCCGATTATTCTTTCATCTGCATATCGCCAGAAGGTGGGTTTCTTCCCGCGTATAGTCTGTCTACTATCACAATCAGGGGGCTCTCCATTGCCGATTTGGTCAGTCAGGTATCTCATTAACAAGCAGGTCTCAGGGGGGGCTTCCCGTTTATAATGCCCTTGTAGTTGGTGGGTGGTACACTCTGCCTTCCTGTTGGAATTGTATCAACGGATCAACGCAATGTTTTCGCACAGTCCGCTACATTCCTTGGCGATATGACCATTCGCCCACACTTAAAACATGTGCGTTGCGTTTCACTTATCATTCTCTTGAGTCCCACTGTTGCCACGGGACTTAGAATCCGCTTCTACTGCCGGTCCTCGCCTCCTGTTGGCTGGGAGTCGGCGAATCCACTCCCTGTCTGTGTCGGTCTGGGCATCCGGACGTCTGGTTCGATCCTTCACCCCATTACGCGATCATGGGCAGTTTCATACCTGTCTGCATCTTTCACTAACTCCCTAAACTTCCATAAATTTCTCTTTCTGCCAAGAATACTGTGAGATCCTTCGACAAGTGGAACGAGAATTTGCTACTTAACCTTTCGCCTCCCTCAAAAGATTCAAATGTTTGTTCATGTTTCCTAAACTTATCCATTTGGGGGTTTTCCCCCCCAAAGAGAGCCCTAAAAGCCGATAATAAAGGGAACTGTAAGTGCCGTCTCACTGATTTACGAACGGTTTTCTGAACAATTTCCTATATCTATCGGCGGGTGTTACTTGATACCTCTGAAACAAAGCATCGCGCACCGAATATAATCTGTCTGTTTTTCCGGTGGGCAAGCAGAAAAAAAGCATCCCTAGCTTTGGGTCCTTGTCAGCAGCGCGCAAAATTAGTGGCCCACCGATCTCGGGGTTAAGCCTGATTTTTGGCATCCTTTCAATTGCGAATGAAATCTCTAGATGGTCCGGATTATCATCGAAACCTTGGCATATTGATCAAGGGACTGACAGTGGTGCAAAGTTCACTTGAGGTTTTGCTCCACGTCCCGTCTTTCTCCAATTTTAATTTTTCTAACTCAAACTGCCTTATCTCCCTTCTTTCTCTCTCTTCTCTTTACCTCTCCTTCTCTTTCCCGTTCTCTTCTCCCTCCTTTTCCCATTCTCCTTCTCTCTCCTCCTTTCTCCCGTTCCTTTCTCTCTCCTCTTTTTCCAGTTCTCTTTCTCTCTCCTCGTTTTCCCGTTTCTTTCTCTCTCCTCTTTTTCCATTCCCTTTCTCTCTCTCTTTTTCACGTTCTATTTCTCTTCTCCTCTTTTTCCCGTTTCTCTTTCTTCTCTCCTCTTTTTTCCCGTTCTCTTTCTTCTCTCTTTTTTCCCCGTTCTCTTTCTCTCCCGCTCCTCTTTTTCACCTTTTTTCTTTTCTTTGTTCTTCCCGTTCCTTTGTATTTTCTGAGCCTCGATTACAACGGGGCATGTTCTTCATCTACATATGCCTTCTGTTCCGGACCTTTTGTCCTAAAGCTTTTTCCTTCTTCTATGAGGTCCATCTTTTTCAGTTGGACCTATTGTCTCTGCACCCTCTTCAGTCGACATTCTGAGCTATCTAACCCTCGATTCAGCTAGTTAATTACAACCACATAAAACAAGCGAGAATATCCACTCGTTCACTGTAAATAAGCGATCAAATAGTTGGTGCTACACACAATCAACTCAACAGCAACCAAATAAGCAAGTTCAAACACAGGCCCACAGTATAAAAAAAAAATCAAAACAATCATCCACATGACTAACGTCTTTCCCAGTAAAGAAAAAAAATATCTTGGTTACCACCAATTACGACAAATTTCAAATCCCTTGTAATTTGGAACAACCAGAATCAAATTCACTAATGGCTATTTTTATGTTCATCCCGGACGACAGTTCTCCCAAATTTGTGGACGGGTCTCCGACGATCCCCCTCGTTTATTAAAATATGATTTTTATATTCAGGGATGCAGGGGGTATTGACAGAAGTTATTACGTTTTCACAACCAAAATGCGCTCTCGCATAGGCACACGCACTCTGTCACTCACATCGGGCCCGGCACAAAGGGTGACGGGGTGAAGAAACAATTAACATTTCTTAGTAAAATAATCAACTTTTATTCAAACTTGGCTCCGAGCCCCCACCCCGTCCACTACACAAACACAACTTCTGTATCATTCATCAATGTAAACAGCATACAGACAATTTCATAAATCGCATCCCTATTCTTCAGTTATGCTTACTTAGCCAGGAAAGACAAATTCGACTCTTCTGTTTGCATAGACTATAACCTTAAGAGCAAATAATCGTCCCTTAACTTGCGCATTCATTCGGTTGATCGTCAGTTGTTTTCTCTCATCCCACTGTGCGACCACGAGTCTGAAGCTGCCTCACTGTTGTGTCTCCCGATTGGCCAAATCCCTGTTGGGGGAACTGGCAACGTAGCTTGAGTCGCATCCCTCACAACCCGTGCTCTCCCGGGACTCCACCGTACTTCGCCCCTCCTCCACGGAAAGGGCTCCTGGCGGCCCTCCCAAGGTCTTCTCTGCTGCCTAACACCCCCCATTGTCTGGCATGCTCCCTGTCTAGGCTCCTACAGGTGACACGTTTGCTGTCGACGTCCCCACACGAGGAGACAATTCTTCGCGTCGTCGGCTCGAGGCACAGGCAACCTCCACTGTCATACGTCCACCCCAGGAGACAACGAGCGACAGCTACCTCTATTTTGATTCAGCTGTAGTTTCTTGAGCCTCAGCAAGTCGGGCGAGAGTTCACTTTCCTTAAGTGTGTCTCACACTCCCTGGTTTCCTAGCAGCTTATATTCATTCTCAAAACAAGAAGAGGAACCCGAGTTTAAACTGGACTAACCAATGGAAATCTCTGGCACACACACATCACACGATTTGTACTCCAATAATTCCCCAAGTTATTTTTAATTTCCACCAATGGTATCCACTAGTCAACTAAACATACACCTACAACACAACACTGCTAGCGCTAACCAAGGACTTAGGTTCCAAGTGGTGATTGCATTACCTCCTATTCAAACTCATGTTCGATTCCCCAAGACTACCCCATTGAACTAACAGGCCTGGACCTCTCTACAAGCCAGGGGACTGAGGCTTCAGTAGTTACTACTCATAGACAACAAGGTCCAAACAACTTAATAGACGAAGCCTTCCATTCTTTCTCAGAACATGGTTACGGGACTGAATGGTCGCTGTACTCTTGCCTGCAGGGATGACGGTCACCTACCCCGTGACGGTCACCTGACACGATTGACCTTACTTTCCGGCCCTCTGGAGAAACCAGTGAATAGCCAGCCAGTGGTCGGGACTGGACCACTCCTGTACCAGGACCGGCAGGTCGCCAACTCCTTGTCACTATCCCTAGGACATGCGAAACACTTCCAGTAACTCTCCCTCTCTAGTGTACGACTCGGGGTATTTTTTTTTCCCCCTATGGTGATGCCTGAGTTCGCACCACTTGAAGAACCCAGTACTGCTCTCAACGGCAACAGCAAAACTACCTTAATTTGCCTAAATGCTCGTGTACATTCGGCAGACTCATGACACACATGCTTTGGCTACTTGTTTTCAACCTCTAAGTCAATGCTTCTTTGAAGCTTTACGTATATTTTGAATCATGTCATGTATGTTTCTTTCCTTTCCTTCTTTTTAACATTGTTCATCATCCATCATCCATCATCTCCAGCAGCAGCGAAGCAGCAGCACAGCAGCAGCAGCTGCAGCAGCAGCACCACAGCCAGCAAACGCAGATTGCTCTTATTTCTCTGCTGCCGAAGTCGTCCTGTTTGACACCACCGCTGCCACCAGGACAAATACACACCGGCATCAACATATCTTCATCGTCGTGTTGTAATCGTGGGCATCATCAATTATCTCTCCTTTGTTTGATATTTGTTTGTTTGTTTCTTTTCTTTCTTTCTTTTCTTTCTTCTTTCTTTTTTTCTTTATTTCTTTTTTCTTTCTTTCTTTCTTTCTTTCTTTCTTTTCTTTTCTTTCTTACTTTCTTTCTTTCTTTTTCTTTCCTTCCTTCCTTTCCTTCCTTTCTTTGTTTTTTTCTTTCTTTCTTTCTTTACTTCCTATCCTTCCTTGTGTTTCTTTCTAATCTCTTCTTTTCGACTTTTCTCACTTACGTTTTTGTTCGCCATCTTCTCTTTCCATTTTTGGTTTACAGTATTGCTTGTTAGTGTTATCTTGTGTAAATTATTGTCAAGAGTCTTTATTGCTGTGGTCATTAATATTCAATTGATTAATTATTAGGCTTACACACACATAGGACATGAGAAAATCATACAGAAGCTGGCAGGACAGACAGGACAGACAGTCAGGTCAGTCTGACAGGGGGGGGGGGGGGGGGGGGACGACAGACAGACAGACACACAGACTGACAGACAGACAGACAGATGACAGACAAAAGTGCTGGGGCTGAGCTGAGATGATGCGCAAATATAAAAGCACGTGGGGGAAGGAACTATTTTAGGTTTCATACTAAGAATTACTTTACTTAACGGACAACGATTTTGCTTGAAATACGAACTGGTTTGAAATAAAAAAAATCGAAAATCCGTTGGAAACTTGGTAGAAGTCTGAGCATTCTCAGTCACTCTTACCGCTGTTAAATTTCATTTCGTTCTCTCAAATCCAAAGGCCTAGAGGTCTTCGAATGTCATCACTGCAACTAAGTGGTAGACCCACCCGAATAGTTTTAAGTTATTTTGAAAATAAGACAACGGTAAACACTGGATCCCCCCCCCACACACACACACACACCCCATTCACGCACGCACGCACGCACGCACGCACGCACGCACGCACGCACGCACGCACGCACGCACGCACGCACGCACGCACGCACACACACACACACACACACACACACACACACGCGCGCGCGCGCGCGCGCGCGCACGCACGCACGCACGCACACACACACACACACACACACACACACACACACACACAACACACACACACACACACACACAAACACACACACACACACACACGCACACACGCACGCACACACTGAAAATGAACTCACAGGGTTGGCAGATGCGTAAATTGAGAAACAAGTTTTCAGATTCTTCAGAATTCTTCAGAATCTCTTTTGTGAATGTGTGTGTGTGTGTGTGTGTGTGTGTGTGTGTGTGTGTGTGTGTGTGTGTGTGTGTGTGTGTGTGTGTGTGTGTGTGTGTGTGTGTGTAGAGAGAGAGAAGAGAGAGAGAGGAGAGAGAGAGAGAGAGAGGAGGAGAGAGGAGAGAGAGGAGGAGGAGAGAGAGAGAGAGAGAGAGAGGGGGAGAGAGTCGTCTATGTGTAAGTACTTTATCTGCGGGGATTTTGATCCATCTTCTTTTAACAATCGTGTATTGCTCGTGAGATTTTACCATCGGCAGAATGGTGTTGGTTTGTTCCTCTGTTTTATTATCTTTTATAACTGATGAAAAGCAGCCCTTGTTTCTTCTGGACCCGATATTTGGAGAATTAGGAACATCTGTTCTCTCTCTCTCTCTCTCTCTCTCTCTCTCTCTCTCTCTCTCTCCTTCTCTCTCTGTCTGTCCTCTCTCTCTCTCTCTCTGTCTCTCCTCTCTCTCTCTCTCTCTCTCTCTCTCTCTCTCTCTCCTCTCTCCGTGCGAGCGTGCACGCGCGCGCGCGCGCGCGCGCGCGCGCGCGTGTGTGTGTGTGTGTGTGTGTGTGTGTGTGTGTTTGTGTGTGTGTGTGTGTGCGTGCGCGCACCTTTCTCTCTGTTTGCAAAATATCTTCAAACCATTCGGATAGGTCTGTAGCATACGTGTGTAGAGTTATTTGCAGGATCAATAACTGCCAGTGATGACATTCGAAGACCTCTAAGCCCTTGGATTCTAATCCAATGAGATTTATCAGCGGTACGTATAGCTGGGGAAACACAAACGTCTACCTCTGAACCAATGGGATTTATCAGCGGTACGTATAGCTGGGGAAGTACACACTTCTACCTCTGAACCAATGAGATTCATCAGCGGTACGGATAGCTGGGGAAACACACACGTCTACCTCTGAACCAATGAGATTTATCAGCGCCACGTATAGCTGGGGAAGTACACACTTCTACCTCTGAACCAATGAGATTTATCAGCGGTACGTATAGCTGGGGAAGTACACACTTCTACCTCTGAACCAATGAGATTTATCAGCGGCACGTACAGCTAAAGGGAAGTACACACTTCTACCTCTGAACCAATGAGATTTATCAGCAGTACGTATAGCTGGGGAAGTACACACTTCTACCTCTGGACCAAT
The DNA here is from genome assembly GCA_018398815.1 of Conus ventricosus. Classification (NCBI taxonomy): domain Eukaryota; kingdom Metazoa; phylum Mollusca; class Gastropoda; order Neogastropoda; family Conidae; genus Conus; species Conus ventricosus. The sequence goes on along the minus strand of CM031611.1, from coordinate 19,832,012 downwards.
GAGATTTTTCAGCGGTACGGATAGCTGGGGAAGTACACACTTGTACCTCTGAACCAATGAGATTTATCAGCAGTACGTATAGCTGGGGAAGTACACACTTCCACCTCTGAACCAATGAGATTTTTCAGCGGTACGGATAGCTGGGGAAGTACACACTTGTACCTCTGAACCAATGAGAGTTATTAGCAGTACGTATAGCTGGGGAAGTACACACTTCTACCTCTGAACCAATGAGATTTATCAGCGGTACGGATAGCTGGGGAAGTACACACTTCTACCTCTGAACCAATGAGATTTATTAGCAGTACGTACAGGTGGGGAAGTACACACTTCTACCTCTGAACCAATGAGATTTATCAGCGGTACGTACAGGCGGGGAAGTACACACTTGTACCTCTGAACCAATGAGATTTATCAGCGGTACGTACAGCTGGGGAAGCACACACTTGTACCTCTGAACCAATGAGATTTATCAGCGGTACGTACAGGTGGGGACGCACACACTTCTACCTCTGAACCAATGAGATTTATCAGCGGTATGTAGAGCTGGGGAAGTACACACTTGTACCTCTGAACCAATGAGATTTATTAGCAGTACGTATAGCTGAGAAAGTACACACTTCTACCCCTGAATCAGTGAGATTTATCAGCAGTACATACAGCTGGGGAAGTACACACTTCTACCTCTGAACCAATGAGATTTATCAGCAGTACGTACAGGTGGGAAGTACACACTTCTACCTCTGAACCAATGAGATTTATCAGCAGTACGTACAGCTGGGGAAGCACACACTTCTACCTCTGAACCAATGAGATTTATCAGCGGTATGTACAGGTGGGGAAGTACACACTTCTATCTCTGAACCAATGAGATTTATCAGTAGTACGTATAGCTGAGGAAGTACACACTTCTACCCTGAACCAATGAGATTTATCAGCAGTACGTACAGCTGGGGAAGTACACACTTCTACCTCTGAACCAGTGAGATTTATCAGCGGTACGTATAGCTGGGGAAGTACACACTTGTACCTCTGAACCAATGAGAGTTATTAGCAGTACGTATAGCTGGGGAAGTACACACTTCTACCTCTGAACCAGTGAGATTTATCAGCGGTACGTATAGCTGGAGAAGTACACACTTGTACCTTGAACCAATGAGAGTTATTAGCAGTACGTACAGCTGGGGAAGTACACACTTCTACCTCTGAACCAGTGAGATTTATCAGCGGTACGTATAGCTGGGGAAGTACACACTTCTAACTCTGAACCAATGAGAGTTATTAGCAGTACGTATAGCTGGGGAAGTACACACTTGTACCTCTGAACCAATGAGATTTATCAGCGGTACGTACAGCTGGGGAAGTACACACTTCTACCAAGCTCGAACGGATTTCGGATCCACTCGCTAAATCAGTTCTTGAGTAAGAACAAAATCATTTCTGGTCATGAAAGAAATATATTCGTACATGTGTGTGTGTGTGTGTGTGTGTGTGTGTGTGTGTGTGTGTGTGTGTGTGTTGTGTGTGTGTGTGTGTGTGTGTGTGTGTGTGTGTGTGTGTGTGTGTGTGTGTGTGTGTGTGTGTGTGTGTGTGTGTTCTTCTGTTTAACGTCTGTTCACTTTGATTGAAAGTGTGTGTGTGTGTGTGTGTGTGTGTGTGTGTGTGTGTGTGTGTGTGTGTGTGTGTGTGTGTGTGTGTGTGTGTGTGTGTGTGTGTGTGTGTGTGTGTGTGTGTGTGTGTGTGTGTGTGTGTGTGTGCGTGCGTGTGCATGTGCACGCCTATGCGTGTGTGTAATCTGGGGGGCTTGTGTAAGCATGCTTCTATATATGCATGTGCACATGCGTGTGCATATACGTGTATCCATGTGTGGCTGTGTACATGGGTGTGCATGCATGTGCGTCTACGAGCGTACACGCATGAGTGCGTGTGTGCGCGCACGTGTATTTTTGTGCTCGGATTTGTGTGTATGTGCGTATGTGACCAACATGACCTATTCAAGACTGTTTTTCATAGAAAATTATATTTTGCAAGGTGTTAATGCCTCCAAATTTCAAAGACACAGGCACGAGCACACTCAAACACACACACACACACACACACACACACACACACACACACACACACACACACACACACACACACACACACACCACTGATATTTATTGTCTTGATTTGGAGTATCCCTTGTATCTTTCTTGTAGATGCCTTCTCTGTCTGTCTGTCTGTCTGTCTGTCTGTCTGTCTGCCTGTCTGCCTGTCTCTCTCTCTTCTCTCTCTCTCTCTCTCTCTCTCTTCTCTCTCTTTCTCTCGGGGGTCACGTGACGTGAGCAGAAGCAGCAGGGCGCCCCACTAATTGATCTGCGACAAATTTCACAAGTTTCATCGCAAACATACCAGTTTCTGGACTCCCAGTAGCTGTGGAGAAGACCCTAAACGCCCTGCTGACGGACAATAACGTCACCAGCTGGAAAGTTGGAAAAAACAATGTGGTTGTCTTGCGCCTCAAGCCCCCTACTCTCCAGATGTCAACAAACATGGCGGATCCCGTTCTGAACCGCAACACACAAGTTCAGTATTTCAGGAAAAAAACCACCCAGCCAGATCCGACGAGATCAGCACAGAGCCCGATAGCAGCAAGAGAGGCAGTTAAGTGGAAAATATGAAGAAGCTACTGTAACATCTGTGAGTACTTCATCTCCGACTGACGTACGACTTGAAAACCTGTGTGCACATGACCCAGCAATGGAACACACTGTGGCTACACACTTGCGTCAAACGGATGATCAAGTAAGACTGGAGACTGATGTTTTGAGCTTACATGATGGCACTGAAACTGTACACATGTGTGAGTGTATTGACAGCTCTGTCCCCTCCTCACCACCTGACACTGACATCGAACCGATTTGTGACAGCCTAGTGGCAGGATTCAGTGTCAGTGTTGTGAAAAGTTACGTTTGTCGCAGTCAAATTCGTTTGCACGGTCAAATCCGTTGCTGGTATACGAACTTAGACAAAAATGATGTCATAACGTGTAGTCGCCAATGGTCAAGGCCAAACTCCACAGTTTTAACTAAAACTACTACTACTACTACTACTACTACTACTACTACTACTACTATACTATTACTACTACTACTACTAGTAGTAGTTTTAGTTGAAACAACGAAAAACTACTACTATACTACTACTACTACTACTATACTACTACTACTAGTTGGTCATTGTGCCGGCTCAGTATTTGCATTGAATTTGCCCAAGCAATGAATGTGACTGAAGCTGCAGTCAAATTGGTTGCA
>CM031611.1:19803909-19818616 GCA_018398815.1 Conus ventricosus | reverse complement strand
AATTTACAACTTTTTTTTCATTTGACTTTTTTTTTCTGACAGGACATCAGTTAACGGTTCAACCGGTTCAACTCACAAGGGGCTAGCTATAGTAGACTGCAATATAATCAATTCTGTTTCAAAAAAAGCAATAGTGTAGGCCCTACATTCCTTCCTTTTCCTTTGGGTCCTCCTCGCATTTCCATATGATGTATTGTAAGTCATCCATCTCTTTAAATATCCACTTCATTTGATTTTTGGAGTTACTTTTGTTTTTGCGTAAAGTGCACAAAACAGATAATCTGAATAAAGCGCGATTTAAATGCATACATTGTGTACGTCATGGTAACTAATCCGTATAGCTTCCTACCGCCCGCCGCACAATTATCAATCTAAGAGACAATCACACAAACAATAACAAATGCAAACTAGGCAACTGGGTATAATGTTTGTTTAGGCAACAACAAAGCCCCATGACAAACATAAATCAATTATGAACTACGCAAACTAGGCAACTGGGCATAATGATAAATTTCTTTATGCAACAACAAAGACCAATACCAAATGTAAATCAATTATGAACTAAATCTTTGGTGCCTTTTTGCATGCAAAGAGCAAATTATCGATTACAATGACAGTCACCTCACTCGGGACTAGCACGAAGCATCGAAGGTCCGTTAAAAGCAATGTACGTTCAAGCAAGTCAAACAATATAGTTTCAAATACCATCCCTCATTCATTCATTATGCCCATCGCTCCCGGTGGAGCCTAGGCCATCGACGACCCTTCGCCATCAAACTCTGTTCTGGGCTGTTCTGGCCATTCCAGTCCAGTTGGTCCCTAGTTGCTTCAGCTCCGCCTCAGTGTCTCGCCTCCAGCTGTTGCGAGGCCGTCTTCTCTTCCTCTTTCCCTTTGGGTTCCAGGTCAGGGCTTGGCGTGTGGTGCTGGATGCTGGCATCCTGAGGATGTGTCCGATCCAGCCCCACTTCCTTCGCAGTATCTGCTTGGCCACTGTTTCCTGTGCCGCACGCTCCCACAGATCTTCGTTTCGGATCTTCTCCTGCCATCAGATTTTGTAGATGCGCCTCAGACAGGTGTTGAATGTCCGAATGTTTTGTTGCATCGTCTGTGTTGTCCGCCATGTCTCGCATCCGTAGAGCAGGATTGACTTCACATTGGAGTTGAAGATGCGGAGTTTGGTTCTTATATATATATTTCTAGCTATTGTGAAAAATAGAACAAAAAATAGACAAAAGATGTATGAATACAAACTTAGGCACATTAAACGCAAGCATATTCCAGTAATTTCCACGAGTCTGGAATTTAACATAGCTGATAATGTCAATGATACGAACAGAAGAACAATAGTCACCATACATTGCTTTGATACATCATTTCAATTAATGTCAGGAGTTTTCATTTTCACAGGTGGTTTTTTTCCCCTTCTCTTTCCTTCTTCCTCCCCTCCCCTCCCCCCTCCCCCTTCCCCCCCCCCCCCCCCCCCCCCACCCCTCCCTCCCTTCCCTTATACTCACACTTCACTCTAAGTCTCATTTTCTCTTTAATCCCACTCCATCTTCATATGCACACCTTTCCCTATCTTTTTGCAATGCTTATGGATGTCCGACTATTTCTTGCCGGTTGTTACCTAGTATCGAGGAAACATGGGGGAAAAAAACAACAAAAAAAAGAATACCAGGAGCATTTAGTTGAAGTTGTTGTTTCTTATGTGTACCGCTTATATTTAATTGCTGAGCATAATTGACATAAATAAGTCAATATTATTATTATTATTATTATTATATATAGATTTTATATAGCGCAATTCTTGAATCAACTCATTGCGCTCTACAATCAATACTCATATACACAACGGGCTGCCTACCTGGGTAGTGCCGACTGAAGAGCTGCCCAGCTGCTCATTCGGTCGTTTCCCGTGTCATCCAGTCAATATCGTTCAATATCAATCACTCATTTTCCTTACTCCTTCGTTCTTTCCATTTCTCACGCAGGTGCATGCTATGTGTAACGTGCATCCATACCAACGCCAAACTGCCTTCTTTCCGAAAGTTGTGATTGGATTTTACGTTGTGCAAGATCTTATGCATGCTTCACACACGGAACCTCGTTTATAGTCTCATTCGAAGGACTGTAGGGGAAATGGAGTCCGAACCATGTTAACTCCGAGGAAAAATCCCCCTGTACCGAAACGCCGCCGCGGCGGGTTCGAACCCGCAACCCCAGGATCAACCAAGATTAACGAGTCCGGCGCTCTAACCACTGAGCTATTCCGGCCCAAATACAGTTGTTTGGGGGGAAAAAGGACAACAATCTTGCTTGTGACGATTTCCACTTTTTTATAAGGCTATGTTTAAAGAATTTGGCATTCACTCCTTAAGCATACCTGAATAAGGTGCCCCATTTTCTTTCAAACTCCAACAGCTGCATTTCGGAGCTATATATATGTATTTTCCAATACGATAGTTCTTTTCAAATCTTCTACGAAGAAATTAGTCTAGCTTACTTTGATTAAATCTACATTTGTAGATGAAATATTTTGCCCATAGTATAATAATATTGAATATTTCGTCCGTTTGAGTGATTTCATCAGTGCCAAACAATATTAATTCAACGTTAAATGACATCGCACATGGTGTGCGTTTTCTGCTTAAGTAACCTTTCCAGATTTTGCCAAACAGTTTTAGAGTAAGTACATAGCCATAAGTATTGGTGATAAGTCTCGTTCGCTATTGCAAAAAGTACACCTATCATTTTTAGTTACCCCCATTTGTTTCAAAACACATATGTAACCAAGGATTCTATGACAAATTCTTAAACTGAAACCATTTCAGTTTTATTTCTTTTATTCATTAGCCAACTTTAAAACACGTTTCAGTCAACAAAAGTATCAAATTTTATCTTCCAGTTCTTAAACGGTTTTATATCAAAAATTGTCTGCATTTTTAGAAGATGATTATAGTATAATCTTGAACTTTTTACACTGATTACTATTTGAATGTTTTTTGATGTTGATTACCAACGTTGCTGTCTATTTTGATATCTCTTATTCTCATGTAATTCTTTTATTGCTTGTATACAACTGACATACCGTAGATAGTTCACATTTATTTTATATTTCTGCAGAAATCCTCCCAGCTTAAAAAAATCACCACTTTCGTTTGAAATATCTTTTACAAGGAAAACATTGTTAAGTGCCCAATTTCTCCAGAAAAAAATATGTTTCATCGATTTAAATTTCTCGTTGTAAAAATAGGTTCAGAGACAATTATCTTGCTTTCAGTTAGATCAATATTATATTTAGATCGCAATGCTAAAAACACATCTCTCCAGAAAAAATTACATCGGCTATTATGTAGCGTTTTGCCCCATAACTACTGAGATTCTTTACTTTCTGGACATACGTCTGGATTACTATTTTCCATTTTTGAGATCCAATATACAGCTTTCTTATCCATGCTAGTTTAATGACTTTATAAAAAAAGTTTTATATGTCTGGGATTCCTAGTCCCCGTTTCAATGTCGTATGTGGAATATGTTTTTTTACTTTGTTGGTTTGGTGTCCCATATGAAATCAAAGCACATCTTTTGTAGTGATTTAAATCTCTACATCTGTGGGTTAGTAATAAAATCCTAAATAAACTAACTTGAAAGATAAGCGACTTCAGTATTGCAACTCTGCCTAGTAGGTACACATTCTTTTTGCCCAAATTTTAAATAGAATTTTTACTTCCAAAAGTTTGTCCACTACATTAATTTCCGTTAGATTTGTTAAATCGTTTGAGAACCAAAGTCCTAGGATTTTGAATTTTCTGGGTTCCATTCCATATGCTTATGTGTAAGTATTTTACAGGTAAATTTTTTCTTTTTTTCCTAAACCAAACATTTTTGTTTTTTCAACATTAAGTTTCAAATCCCAAATTTGTTCAAACTCGTTAATATTTCAAAGACTTTTCATACGACTTCTTGTCTCCAGCAGAATAAACGTCGTGTCATCAGCAAACTGATTTATTTTAAACTCGTGTTCGATATATAACTATACCTTTTATTTCTTGATCTTCTCTTATCTTGCATGCTAGAATTCAGCACACAAAACAAATAGATAGGGGGAGACTGGTCGCCTTGACGACATCCTTTTTAACATCAAAGCTTTGCGAACCTTTCCATTAACTGTTAAATAAGATTTTATATTGCAATAGAAAATAGAAATCCAGTTACAGATATCTCACCAAAACCAAATGCTTTAAAGTTTTTTCTATGAACTTTCCAGCTCATCGAATCAAACGTTTTTTTTCGAAATCAATTGATACAAGCACTCCAGGCAAATTCTTCTGTTCTAAATAGTGCATCATGTCGTAGATTATTCTCAAATTATCTCCAATGTATCTGTCTTTTATAACCCAGTCTGACTTCATTATCAACTTTGAAAGCACGTCCTTTATTCTGTTGCTAACACGTTGACCCGATCTTATATGATAACATTTAAAAGTGTAATCGGTCGCCAGTTTTTCAAAAATTCTTTTGGCTTATATCGCCTTTTGGCAGACATATTATAATCCTTCCCTTTTGTTTATGGACATTTTAACCGTTACTGAACCTTCGTTATGGACCTGACTACAAATTGCCCAATTGCTCTCAGAAAAATTGAAAAAATTACAATTCTATCCCGTCAGTTCCCAGACTTTATATCATTTTTTCATATGCTTTAAAACGCTATCGTTGCTTCTTCTTTAGATATTATAACCTTCCAATTTATCAATTCTAATTTAGTTAGTTTTGTATTTATGATATATTGTTCAAGTCAACATTTTTTGTTTGTCCTTCTTCATATAATTCTTTATAGAATGTTTTAGTTTCTTCCAAAATCTCGTCTGTTTTCTGAAAGTGTCTGGTCTCCATGTGTTACAAGTTTTAAACATTTGTTTGCTCACGAAGTGTCTTTTCTCAAGGGAACAAAAGTACCGTTTACTTTTTCTCCATCAATACCCATCTCGCTTTGAGCGCAAATTATACCGTCCATTTTTATTTTTCTGATTTCTGACAGTTGTTTCTCTTCTTTTCATTGTAAGAGCATTAAGTTCAACTTTTACTTTTGAAGCTATCTTTTTTTCCAGTTCTTTTTTTGTGGTCTAACTCTTGCTCTTTCGCGTTAAGTTCCCTTTTCTTTTTTTATTGAATATGTAATTGTTTTTGCTCTGAGTTCCATTAGTAAAGTGTCTAGGAACAACTGGTCTGATATTGTAAATTGTATTCGTTGTTTGAATGTCAGTAATTTTTGTATCTTGCGTACGGTAACACTGCATACTGTTCTTTCACTCTTTCGATTATTTCATTAATAATTTCTACATAGTTGCGATCTTTCAGTAAGGATGCATTAAATTCCAAAACATTTTCTTTTTTTCTTCTTTCTTAAAGTTCAATTCTAAGGTTATTAGTGAATATCACTCCTGTATCCCACGAGAATATCAGCATTTTTTTTTTTTTACATTACTGAGCAACGAGTCGGAAACAAAAAAAAAAAATCCAATCGGACTTTGTTGAAACGGTTTGTATTCTTCTCCAGTAAAACGAGTAATTTCTGGGTTGAGTTCGCGCCAGATATCTACCAGCTCTAGATCGGAAATCATTTGTAATACTGTATCACTAGCTTTAATGTTATTAATATGCTTGTAATTATAATAATCTAAATTTGGATTAAGTACAAAATTCCAGTCTCCTGCTAATACTACATTTGTAACACATAATTCTTCTATTTCTTTTGGATACTTTTATATAAATCTGGGTCGTCTTTGTTGGACCATATATATTCACTAACATAATCTGTTTATCCAGTGTGTTAATAATCGAAATTATATAATTCCCTTCACTGTCTTTTATTGTTCTTTCTATCTTAAAATCGAAATTGTTATTGAAGAGAATACCTACACCTCGTGATCTACTATTATTTGATGAAATACACACTCATATCCCCATTCAGCACGGATTTGAAGTTCTAGTTTTTTAGTAAAATGCCCTGTGTCCTATAAAAGGTATATTGAGTATTTTTTTTTGCCTCAAGTACTGAAAGACATCCTTTCATTTTTCATATTTACCCAGACCTTGGCCGTTCAGTGAACAAATTGTTATGCTAGTCATCGTGGAATGGTTTGTTTACTAACGAATAATCGCCCCTATTTATTTCACTATAATTATCCATGTGATGTTTCCTTTTGAAACAAAAATATTGGCCACCGGCTGGTCAGACGTGATAGTTTTTTTCCTTGCTCAAAAACAGTTGCATGGCCGGTGTAACCCCGCCCCCCCCCCCCCCCCCCCCCCCCCCCCCCCCCCCCCCCCCGCGCCGCCCACCCACTCCCCCGCCCCTTTACCAGTGTTTTGTTGAATGACTTCCTCCGACATGCGCCCCCACCATCCGAAGTCCCGCTCCTCATCCTGATGGAGAGATAAATGAAGAGGAAAAACAAACAAACAAATAATAATAATAATAATAATAATAATAATAATAATAATAATAATAATAACAACAATAAAACATCGCAAAAATCTCTCCTCTCCCTGCAAATACACCACCCCCCTCCCTCAGATCATTGACATTCCATCCAAAGGCATACAGTGTTATACATTGATACATGTTTGTTGTATAACATTACCATATACACATGCGCATGTCTACTATTCCAAAGACAGATTCACATCAAAAGGCATATAATTTTACACATTTGTACATGTTGTATAAATCAATATATACATAAAACACATGTCTACTGTTCTAGAGACAAAGCGAGAGAGAGAGAGAAAGAGAGAGAGAGAGAGAGAGAGAGAGAGAGAGAGAGAGAGAGAGATAGAGAGAGAGAGAGAGAGAGAGAGAGAGAACACCGGCTCGAACATGAGAGAAAAAAAATCACATAAACAAGTGTAGCAAAATCTTTTCTCCAAGGGTTCTTGAGTCATCAGCACTTTGGATCTCAACATGCTTAAGGGTAATGAAACCCAATAACGATAACAATAATAACCACAGCAGTAGTATAGCACGAAGAGAGAAGGAAGAGAAGAAGAAGAAGAAGAAGAGAAGAAGAAAGAAAGAAAAAGAGAAAGAAGAAAGAGGCGGAGGAGGAGGAGGCATAAAAATGGCGATGATGACGACAATTATGACGAAAATCACGTACTGAACACACACGATCGCACGCACGCACGCACACACGCGCGCACGCACGCACACACGCGCGGACACACACACCCAACACACACAGATGACACTCATTTGGTGCATCTCTCAGCTTTGAAATAGCGTACACATCAATCAAGCATAAAAAAGGGAGGGGGAGGAAGGGGGGGGGCGTTATTCTGTTCTTTTCTTATCCCTGAAGGATTCCGTGTAGTGCGTACATACATCTTATGTGCAGAGAATGTGAATGCGAGTGCGCACGCGCGCGCGCGTGCGCGTGTGAACCTTTGAAACACTTGCTCAATTTGAAATGACAACACACCGTGAATAGTAGTACAACCCTTCCGAAAACATCAACAACATAACTGTAAGCAAGTTGAGAAACACACACACACACACACACACACAACACACACACACACACACACAACACACCACTCACAGCACGACACACTCACACACACACACACACACACACACACACACACACACACACACACACACACACGACACACACACATCACACAACACACACACACACACACAACACACAACACACACACACACACACACACACACACACACACACACACACACACACACACACACACACACACACACACACACACACACACACAGAAAAACCTCCAGAAAACGTTTTGTGTATCCCTCAGTTTGATGTGTCACACCTCAACCAATGTAATTCACACATCATATAAACATCGACTATCTTTGTTGCTATTCCTGTCTCATCAACAATTATACATGTGTTCACACAACATTGTAAGCAAAGACCATATGTGTTGTGTGTGTGTGTGTGTGTGTATGTGTGTGTGTGTGTGTGTGTGTGTGTGTGTGTGTGTGGTGGTGTGTGTGTGTGTGTGTGGTGTGTGTGTGTGTGTGTGTGTGTGTGTGGTGTGTGTGTGTGTGTGTGTGCAAATGAGCGCCTGCGCGCGTACGAGACACAGAGAGAGAGTGGGATAGAGAGACCCAGAAGGGACAGAGAGAGAGGGAGGGAAAGAACAGAGGGAGGGCGAGGAGGGAGAGAGAAAGAGAGAGAGAGACAGACAGACAGACAGACAGACACAGAGAGAGTGTGTGAGTGTATGCGCGCGCGCATGCGTGGGTGAGTGTGAAAAAGATGAAGCCCACTGGGTCGATGTTCTCTCATCCCAGCCCTCTCAGCAGTTAGCTATCAACATTTTACACCAAGCTGTGATTACAAAATCAACAAGTAAATACAGTGAAGCAAAAAATAAAACCACTGATAAGGAACGCACATCCGCCAGAAAAAAAAAGAAAAAAAAACTTAGTACACTGAAAAATCACATGGAGACTCGAAACCAGAGAGACACTTATTTGTTGCAAGTCACAGATGAAACAGCGTACACATCAACCATGAGAGGGGAGAAGAAAAAAACATGGAGGGGACGAGGGGGGGGGGGGGGTCTTTTGGTTGTTTTTTTTCTTATCTCTAAAGCGTTTCCGTACGTGTGCGTGCATGCATCTTATGTTCAGAAAATGTGCGCGCGCGCGCGCGTGTAAACCTTTGAAACACTTGCTCAGTTTGAACTGACAAACACACCATGACACACATCCTTCCGAAAACACTACAACATAACTATAAGGTAAGCTGAGAAAAAAAAAGACACAGGAAAAAAACCTTGAGAAACCGTTTAGTGTATCCCTCATTTTGAAGTGTCACACCTCAACCAATGTAATTCACACATCAAATAAACATTGACCATCTTTGTTGCTATTCCTGTCTCAACAACAAACTATGCGTGTGTTCACACACAATTTGTAAGCAACGACCATGTGTGCGTATGTGTAAATGTGCGCGAGCGTGTGTATGAGACAGAGAGAGAGAGACAGAGAGAGAGAGACAGACAGAGAGAGACAGACAGACAGACAGACAGACAGACAGACAGACAGACAGGGTGTGTGCGTACGTGCATGTGCATGCGTGGGTTAGTGCAATATAAATAAAACCCATCCAGGTCGATGTTCTCTCATCACAGCCCTCTCAGCAGTTCGCTATCAACATTTTACAAGCTGTGATTACAAAATCAAGTAAATACATGTAAAGCAAAAAAGATAAAACCACTAATAAAGGACGCAGTTCCGCCAGCAAAGAAAAAATTAGGTAAACTTTTAGGTAAATTGAACAATCGCACGGAGGCTCGAAACCAGAGAGACACTCATTTGTTGCATCTCTCAGCTTGAAAATAGCGTACACATCAACCAAAGAGAGAGACAAAAAAAAAAAAAAAAAAAGAAGGGGGGCGAGGGGCTGTTGTCTTGTTCTATTCCCATTCCCGAAGCATCCCGTGCATGCACGTGCATACATTTTATGTGCAGAAAATGTGTATGTGTGAGTGCGTGTGTGAACCTTTGAAACACTCGCTCAGTTTGAAATGACTACACACCAACCAGTGCAACTCGCACATTGGATACATAAAAATCAGTTATTTTCATTATCATTCCTATTTCTGAAGTAGTTTGGGCATGTATACACAAATCATTTGTATGGAAGTAGTTTGGGCATGTATACACAAATCATTTGTATGCAAAATATATGTGTGTGTATCTGCATGTTTATGTGCATATTTAATACAGAGGCTGGAATCCGGGAAAGAGAAAGATGTGGGCGGAGAGGGGAGATGCGGAGGGGGCCGGGGGAGGGGGGGGGGGGGGGGGGAGAGGGGCGCGGAGGGAACAGGGGGAGGAGGAGAAGGGCGGGAGCGTGGGAGGGGGGAGGAGCGAGGTCACACAACAGCACCAGCAAGATGGCTGAAAAGGTAATGGAAAAAGAAGTAACGATAGTGGGAGGAGAACATGACAAATATAGTGAATGGGAAAATAACAACTTCAATAATAATAATAGTAATTATATTTACAGACGTACTGATGTTTGGTGGTCAGACGATGTGTCTTGATTGTGGCTGTGACGTCTTGGTCCGTGCCTCCCTGTTAGTCAATCACGCTTCCCAGGTAGACGAAAGACTCCACCTCCCTGATGGGCTCTCCACCAACTGTGACTGATGTGTTAGCAGTGGTGTTGATTTTCATCAGCTCGGTCTTCTTCCTGTTGATCTTGAGCCCTGTCCCGGCTGATGTGGTCTCCAAGCGAGTGGTTTTGTCCTGCATCTGGCTGTGACTGTGTGAAAGGAGCGCCAGGTCGTCGAGCTGCGTCCAGGGCGTCCACTGCATACCGTTGTTCCTGCCTGTTGTAGTGGTCTTCATGATCCAGTCGATGACCAGGAGGAAGAGGAACGGCGACAGCAGACACCCCTGCCGAACTCCGGTCTTCACCTCGAAACTTTCGGACAGCTGGCCGGCGTGGGCAATCCTGCAGTTCATGTCCTGGTAGGTGCACCGGATGAGGGAGATGATCTTCTCGGGGACCCCGTAGTGCCTCAACAGCTTCCACAACATCTCTCTGTCCACACTGTCAAAGGCCTTCTCATAATCTATGAAGTTGATGTAGAGGAAGGGAGTTCTCGGAGCTTGGGGTTGACAGCCTCCTTCATCCTCTCCAGTAGAACCCTGTTGAGAACCTTGCCTGGCGTTGACAGGAGCATGATCCCTCGGTAGTTGCTGCAGTCCCTGAGGTCTCCTTTCTTCGGCATCTTGATGATGATTCCTTCTTTCCACTGGGCCGGTACCCCCTCTTTCTCCCAGATCTTGCTGAAGAGGCTGTATAGCATGTTGACAGCCGTCTCTGCGTGGATGGCTTCTGCTGGTATCTCGTCCGGCCCTGCAGCCTTCCCATTTTTCAGAGTCATGATGGCCTTCTTGATCTCTGCCTTTGAGGGTTTGTCGCAGCTGATGGGCATGCAGTTCTGACTCTGCGGGTGGGATGTCTGGTGGTGCGTCAGGGGCGGGGCGGTTCAGCTGTGTTCTGCCTATCGTTTCAGCTGTTCCTCGGTTGTTGTCAGTGGGTTTCCGTTCTTGTCCTTCATGGCTTGTCTGTCTGCTGGAACTTGCCCGTCAGCTTCGTGGTCACCAGGTGCAGGTCCTTCAGGTTCCCCTGTCTGGCTGCTGCCTCTGCTTGACTGGCCAGGTCGTCAAAGTAGTCCCTCTTGTCCTTCTTGATGCTCCTCGTCACTTCTCTGTTCGCTGCTGTGTGCTCTTCCTGTGCCTTTGCCTTAGCTGCTCTTGTTTGGCTCGTGTTCCGCGTAGTTTTCTTCTCTCTCCTTGTTTCCAGCTTGTGGATGGTGTCGGCAGAGATCCATTCCTTGTGCTGGGTCTTCTTCTTGCCAAGGATCTCTTCACATGGGTCATGCCACAGCTTCTTACAGTGTTCCCACTGTGTCTCGATGTCCATCTCACCATCTTCTACCAGCTCTTGTAGCGGCTGGAGCCTGTTGGAAAGGCTGATCTGGAATGCTGTTTGCGTATCCCTGTTTCTGAGCAGTCCAATATTGTACCTTCTCCGTGTGTTGTTGGTGTTGGTGAATCTCTTGAGGCGAAGTCTCACTGTTGTTAAAAGAAGGTGGTGGTCTGATGACACGTCAGCACCTCTCATCACTCGTACATCCCGCCATGATCTCTTGAACTTGCGGCTAATGCAGATGTAGTCAATCTGGTTCTCCGTGACGTGGTTCGGGGATCTCCATAAGGCCTTGTGGATGCGCTTGTGTGGGAAGATGCTTCCTCCTATCACCAGCTGGTTCAGGGCGCACAGGTCTGCAAAGCGCTCACCATTCTCGTCCATCTGTCCCAGTCCGTGTGTACCCATGATGTCCTCGTAACCTGTGTTGTCCATTCCAATCTTGACGTTGAAATCTCCCATCAGTATGGTTATGTCCTTTGCTCCTATTCTGTCTATCACTGTCTGTAGTTGCTGGTAGAATTCATCTTTCTTCTTTTCTTCCGCATCATTGGTGGGAGCATTGCACTGGATAATATTCAGCCCGATGTCATTCTTCTTCGTGGTAAACTTGGCTGTGATGATGCGGGAGTTGAGAGGTTCCTATCCGATGAGTGCCCCTGTGCCTCCAGTGCCAGCATCAGGGCCACACCCTCAGTGTGTGTGTGTGTGTGGAGGGGGGGGGGGGGCCATCCTCTGTGTGTCCTCAGTACAGCAGCTGTTCTCCAGATGAAAGTCTCAGCTATCCTGACTGTAGCCACCTCGTCTCACTCAGTCCTAACACTCCGATCTTGTTGTTTTTCATCTCCCTCGCTACTTGGATGGTTTTTCCTGTTTCGTACATCGTCCTGATGTTCCATGTGGCTACTCTCGTTGTTGTCCTGGGTGTTAGTAGGGGAGTCAGCCTTGCAGCTTCCTTTCGGCTTTCACTGCACCGCGTCATAAGTCTCCGCGATGGAGACCCTTTCTTGTCCAGGTGAATGTTTTGGTTCATTGTCGTCGATGCTTCTGTAACCGGTCTTTTTTTACAGGTAGGGTTGTTAGCCCTACGCAAACCCCTTTATCCTCGGGGCGAGGTGGTCCTGCCTTAGTCGCCTGTTACGACATGCATGGCAGGGCAGTGGGTCTATTCTATGCCCAACCCACAGAGCGGAAATACCATCCCTAAACAGTGATTAAGTTCTCACATCTCTCTGTGTTTAGATACAGCAGATAAATGAGGGGGGGGAGAAATGAACTTGTGTTGAGTTCTGATTTAACGAAATGTAAGGAGTGTCGCAGGTCCTTCTGTAAGAGGTGGCAACAGAACTCACGATGAACGCACCAATGTAATCTCAAGGAAAATAATGTGCTTTGAACCTTACCTTTACTTTAAAAAAATTTTAGTGTTAATAACCTCCAAGTTCAGATATACTGGACTTGGATACAATGTTCTTTGTTAACTGTTTAATGCCCTGGTCTTTCTCTTTTCCGTTCTTATTTTGTATGTCATTTTCTCTCGTCTCTTGTTTTCTTCTCGACTGCTATGCAGCCCTGATTGATTCTCTTTGTAAACTAGACACTGACAGGATTCAAATGGTCCAGTGCCCATCCTAACGAGATATGACGCTGGTTCCAATGTGGTCGGACTGTGAGTGAATGTCCAATATGACCTTGGTACCACTGCGGTCTGACTGTGCGTGTGTGACAGAGATGACCTTGCTGCCACTGTGGTGTGACTTTGAGTGTATAACCAAGATGACCTTAGTGCCACTGTGGTCAGACTATGGGTGAGTGACAGAGATGACCTTAGTGCCACTGTGGTCAGACTATGGGTGAGTGACAGAGATGACCTTAGTGCCACTGTGGTCAGACTATGGGTGAGTGACAGAGATGACCTTAGTGCCACTGTGGTCAGACTATGGATGCGTGACAGAGATGACCTTAGCGCAACTGTGGTCAGACTATTGGTGAGTGACCGAGATGACAAGGCTTAGTTGGCATCACACACGCACGCACGCGCACGCACACGCCACACACACACACACACACACACACACACACACACACACACACACACACACACACACACACACACACACATCGTCTAATATCACGATTAGTGAAAAGACGTTAAATGAATGACAACACACACACACACACACACACACACACACACACACACACACACACACACACACACACACACACACACACACACACACACACACACACACACACACATACACACACACGCGCGCGCGCACGCGCGCGCGCGCAGAGAGAGAGAGAGAGAGAGAGAGAGAGAGAGAGGAGAGAGAGAGAGAGAGAGAGAGAGAGAGAGAGAGAGAGAGAGAAAGAGATTTATACCCATTTCTCACGTTAGCAGCCTGACTAAATAAGATCCAAAATTAAAGTGTCGTTTATATGACAAACTGGTCGCCAGTCTTCTGACGCGCGACTGTTTTATGATGAGTACTCACAAACTCTTTCAGAGTGCCATAGGTCTAACAGAAATTCTTATGTTCTCCTTTGAACCGGGAGCGATTGTCCAGCAAAAGACTGTATTACAATGTTATCTTACTTGACACAACTTTTTTGTGAATGTGAAAATCTCAAAGGTGTATGAACAGATTCACACAAGCAATTGTGTTCACAACAGTCTCTGATGACACTGTTACTCCATCAGCTGTATGCAGTCACTAAAACACCAACGACAACAGCAATACCAATGGCTGCAAGGTAGAAGTCAAATGCACTGCAAAAGAACATATAGAATGCAATCAATTGCAATCTTTTTAAAAAGTATCAAGATTTTTTTCGCTCAGTTCCTTTTTTAAACATCTATCAAGTCATTTTTTTTCTCGTGCAAAGTTTGTAGTCAGAGTGGTGGGCCAAGCCGGGCTGTGGCTGTGGATGGGGGGTCGAAATGAGCAGCGTGGGTACAGTGCCACTGACGTGGCACAAAGATGGAACAGCCAAAAAAATTGTGGTCAGCTGTGGGTATCCGAAAGGCAAACTACCAATTCATATTAGCATGAGAAAACAAAGCGCCTGTGTCAGCAACACCTATCCAAGCCATTCATCAAGCAAACATTGGGGTTTTCTACGGAAGAGGCAAAGCAGAATATTTTGATAGAGTTGGTCCACCCCTTACATTTTATCCAACTGTCAAAAAGCTTATTTTCAGA
>CM031611.1:19781409-19793909 GCA_018398815.1 Conus ventricosus | reverse complement strand
ATAGGGGGAGATACGCATACATATCTGCAGTGGTAGATGATTCTGCCTAACTAACAGTATGTTTCTCCTCAGTGACCGTGGAAAGTGGTAATTTGACTCCTCTGCCTTTTCAGTTTTAAGAAGAATGCAATCCCAGAAAAGGCTGGTGTGCAATACCGTAGTATGTTTGCCGAGTTTTAAAAAAAAACAGCCAAAGGTGCCATCTAAGAAGCAAAAGAAAATCATGAAAAAGCAAAACAAGCTATATTTTCTTATGAAAAGTAGAAAATATAAAATAATATTCTCTTAAGACACAAGTGCTGAGCGCCAGTTCTTGGAATGAATCCACAAGGGACTAAAATACAACAAACTAATAAATTCCAAGGATAAGTACCGAGCACCGTTCCAGCAACTTACAGAGCAGCTTGGTGTTGCAATGACTGCAAGAAATATTGAATTGTAAACAAAGCTTGCTCTTATGTCTTAGATTGAAGAAATAGGGGGAGATACGCATACATATCTGCAGTGGTAGATGATTCTGCCTAACTAACAGTATGTGCTCGAGTGGGTGAATGGGCAAAAATAAAATAAAATAAATGCTTCTCAAAATGAGCCTTCAGCAAGCTTATATTCTCCACGAGGGAGAGACATCCTCCAATAGGGAGGGAAACTCACTAACATATAACTCCTGGTCATATACCGATATTTCGAAACTTGGTTGTTTCTCCTCAGTGACCGCGGAAAGTGGTAATTTGACTCCTCTGCCTTTTCTGGGCGTGCATGCACATAAATACATATTAGAATATCAAAATAAGAGAGCGAAAGGGAGAGAAGAAGGGCAAAATGAAGGAGGAGAAGGAGGAGAAGGAGGAGGAGGAGGACGCCAACGGCGATGAGGAGAAGAACGAGGAGAAGAACAAGAAGAACAAGAACAAGGAGGAGGGGGAGGAGGGAAGAGGTCTGGGACTACTAGGGAAATGGGGCATGGGGAAGGAAAGGAAAGGAGGGAGAGGGTACGGATGGAGAGGGGAGAGGGTACGGATGGAGAGGGGAGAGGGTACGGATGGAGAGGGGAGAGGGTACGGATGGAGAGGGGAGAAGGTACGGATGGAGAGGGGAGAGGGTACGGATGGAGAGGGGAGAGGGTACGGATGGAGAGGGAGAGGGTACGGATGGAGAGGGGAGAGGGCTACTTACACCCAGAAAGGGGAGGGGAGTGTCACCTGCTGAAAAAAGGGAGGGGGCACTAAGGGAAAGGAGTGAAAGAGAATTGAAGGAAGGAGGAGGAGGATAGCTAGGATGGGGGGGGGGGGGGGAATCTCCAAGGCAGAAAGAACTGGAAGAGTAGAGATTGGTTCAGGGTGTTTACGCACATGAAAATGAGGAGTATCAAAGACGAGGGAAAAAATGTGTCAGTGTGTCTGCAGGGAGGGGGGGGGGGGGGGGGGGGGCTTAATAGGGGCTAGGAGAAAAAGAGATGCGAGTAATAATAATAATAATAATGAATACTTATATAGCGCCTATTCTCGGCTAGAGACCAAGCTCTAAGCGCTTTACAATCAACACTCGTTTACACAACGGGCTGCCTATCTGGGTAGTGCCGACTGAAGAGCTGCCAGCCGGCGCTTCATTCAGTCGTTTCCCGTGTCATCCAGTCAGTATCACTCAATATCGATCACTCATTTTCCTTACTTCCTTCATTCTTTCCATTTCTCACGCAGGGTGCATGCTATGTATAATGTGTCGTCCATACCAACGGCCAAACTGGCCTACCCTTCCGAAAGTTGGTGATTGGATTTTACGTGTGTGCAAGATGTTATGCGTGCGTTCACACACGGAACCTCGGTTTATAGTCTCATTCGAAGGACTGTATGGGAAATGGAGTCAGAACCAATGTTACCTCCGAGGGAAAAATCCCCCTGTACCGAAACGCCCCGGCGGAGGTTCGAACGCGCAACCCCAGGATCACCAAGATTACGAGTCCGGCGCTCTACCAACTGAGCTATTCCGGCTCCCTAAAGCGTATAACAATTATCACCCCAAAACACCATTCAGATTGCATTATTACAAGCACTTGATTCGCCATCTCCCAGCACAGGAACAGTGCACACAATGAAGACCTAATAGATGCAAAGTTCATTCACCATCGACAATGGAGAATAAAGGGAAGGTTAAGAGGGAGGGGGCGGAGGGGGGAAGGGGCACAAATGGGCTTACGAAAATAAACGAATGTGAATCTCTCTCTCTCCTCTCTCTCCCCTCTCTCTCTCTCTCTTCTCTCTCTCTCTCTCTCTCTCTCTCTCTCTCTCTCTCTCTCTCTTCTGTGTGTGTGTGTGTGTGTGTGTGTGTGTGTGTGTGTGTGTGTGTGTGTGTGTGTGTGTGTGTGTGTGTGTGTGTGTGTGTGTGTGTGTGTGTGTGTGTGTGTGTGTGTGAGTGAGAGAGAGAGGAAGGTGGAAATGTGTATTGCATAGGTAAGATGGGCTGGTGTGGATAAGAAGGTGGGTGGTAAAGGGAAAATTGGAGTAATACGTCTTAAAGAATACTGATACTGTCCAATATAATTCATAGCAATGAAAATTGCCTTAAAAAAACATTTTAAATCTCTGTGCATTAAAAGTAATTAACAGCTAAAGCAGAAAATGCAAAGCCATTCATAAATCAAATTGGTCAAACTGACCATGGGATGTCTGTTCAAATCGGATTTTAAAGGACAGCAACAGGCTTCAGGTCAACGGGTTCAGAGAAATTCATCGAGCTGTGTGTGGTTCTCTGAGGTGTGAACATTTCACTTCTTTTCTCTTTTTTTCTGTTTTCTCCCCCACTAGTGAAAGGCAATCGCGTGTATAATTCACCGTCAGAGCTGGTAGAAGCTTAAAACTGGATCGAATAGAGCGTCTGAGCTTTCGTTGTGCGTGGTGACCCTCGAGCCAATACGCTGCATTCAGGGAGCAGAATTTCAGAAAGATCAGAAGAGCTGCGTTTCACTTCTGAAGAACTAGGTGTGTAGAGGTGGATAGTATACGAAGGGATATATGTGATGCCGTGTCTCCTGTTCTGAATAAGGATGAACAGATCAAAATTGTTAAAGACTTATGTCTGAAAATACCATTTGGTTCCTTCTCATCTGTCCTGCCCTTTTCCCATTCCCCCATATTCACAGACACACGAGTACGCATACCACACACACACACACACACACACACACACACACACACACACACACCACACACACACACACACACACACACACACACGCACACACACACACGCACACGCACACATACACACACACACACACACACACACACACACACACACACACACACACACATACATGCATACACACACACACACACACACACACACACACACACACACGCGCACACGCACACGCACACATACACACACACACACACACACACACACACACACACACACACACACACACACACACACACACACACACATACACACACACACACACACACACACACGCATGCACGCACGCGCGCACGCGCACACACACACACACACACACACACACACACACACACACACACACACACACACACACACACACACACACACAACACCAACCAAATGTGCCACCTAAGAAGCAAAAGAAAATCTTTCATATGATTTTCTTTTGCTTGTTAGGTGGCACCTTTGGTTGGTTTTTTGAAAACTCAGCAAACATACTACCAGCCTTTTTCTGGGAAAGCATTCTTCTTCAAACCGAAAAGGCAGAGGAGTCAAGTTACCACTGTCCGCGGTCACTGGGGAGAAACAATCAGGTTTCGAAATACCGGTATCTGACCAGGACTTATATGTTAGTGAGTTTCCTCCCATTGGAGAATGTCTTCCCCTTGGAGACTATAAGCTTGCTGAAGGCTTATTTTGAGAAGCATTTATTATTCCCCATTCACCCTCTCAAGCACATACTGTTAGTTAAGGAGAATTAACTACCAGTGCAGATATGAATGCTTATCTCCCCCTATTTCTTCAATCTAAGTCATAAGAGCAAGTTTTGTTTTATAATTGAATATATATATATATATATATATACTATATATATATATATATATATATATATATATATATATATATATATATATACATATATATATATATATATATATATATGTGTTGTGTGTGTGTGTGTGTGTGTGTGTGTGTGTGTGTGTGTGTGTGTGTGTGGAGAGAGAGAGAGAGAGAGAGAGAGAGAGAGAGAGAGAGAGAGAGAGAGAGAGAGAGAATGGTACTGAGGATCAGCGCAATCTTAACAACAGTGCTCAACCACAGTGGAGCGACATTTGTCATATTAAAAGCAAGTTAAAATCAAGCTGCTAAAAACATCTACAAATTTGTTTCACGCTGTGCGGTCGTCAGGATGTGATGAGCTTGTACTGCCAGTGCCACGTATATATATATATATATATATATATATATATATATATATATATATAATATATTATATATATATATACCAAGTTTCGAAATATCGGTATATGACCAGGAGTTATATGTTAGTGAGTTTCCCTCCCTATTGGAGGGTGTCTTCCCCTTGGAGACTATAAGCTTGCTTAAGGTTCATTGTGAGAAGCATTTCCCCCCCCCCCCCCCCCCCATTCACCCACTCAAGCACATACTGTTAGTTAGGCAGAATCATCTACCACTGCAGATATGAATGCTTATCTCCCCCTATTTCTTCAATCTAAGACATAAGAGCAAGCTTTGTTTATAATTCAATATTTCTTGCAGTCATTGCAACACCAAGCTGGTCTGTAAGTTGCTGGAACGGTGCTCGGTACTTATCCTTGGAATTTATTAGTTTGTTGTATTTTAGTCCCTTGCGGATTCATTCCAAGAACTGGCCCTCAGCACTTGTGTCTTAAGAGGATATCTTTTTATATTTTCTACTTTTCACAAGAAAATGTAGCTTGTTTTGCTCTTTCATCATTTTCTTTTGCTTCTTATGTGGCACCTTTGGTTGGTTTTTTTGAAAACTCGACAAACATACTACGGTATTGCACACCAGCCTTTTCTGGGATTGCAGTCTTCTTAAAACTGAAAAGGCAGAGGAGTCAAATTACCACTTTCCGCGGTCACTGAGGAGAAACCACCAAGTTTCGAAATATCGGTATATGACCAGGAGTCATATGTTAGTGAGTTTCCCTCCCTATTGGAGGGTGTCTTCCCCTTGGAGACTATAAGCTTGCTTAAGGTTCATTGTGAGAAGCATTCCCCCCCCCCCCCCCATTCACCCACTCAAGCACATACTGTTAGTTAGGCAGAATCATCTACCACTGCAGATATGAATGCTTATCTCCCCCTATTTCTTCAATCTAAGACATAAGAGCAAGCTTTGTTTATAATTCAATATATATATATATATATAGCTGGCTTGCTGTTGTTTTTTCCGTGCTACATGTGTTTCTCGGGTGTTTGTTTTATTCGCTGATAGGAACTTCCATCTGTGTCTGCAATTGTTAACCATTTCTGTTCTAACATTTAGAGTTGCCAACTGTGGTTTACATAGTATAATGTATTTCTCTGTAAGGCATAGATTACATTTTTTTGAAATGTTGTTGTATGGTGCTGCTCTTTTTATGATTTTCCAAGATATGTTGTAGTCTATGTTTTTATCTTTAAGTTTCCAAATGTATTTACTCAATTCTGTTTGGTTTTTATATCTTTCTTTGTTGAATGATTGTTTGTGGTTTGCATATCTAGTTTTGAACTAAAGCTATAAAATTTGCCAACAAGTACACAGAAATATCAGGGTCAGAAATGGAAATCATTTTCCACACAAAGAAAACTTTACTGCACAGTAAAAATTAAACCGGGATTAAGAACACAAGCAGGAATTCAACTTTCAATGTCACAATGGGATCATATGATGGTGCCGAAACTTGCGAACTTGTCGGAACTATTCATGTTATCTAATATTCAGAAAAAAACTTGGAAAACAAACTGGACTGTACAGGGTTGACAGCCTTGCCGCTCTGAATGACAACCTAGGAATATTGAAAATAAGAAAAATGAATTGTGTAAAATTTTCCACAACCAAAACTTAAAAATCACCATAGAAGCAAAAAAAAGATAGTGAACTATTTAGGACATAACGTTAGACCTCAACCAACACACATATAAACCATGCAAGAAACCAAATGATACGCCTGTCTATGTAAACATCAAAAGCAATCACCCACCCTCCATACTGAAAACAATACCCAAAAGCATAAATATAAGACTATCCAACTTCATGTAACGAAACAGTATTCAACAATGCTACAGCTGAATACAAGAGGCGTTACATAAAAGTGGCTACAATTACAAACTACGATACGACCCAGACAATGATACAAAAAGATGCAGAGAGGAACAGGAAAAGGAATATCATATGGTACAACCCCCCATATGATGCAAGAGTTAAAACAAATGTAGGGAAAGAATTCTTTAAAATCTTGACATCATCTTTCCAAAAGACCATAAAATTATTAAGATATTCAACAAAACAACATCAAATTATCATATTCATGTATGCCGAATCTTAAAAATGCCATCGATTCAGCAAACAAAATGCAAAGCAGCACAGAGAAAAAGGAGGGTAGCGAAAGGAAATCTTGTAACTGTACCAAAAAAGAACAGTGTCCCCTAAGCAACAAATACCTTTACAACAACATTGTGTACCAAGCCACTGTAACATCAGAGAACACAAAAGAAACATATGTAGGTATCACTGAAAATCAATTCAAAACTAGATATGCAAACCACAAACAATTTCAACAAAGAAAGATAAAAACCAAAACAGAATTGAGTAAATACATTGGAAACTTAAAGAATAAAAACATAGATACAACATATCTTGGAAAACCCTAAAAAAGAGCAGCACCTTTACAATAACATTTCAAAAAAATGTAATCTATGCTAACAGAGAAATACATTATACTATGGTAAACCACAGTTGGCAACTCTAAATGTTAGAACAGAAATGGTTAACAATTGCAGACACAGATGGAAGTTCCTATCAGCGAATAAAACAAACACCTGAGAAACACATGAGCACGGGAAAAAAACAACAGCAAGCCAGCTAGCTATATATATATATACGTGGCACTGGAATACAAGCTCATCACATCCTGACGACCGCACAGGTAAAACAAATTTGTAGATTTTTTGCAGCTTGATTTTAACTTGCTTTTAACAAACAACCCAAGAAACCATCGAAAACAAGAAGAAAGAACTATGCAAAATCTTCCAAAACCACAACTTAAAGATCACCATTGAAGCAAACAAAAAGGTAGTGAACTACTTAGACATAACACTGGATCTCAACAACCATATATTTTAAACCATACAAGAAACCCAACGATACACCTCTTTATGTACACACCAAAAGTAACCATCCACCATCTGTATTAAAGACCATACCCCATGGCATAAACAAGAGACTATCAAACCTGTCATGCAATGAGAGAGTGTTCAACAATTGCAGCAGTGGAATACCAGGAGGCACTACAAACAAGTGGATACAATTACAAACTACAATACAACCCGGACAACAACACAAATAAAAGCAAGAAAAATAGGAAAAGAAAAATCATATGTATAACCCCCATACGACGGGAAACTCAAAACAAACATAGGAAAGAATTCTTCAAAACCCTAGCAACTTCATTTCCAAAAGAGCACAAACTGTCCAAATATTTAACAAAAACACTGTCAAACTATCGTACTCATGTATGCCCAACCTCAAAAACCTGATTGACGCATCCAACAAAATGAAAATCAACACAGCAAAGAAGGGTGAAGAAAGGAAATCTTGCAATTGCAACGAGAAAGGAGCAGTGCCCACTAAACAATAAATGTCTCCACAAAAAACATTGTATACCAGGCTACTGTAACATCAGAAAATGAAAAAGAAACATACATAGGGATCACTGAAAACCACTTCAAAACCAGATATGCAAACCACAAACAGTCATTCAATAAAGAAAAATATAAAAACCAAACAGAACTGAGCAAATATATCTGGAAACTTAAAGACGCAAAAACAAGCTACAATATACCCTGGAAAATCATAAAAAGAGCATCACCATACAGCAATGTTTCAAAAAGGTGCAACCTATGTTTTAACTGAAAAATTGGTTAATACTATGCAAACCACACTTAGCAACTTTAAACACCAAAACAGAAATAGTAAACAACTGCAGGCATAAATGGAAATCGTTGTTAGTGAACACATCCAAAACAAAAACCTGAAAGCCCCAAAAAACACGTGCAGCCAACCGCACGTGCAAACAACCGCAAACGTGAGCCCACACGCTATATAACATCGGCGGTGGGGCAAACAGAAACCATCCTGATGACAGCGCAACGCCGCTAGAAAAAAATTTGTCGAGTTTAACCTTGAGTTTTAACCTTCCTTTTTAACACCATTGGACATAATGTTGCTCCCCAAGGGGTCGAGCACTTTTAAAATCATTTTAGGCTCTTTGGTTTATATTCATCTTGATTGCTCCTCACGTTGAGCACTGTGGCCGAAAGATTTTAAAATGGAGGGGAAATCAATTTTAGGCAGTCAACAAAAAACATACCGTTCTCTAACCCACAATTCTACTTAAAAAGATTATAGAACAAACCGAAAAGTTCGTACGCAATATGAGATGGAAAGCATTCTTTTTCCTGAACCCGAATGCAAAAAAGAGGACAAAAACACCTACGATTTCAAATCATGGCGATCACCACCAGTCATAGACGATATGAAACCCTTTTGAATGATCAAATGAAAAGAATGATAACCAATATTGAATTCAAAAAATCTAACAACGATTTCCAAACAACATTAAAAAACCAAATAAAACAAGTACAAAATGACAAAAAAAATATTTGTGAAGGTGACAAACTAGCAATTACTACAAAATGGAACCAAAGGAATATTCTCAACTCCTTGACAAAAACATCCAGAAAAACTACAAAAAAGCTGACAAAAATATTACATGACAGTATCCGCACTAAAGATAAAGAACTTGCAGAGCGCATAGACCTAAGTGACAGGATAGAAGCGACAGCAACAAAGAAGCTTTCATAACACTCAAAGACCACAAACCCAACTTTCATAACAATCCAACATGCAGACTAATAAACCCATCGAATCTGAATTAGGCAAAATAAGCAAGAAAATTCTGGAAAAAATAACAAAGGACAATAAAATCAAACTCTGATTACAACCTCTGGAAGAACACATACGAAGTTATCCAATGGTTCAAAAAACTCAATAAACAAAGTAATACAGTATTATCACATTTGACATAGTAGACTTTTACCCATCCATAGATGAGGAACTACTCTCCAAAGCCCTGAAGTTTGCCAGTAACCACACAGACATAACAGGGTCAGAAATGGAAATCATTCTCCACACCAAGAAAACATTACTACACAGCAGAATGAAACCTGGATCAGGAAAACCAACAGAAACTCAACATTCGACGTAACCATGGGTTCATATGATGGTGCAGAAACATGTGAACTGGTCGGACTATTCATGCTGTCCAACATCAAGAAAAAACTCGGAAAACAAGTCGGACTGTACAGAGACGATGGCCTTGCTGCACTAACAAACAACCCAAGAACCATCGAAAACAAGAAGAAAGAACTATGCAAAATCTTCCAAAACCACAACTTAAGATCACCATTGAAGCAAACAAAAAGGTAGTGAACTACTTAGACATAAACACTGGATCTCAACAACCATATATATAAACCATACAAGAAACCCAACGATACACCTCTTTATGTACACACCAAAGTAACCATCCACCATCTGTATTAAAGACCATACCCCATGGCATAAACAAGAGGACTATCAAACCTGTCATGCAATGAGAGAGTGTTCAACAATGCAGCAGTGGAATACCAGGAGGCACTACAAACAAGTGGATACAATTACAAACTACAATACAACCCGGACAACAAACACAAATAAAAGCAAGAAAAATAGGAAAAGAAAAATCATATGGTATAACCCCCCATACGACGGGAAACTCAAAACAAACATAGGGAAAGAATTCTTCAAAACCCTAGCAACTTCATTTCCAAAAGAGCACAAACTGTCCAAAATATTTAACAAAAACACTGTCAAACTATCGTACTCATGTATGCCCAACCTCAAAAACCTGATTGACGCATCCAACAAAATGAAAATCAACACAGCAAAGAAGGGTGAAGAAAGGAAATCTTGCAATTGCACGAGAAAGGAGCAGTGCCCACTAAACAATAAATGTCTCCACAACAACATTGTATACCAGGCTACTGTAACATCAGAAATGAAAAAGAAACATACATAGGGATCACTGAAAACCACTTCAAAACCAGATATGCAAACACAAACAGTCATTCAATAAAGAAAAATTATAAAAAACCAAACAGAACTGAGCAAATATATCTGGAAACTTAAAGACGCAAAAACAAGCTACAATATATCCTGGAAAATCATAAAAAGAGCATCACCATACAGCAATGTTTCAAAAAGGTGCAACCTATGTTTAACTGAAAAATGGTTAATACTATGCAAACCACACTTAGCAACTTTAAACACCAAAACAGAAATAGTAAACAACTGCAGGCATAAATGGAAATCGTTGTTAGTGAACACATCCAAAACAAAAACCTGAAAGCCCCAAAAAACACGTGCAGCCAACCCGCACGTGCAAACAACCGCAAACGTGAGCCCACACGCTATATAACATCGGCGGTGGGCAAACAGAAACCATCCTGATGACAGCGCAACGCCGCTAGAAACAAATTTGTCGAGTTTTAACCTTGAGTTTTAACCTTCCTTTTTAACACCATTGACATATATATATATATATATTTATATATATATATATATATATATATGCCCCTCCCCCCCCGCGAAAAAAAAATCATCTAACAAGAGGTGAGATGGGAACAAGAGACTTGAATGCCATCAAACCGTCTGTGTTGGTGATGGGAGATATGAACGGGAGACTAGAATACAACATACAGCCAACACACCAGCTGTCTTATTGGGGGTGAATTGTAACAAGATCCTAAAAGTGGTGTGTGCTTGGGGGAGTGGGAGAGGAGCAGTTGGAAGTGGATGATTTTGATGGTAGTGGGGAATGGCAGAGCTGTCTGTAATTTAGAGTAATCACGACTGGACTTTGTTAGTCAAGAGTTGGTTACATTATTATCAGTTCTTGATCCCACCCACCCCATCCTCTCTCTCTCTCTCTCTCTCTCTCTCTCTCTCTCTCTCTCTCTCTCTCTCTCTCTCTTATTTAAATTTGCAATCTGAAAAACGTTAGCTCTCGGATTACTGACTTATAAGTAAATTATTACGGACATAGATAACATAACGAAGGTTACCTTGTTTGCCTTTTGTGTAAAATTACTGAAGGAGCTGATGTCTTTTAACCTTGCATGTGTTAAATGAACTCTGAATTAGTCAATGCTGTTAAAGTGTTTCAGGAACCGTTCTGTTCTTATTTGCGAGTGAAAGTCATTTTCAAGAAGAAAAAAAATCAAATATCAAGAGTTTACTTGTAGATAAGTTTCTAAGATAACAAAACGAATATCTCCTGTTTTGTTACCTTCTTTCTACATTACTAGGTCCACTTCACCCATTTTTTTATCGATATCTATCCACATTCTTTAAGAGGGTGGTGACATGCTAGTTCACACTTAACCTTTCACGAGGTGTCCTGGCCTGCACTTAATCAAGCATGCACGTGTGTGTGACTGTCTCGCCATTTCTCGCGCGCGCACGCGCGCACGCACACGCACCACACACACACACACACACACACACACACACACACACACACACACACACACACACACACACACACACACACACACACACACACACACACACACCTACCTCTAGCTAGAGATTGATATCCCGTGCCCTGTTTGGTCATCCAGTTCATCAGTTAGTCCCTACAGGAAATAGAAGAGAGCTGTCGGGGCAGAAGTGGATTTGAGGGGGAGGTGGACATAGATGAGTGGGAGTTTGATGGCTGAATGGTGAGACAAACAGCAAGCAGTCTGATATCCTGAATAATGGCGTCTGGATCGCGCTGCAAGAGTTGATTGTTTCTGTTGACACCACCTTGTTTCCTTCTCCATTTCACACACACACACACACACATACCCCCCCCCCCAGCCCCTTTCTTACCACACACACACACACACCACACACACACACACACACACACACACACACACACACACACACACACACACATATGCACGCACACACACATAACACACACATACACACACACACACACACACACACACACACCACACACACACACACGCACGCACGCACGCACGCACGCACGCACACACACACACACACACACACACACACACACACACACACACACACACTCACACACACACACACATACACACACACACACACACACACACACACACACACACACACACACACACACACACACTCACACACACACACACACACACAC
>CM031611.1:19738909-19763909 GCA_018398815.1 Conus ventricosus | reverse complement strand
CCATCTGTATGTGATTCATGGTTGTGTTGGGGGAGGGGGAAGGGGTTGATTCGACAGCTTTTCAGACGCAGTACACACCTCCAACCAATGCACCATGCTGGCATGTATGGGAACTTCGCAGCGTCAAAAGTCTACACTCACTCCTGTCTTCGTGGAAACATTGACGTCAATAAACGAAACACTGGCATTTACTGTTCTGACATGAAAACGTTAAGTATCACTGGCCTTGTTGTATTGTATGGTCCATTTTCGTGTTTTTGAACTGATGGGTGTTCAAGCAGATCCAGGAACAGAAATAATCATGACTCTGAAAAACAGATAAACATGACCCATGTGCATGTTCACTGGATTCACTGTGCAGGCTGTAGGCCTTTAAACGTCCGTTCAGCAAAGGGACAGAAAGCTGGAAGTTGGAAATAATTGTTACATCTGATCATTGCCTACTGTTTTCTGGCGCTGTAAAGCTTGTTTGCTCTTAATTCATCATTGGATGTTTTATCAGCGCCCGTCCCAGTGTGAAGACTTGTCTTTTGGTGAGCAATACTGTTGTCACGCCATCATAACCGTTCTTCACAGTAAGTAGTATTTAGGATAATTGCTGTTCGCATTGTGAAAGAAGGCACGTAATTACGACTTTTGACACTCAAAAGCTGACATAGGCTAGTCCCTCTCTCTCTCTCTCTCTCTCTCTCTCTCTCTCTCTCTCTCTCTCTCTCTCTCTCTCTCTCTCTCTCTCTCTCTCTCTCTCTCTCTCTCCACATTCAGGGTTTGATTTTACGTTCTTTATTGTTTTTTCTAGGATTTTCTTACTTATTTTGCCTAGTTCAGATTTAGATGGGTTTATTAGTCTACATGTTGGATTGTTGTGAAAGTTAGGCTTGTGGTTCTATTCAGAAAAACTACAAAAAAGCCGATAAAAATACACATGACAATATCCGCACTAAAGAAAAAGAACTTGCACATCGCATGGACCTAAGTGACAGGGTAGAAGCGACAGCAACAAAAGAAGCGTTCATAACACTCAAGGACCACAAGCCTAACTTTCACAACAACCCAACATGTAGACTAATAAACCCATCTAAATCTGAACTAGGCAAAATAAGTAAGAAAATCCTAGAAAAAACAATAAAGAACGTAAATCAAACTTGTATCCGAATACAAACCTCTGGAAGAAACAATGAAGTTATTCAATGGTTCAGATACACTTGATAAACAAAGCAACACGAGAGTACTAATAAAATGTCGGTTCTGGGGCCACTGGTGCACTCCACCAAGTTCGGATTTATACGTCTCTGACAAGTAAGACTTCAATAACAAAAAATAACGATTATCTTCAAAACAAACATACTGTGTAGGGTGGTCCGTTTTTTATACTATATTTACGTAAACTTTTTATAAAAAAAATGCAAACTGTTCGCATCTAGCCACATTATGAGTCCACCCATGGGTTCTACTTGAGACGCCGAAATCACGATTCCGTGTTTTATGTTTTTTTTCTAGCATTGCTGTTAGTTTCATTGCATTCCTGGTTCCTCCCATGGCGGCCTAGGGCCCCAAGCAAGATCCAGAGGAATCACTCAGATAATGTGGCTAA
Organism: Conus ventricosus; assembly: GCA_018398815.1. Classification (NCBI taxonomy): domain Eukaryota; kingdom Metazoa; phylum Mollusca; class Gastropoda; order Neogastropoda; family Conidae; genus Conus; species Conus ventricosus. The sequence continues at coordinate 19,762,315 of CM031611.1, read as the reverse complement.
GATTGGGCGGAAGTTTGGAATATGCCTCTACTAGTGTTTTTTTCACTGTTGGGCCTACTTCAGTTTGTCTAATTTGGGGCAATTCTCTCACCCATTTTCAGTGGCCTCTTCCTAGGACCACACAAATTTGGTTTGCGGGCGTTGTATAAGCCACGCCAGTGACCAGACATCACGATTGTTGTTTGCGGGCAGTTTTTATTAGCCGCGCCAGTGACTAGACGAGAACACGAAAAATGGGAAGGGTTCAATATAGAGGCAGGGAGAGGGGTGGGGGGTGCGAGGCCGCCCAAAAATTAAGACTTCAAAACCACACAAACAAGACACAAACCACCGCAGGCATATTCCAACTTTACACATTTTTGGATTAATAATATTACTGTACAAATCTGAAAGCTTTTATTCATTTTATGGTGTTTATGCATTAATTGGGGGTGTTATTTTAATATTGTTTTTATTCAAGCCCAGAATAGGTTAAAGGTTAAACAACAGACTGTGCTTTAAAGTACTTTTAGTAGCTACTTTGTACAATATTTATATTAAAAACTTTTAGCAAATTTAAACACAAAAACTCACAACTTTTATTAATCAATTTTCTCTCACTGATTCTATAAATAGATTATTTCATAGGGATGGGTAATTATATTTTTTGTGCTTACTTAAAGGGAATAAATTACTTCAAAAAAATTTAAAAAATAAAAATAAAAAATAAAAAAATATAATAAAAAATGTTAAAAAAATAATAAATTTAAAAATAAAAAAAATGAAGAAGATTTTAAAAAAAAAAGAAATTAAAAAAAAAAAAATAAATAAAAAAAAAGTAAATAAAAAAAATAAAATAATAAAAAAATATAAAATTTAATAAAAAAAAAAAATTTAAAAAAAAAAAAAAAAAAATATTAAAAATTTTGTTTTTTAAATATTTTTTGTTTTTTAGGTCTCCTTAAGTCCACTCAAGTTATTAGTTAAGTTTTTTATATCAAGTCACGCTTCTAAGTTCTTACTCAAGTTGTTCAACAATGTTCATCCTCAAGTCACTTCTTAAGTTCTTACTTAAGTCTCCTCAAGTTGTACTCACGTCATCCTCAAGTCATTCCTTAAGTCTCCCCAAGTCATTCTACGTTTCTACTTAAGTCACTTCTTAGTTCTTACTCAAGTCATCCTCAAGTCGGTCCTCAAGTCATCTAAGTCTTCTCTCGAGTCATCCTTTAATGTACAACTAAGTTCTTATTAAGTTATCTTATAATTATCAAAAGATACAAGCTATGTTGATGATTCTTAAAATTGTAAATGTCTTAGATAGTACACACACGCCTCAAAAAAACGTTGTCATCGTTTGAGGGTTGTCTTGCTCAGCGTTCTCTGCAGTAAATCTTACGGAAGGTTTTACATCCGAAGCAACCGCTTTGATTACAATTGGGGCTATGGAAAATGTTTTTATGTGGCTCACTCCATGTCTTTATTTATTGACACCATCATTTATAATACGCCATGATCTATTTTTATTTAAAAAATTAAAATTAAGTTCTTTAAAATATTATTACATTTCAAAATGGATCAATATAATGTTTGTTATGGCGGTTTTGGTCGTGCTGGTGTCTTTTTCTGCTTTTAGTGGCTCAGATTTTTTTGATTGCTTTTTGTTTCTGTTGCCATCGGTTATATATGTTATAGCCGCAATAACTGCCACCTACAGCTGCAATGGCGCCAAAATGGCCAACTACAGTTTTAAGTTCATAGTCCATGAAAGACTTTTGGGGCCCTTGTATCACATGGAGTTTTTATAGCGGGCATTGAATTAACTTGTTATGGCGTTGCGAGTGTTATGCTTTTCATGATGCTGTTTTTTTAAAAAAAACATTATTTTTTTTTGGTCTGGTTCCACTCTGTAATTTTTTTCTGCTTCAACACGCCCAGGATTTTTAAGGTCTCCACCTTGGTCAGTGTTTTTGGTGTTTTCTGGCTTTTGGTTTAACTTTTCTCCACCTGATTCAGTGTTTTTCTGATTCTGTTGATTTTCCAGTATCGTGTGTCATTTTGAAGGAAATAAAAATCTATTGATTAAAAGTAATGTAAAGTCCCTGATTAATGGCGTTAACAATGTTACCAAATATGTTGTATAGATCGACTTCCTAGTGAGACTTAATGAGACTTTGTTAAAACTGGATCTTGCGTTATATAATACGTAAGATCTTGTTCAGAATCAATGGGAGGCAAATCTTCGGACGAGTTTAGTGTACAACTAGAAGAACCGTTTGCCCCACCTTTTCACCATTCTAAGACCAGGCTTGCTGCAGTTCATTACCTGTTATGATACTTTATAATGTCTTGCGGGCAGACTTCTCCTGTTGAAATCTGTTCTATGCTGTATTCAGTTCCGAGGAACTGTTTTTTTTCCACATGCTGCCAAAGGAATACAAGCCTCTCCTTTTTGGGCATAATAGCGTGATCATTAATTGGTCATTGTCATAAGTTCAGAAGTTTAGGGCCTTGTAGCTGTATGTAGTCTCTACTGTTCATGGTTTTTTTATTTAATTATAATTATTTATATTTTCTATCTAAAAATGAGCACCGAAAAAAACTGTTGCTAACCTTGTATACATTCTGCTGTTATTGGAGGCCTAAGTGTAGATACTCAATGTTGGTAAAAGCTTACTGTTATGAATTAACCTGCAGATCTTGGTCAATATAGATTTGAGGATTCTGCAAAGCTGATTGCTATCATTGCAGCTCCTCGGTTGCCACGAAAGATTTTCTAGTTAGCAAGGATAATCCAGACAGAATTTAAAATTATGTAGAAAAAAATTACTTTTATAAAAAATGTCCTTCACTCGCAATAAAGATAGGCGGCGCTGTGGTTTAATGCGCTTGCTTTTAGCGGCAGTAATTTTGCATTTAGTTAAACTGCGCTCGGTGACAGCTGAAGAGAAAAAGACATTAAACAAAGCTTTGTTGGGCAACTAGGCAGCTGCACAAGAGCCTATGAAGGCAGGAGACTTGAGCAGTTAGATTTTATTAATGGACACACCTGAAAGGTACAGGGGCATGCAGCTTACCGCTTTAATAATGTTGACCAAGAATTAAAAGTATATTATCTGGAACCGGATAGCAGTCCAGGACATTGCCCACACCAAATTTCAGTGATCTTTTATCAACCATCAGAAAAACAAAAGATGCAAGAAAATCGCGTTTATTGTCGTTTGGTATGACTGTTTGTGTTATTTTGTTGCGCATAATATTGGTCGGTATTAAAAATGATACAAATCTATTTGTCACTCCAACGGATTTTGGAAGGGTCATCACCCAGCAATACAAAGCTATGGCAAGAAGCTGGATATGTCTCTCTTGTGAACCCAAACAGCAAAGAATGGTTATCTTAATACAAGCGATTTGGCTAAGTTTATTTACTGACCTAGACGAATACAGAGAACACACTTTGTAGAATACAACTCCAAACGACAACCCATCAAATGGGATTTCTATATTTACCCTCTGATAGGATTAGACGAAAAAGATTTAAGTACGCACTTACAGTCATTGACATAGCTTCAAGACACAAAGATGAGGATCCAATTAACACAAAAGAGTGCCTTGCTGTTGCTGTCGCTATACAATGATAATAACGAGGGCCACTAATTATGCCTCGCGCATGATTCTAGTCGATGATGGAAAAGAATTTAAAGGGCAAGTGATTCAAGTATTGTTAATTAAAAATAGAGTTTCCATTAAAAGACGCATTCCGGGAGTTCACAGATCACAGGCTTTAGTGAATATTTAACAAAAACTGTTAGCTGAAAGACTTTCTCCTACCAGTATCACAGAGAGCTTGATTGATAATTCTCGCAACACAGAATGTGGTAGAAATGACTGCCCTCAGTTTTGCGCGCAAGAATGAAATATTGAAAGAATTTAAAGGGCTAAAAACCAGTATACAAGAATCAAAAGAAAAACTTAACTGTTGCTGAAGGGGAGTCTTCATCGGCAAACTATTATCATTTGGATTGAAAGATAAGGTACCTTTATTTACGGGGAAGCAGAAGGGGACACTCGCATCAGGGCAACTGAGCCGGTTTGGAGTGTTGACCCGTAGACGAAATAAAATGAATTGTAAAGTTGAATCCGCGTCCGTGTATTATTTTCGCGAGAAACAGGACACAACCAAAACAACCAGCTCCTCAAAGTCTTTTTGAAAGTAGAACTGCAGATATCCACCAGACACAGTTCCGCTGTGAATTATTTGTTGTACGATAAACATATTTTGGTTTTTAAAATGGAAGGAACAGAAATCGAATGCGCAGAGTAACGAAGACAAGAATGGTAAAGAAGAGACCTTGAAAATGATTACGGGAATCGATTTCAGGCGTGTAATGCTATTAAGGAAACATTTTCGAGGAGTTAATCAATGCATTGCGCTAAATCTGTCCAGATCACCTATCATATCAAGATACCCCCCAACAATTTCCCCCCAAGAATATTTTGAAATAATAAAAAAAATTCGATACTCGTCAAGCAAACATGAGAAAAGTGATGTTAAATGAATTGGATTAAGCTATGATTGATCTATAATAAAGTGATGAGAAAAATATAAACCCCCTGTTTATGCGGTTCTCCAGTGGCCCAATTGCATATGAAAATGCGGATTAACAATCACCCGTTTTGTGTAGCAGCCCAGTTCGATCTAATGAGCTTCTTGGTTACAATGGTTGTGTTGATCTCTTGTAGATTAGATCGCAGTTTTACGTTGTCATGATGAAAGGTTTATTGCAAACAATGCTTCTTTGTTGTTTGTCAGTGTTGGATATGTTTCGACTGCACAGAACGATGCGAGTTATTCCTTTGCTTTCTTAATGATTTTCTCCTGGTCGAAATACTGTACATATTTTTTTTTTTGGGTCCTTAACCCCAAATTACTCCTTGGATCTCCTTTCCAGATAATTTCATCCTTCATCTTTCCTAAACCTTCTTGTTGTATGTGTAATTGAATTGTAAAGGCGAGTCTCTTTTTGGGTATCGACGGTATACCATCCTGCATGGTCCTTAGCTACTTTCCATTTCCATGTCTTTATAGATGTCTTTGCAGTAGGATATCTATAACAAAAACTGTCTGTATCTGTGTAAGTACTCTGGACTCTAGGTTTCGAGGGCTTAAAGTAGTCATTATAGAAACCGGCTAACATCAATAGCTTGAATAATTCTAAAACAGTTCTAAAACCAATAAAAAACAGGGTTTGTCTAATTTGACTTTTCTTTTTTTTCTTCATTATGCCAATTAGGCTGATCTTGAAATCTTCTAGTAAGTCCTTGATGATAGGTTTTGATGGTAGCTTTAATTGTTTCGTTCTCTTTTGGTGACCAATTCTGACATCTTTACGCTTGTGTGCGGATTCTCCATAGTCTTTCCAAAAAACAGCTGTTGGCATCAGCTTGAAAATGTGCTTTTTCGAAGCATCTTTGGTTGGATTTATGTTATGGAGGTCAGTGTTCTTCATGATGTTATGGTTTCATGAACGTTCTTGATCGAAACAGCATGTGATGCGATGATACAGCTGTCAACTTCAAACCATGTCTTAATAAATTTGCTAGATGTCTGTAATGACAGACATAATTTTTTTTGGCCTCGATGATTAGGCACAGTTTAGGCGTTCTCTTGGATCCATCTTTGAGACGTTCTGCTGCTATATGGATAGTTCATTATGCAGGTCATGGAGTTCAGGAGGATATTCTAAGTCAACTTCTAGAATGAAGCCACGCTGTTGAGCGGGCGTTAAATGCCCCAACCACTTTTAAAGCCTTTTGAATATTATTCGCTACCTGTGTGAATGTTAAAGTTACGAAATGAAGTGATTGCAGCATTGCCAGCACATACAGATTGTTTGCATCTAAAGTACATATGAAGCCTTGGCCTTTTAGTCGGATCTTTATCCATCTAGTGGTGTTTGTGTTTGCTTTACAGTAATGAGATGCGACGCCATACTAATTCTCCAACGCAATCGTTTTCAATCATCTGAATCATTGGTTGAGGTGCAGACATAAATCAATTTGTACTCCAGTAAACTTTAGGAAAGTGTCCCAGAACTCATCCGAGGCGCAGAAATGTAATGGTCAGGTATCCAAACTGTAATGTTTCTTGCAGGTGTCTTCTATGTAATTTTCAAAAATATCGCGCCAGCACTACTTCATCTGCCTTCAAGTATGGAAGCTTGATAGTCTCCATCGTTTTCGAAATCTAACTTTTGCAAGCATCTTGAGCATGTTGGTAAATCAGATATCACTGATGTCCTTTCCTCTAGGACTGAAAAGAAACGCGACCTTGGGGAGGTGGTGCCGTCTGGCATCAAACTTTCCCAACTGTTATGTATCATAAGGGTTAAACCCCTTTTGTCTACAAGCGTTGGGTTCAGGAAATATTCTTCCGTTATTGGGCAGAGACTTTAAGGACATAGCTAGTGACTCTAATGATCCGCCATCATGTGTTGCATAGAGTCGCATAAAAAGACATGTTATTAAGATTAAAGCACATGTACTTTTCTGATGACTGTGCAATGCATGGCTACCTGAAGGCGTTGGTTATGGTTCCCCCCCATCCTTCACTCCTTCCCCCCCCCTCTTGCATTATAGGTGAGAGTCATACCTTCTTCCGCAAGTTGTGAAGAATACAGGCAGCTTCCATGTTCTTGGTTCTAGACTTTAGTTGGAAGATTGCATTTTGTTATGCGCTGCACTCTAAACTTCCATTTGTTTGTATGATTCTTGGTGTCTTACTGTGGGTTTACACTCTGGGCGTTAGCTCTTCGAAACCGCATAACCAACAATGTGGGCTGAGCATACTGTTGTTGGTTTCAGGCGGTCATTTGATCTTTCAGATAAGTTTAGATTTTAGAATACAGGCGTTTACGCACTAGCTGCATGCGTTTTTAAGAATGTTTCTGCAGCAGCAGTCTGGTCTCTATATTAATTTGGTTCTGAATAAAACGCCATCGACCTAACAATAATGAAGGCAAATGGAACAAATCTGATGATTATCATTAAGACTGTTTTTTCGAAAAGTTGTTGTGGTGCTGGCCCGTCATAGGAACAATATGAGACGACTCGCGAAGTACTGGTAAATACGTATGGAGAATTTTGCAGCCGTTTCCAGTTCTTAAAAACTAACCTTAGTCCTGGCGGGGCGTAGTTAGTTCTTGTCTTACAGTCTACATGAACTTTTACAATGTTTTATATGTTCGTCTAGCCGGCGTTGCACAGATTAGGAATTCTTGTTAAACATTTTCCTGCAGAATTCTTGTATGTTTGTGTTTTTGAAGTATGCGCCATGTAATCTGCTCATTGTGCGTATCAATGTTGTATGGGGCAGTCCCTGCTGGACGATATCATAGGAGTAAGTTCCACATGTCTTTTGGCTGGTTCGCCTATTGTTGATGTTCTTGGACTCTTTAATTGGCACCAAAATTTGTTTCATCACCCATGTGTTTATACATTAACAGTTATTGGTTTGTTTAGTTCTTCAAACTGATACAATTTGATCGTACACTAACAGGATAAGGATATTTCCATTGAAGTAGATCTTTGGTGTATTGAGCGATGTTGAGTCACTCTCTGTCTGCGTGTTCGCGGACATGAGCAGCCTTGCAATGAACACACTCCGAGGAAACATTTTGTCGTCAATCTGAATTCTTTTGGTTAACTGCTCTCTCTTTTAAAACCAACTCCCGGTGGTAGCGGAAGGTAAAGCCTTGCCACAATTGGTGCATACTTAGGACTGTTTGTAATCTCGCTATCATGCTAAGACTTCGCCCTCTGACACCCAGAGCCTTATCATTTTAGCTTCTTGAGTCGAGCTCAGCGTTCAAACTGTGTAAGCAGTTAGTCTGGCCCAACCTGTGTGAGAAGTTAATTGAGAAGAATTGTCTGCTGTTTAGTCGAGACCAGACTTCTTGAATTTCTTCATTTATTGTTACATAGGTCGATTAAAACTGCTAACATTACTTAAATGGCGGGAGGGGTCTATTGTTAGATTGCCTGGAACTGAGAATTAGCTTGAACACACTTGCCTGTCACGTTTGTTGGGTCAATAAATTCTAAATCAATATCATTCCAGTGCTCTTGATAAACGCTCTCTCGTCGAGCATTCCTTCAAAACAATTCGTCTTGTCCTTCATATATCTAGCAAGCTGTTTCTTTCTTTTCTAAGCCAAAATAGTTTATGTTAAATTAAAAAAAATACTTTCGAACCAATTTTCAGACGGTCTTTTGCGCTTGAATTTCATAAACTAAAGTATGAAACGCCACCTTTGGCAGTTTGTTATATGTGTGCTGTTTTAGAAACAGAGTTTTATGTTTCGTTTTTACTTTATTTTAAGCATTCCTTTTTTATCTGTCGGCGTCTGGCTGTTGAGAAAAACTTGGTCCTCGCCTTTCTTAGAAGATTCAAACTTTTGGTCTTTTGTAGTCTTTCAAAATCGGACTGAAACGATTTAAGTCTTCATCGCGTGAGGTTTGAGTCAGCTAGCGCTTTGATTTATTGTCAGTTTTAACGAGCTTAGTTTAGCCGTTATTAGTTGAAACCATAGCTGTGTGCTTGTGGAGTTTAGTTTGATTTATTGCAGCAGCACACAGTATTGAACAAAGGCCAAGAGCTAAAGACAAAACGCCTAGACGGTAATCTGCGGGTGCACCAACGCCTGTTGCTAAGAGGGTCCTACACTAGTTCTTGCTGTGATCGTTGCACTATAGTCGATGCCCCAGATATTGACATAGTAAAAACTGCATTAAGGCAGCAGAAGACTCCTTCGTTTGGGTTTTGCTGTATTTTGAAAGGTCCTGCTCTAGTTTTTGTTGGCAGTTGTGTTTGATGTTGTTGTATTTCTGAAGAGTTTTTTACTTCGGGGTTTCTATAACAGCAGTATTGCCTGCGATCTTTCTTTTGGCGGTGCTGTAGGCACATTTGGATTAACTGAACAGACTTGCCTTTTAGAAAATAAAAAATAATTTAGTATTATTGTTTATCTTGTTAATATGTACCTTTCTATGTAGCTTCGCATTCATATTTTTAAAAACAAATGTACTGTAAGCGGTTTATCGGCTTCTTCTTCTTTATCTATTTGAATGTTTTTTAGCGTCTATCACAGGTTCTTCAGTCTGCAATGTAACTGATTATCATCCGTTGACTTAGGTCCATCCATAAACCGTTATTTTGTATGTTAAATATTACATCTAAGTCTTGCTCACTCTAACTGTGAAGTGGAGATCTTTAGACGCAAGGTCAACTGTCGGATTTCTTCAACTCCCACCTCCAAACAATTTTTCTTATTTCGTCATAAAATGATGAGAAGTGTCTATAGTCCGATAGCAATAGATTGGTTTGGATTAGCCCTCAATCGAACATTTGTACTTTCGTTATTTTTGGTTAAAATAACTTTCACTGCTCTTTTGAATGGGTTCTTCGCATCTTTCACACAGCAATAAAATACCTTTTAGGCGTTCTTGCTGCGACACTAAAACTATAATTCCATATAGCGTCTGCCACTGCTTCTAGGGTATGTGTATGATGACGCACGTTTTCGTAATATTTATATAGTTGGGACTGATATTGAATCCCTAATCAGCTTTTGCTCAACTTTAGGGTTGCAACAAGTCAAAACTCTCTAATCGGATGTCGAAATGCTGTACTTTCGTTCGGTGTCTGTTGATTTGCTAACACGTTTGTATTCATTAAAAAGTTAGGTGCATATGACCTATCTGTCTTTTAATGCTCCTTGAAAGTATGGGGCATGCGCTTTTACAACTCAAAATCTAGGGGAATGGAAAAGCGATTACCATACGCATAACTTTACAGGTAAAGTCATTTTTTTGCTTTTAGCACCTGAGGCGAGTTCGGCGCCTTTCTAGTTGTTTAGTGATTTCTTCGCATTGCGATTCCTTGAAAAACGCAAGTTCTGTCTTCCTTTCATTCTGTCGGTTAGCCATAGATCCTGAATAGGTTTATAAGTATATGTCTGGCTTGTTTAAGAAAATACTTCTTGCACCTCAGTTTTTACCAGAAATTTTCTCTTAAACGATTGCTCCGTTTCCCAAAATATGGACATGACTGTTCTGGTTTGTGTCTGTTGTGAAGCGAGTTCTATTTTATAAGTAAGCGTGCAGAGCTGGCACGATCAAAATCATCCTACTAGGTCTGGAAATCTAACTAGTTAAGAATTTGATCTGCATCAATAGTAGATGGATTATTTGGTAACAGTAAGATTCCGTTTATTTCCCTGCACGCCAAGGGGATTCTTTCAGCTTTCTATACGGGCAAGGTATCGAGCCATATGCCTTTGTAACATGTTTTTTATATGTCAGCTCAATAAAAAGTAATTTATTTAAAACATGGCAGGAATTGAAGGCGAGAAGATTATGATGTTGTTTTTGATACTGGAGACGATATAAGTGAAATGATCCCTTTGACACGGCATCGCTCAGCGCTCTCAATGCGGGTGTATTAGATTGAAAGTACGGTCGGAGCATTTTACTAAAGTTGTAGGTCATGAACTCCGAATTATTAGACCCTGAACTCTGATTTTGAATTTGAAGATGGTCATTTGTTTGTAAGGGCGATCAAGGAGGAATCTGTCGGCTTACAACTAAACAGACCCATCAAAGTTTTTAGCCAAAGAGTACAATTTACAAAGATCTCGGTGTGAAAGATCAAAATGATCTTTGGCATTTGCTAGACAAAATTAGTATGTGGTGTGAGTGTTTCTAAACTTCAAACACACTGCAAGATACTCCCATACAGATAATAACCAGAATGCAAAACTTGGAAGTCTTTTAAAGAATATTAATCAATCAGCAGGCGGAAATTAATAAATATCTATAGAGAGCTTGTAACCTGTGTTTTCAGAAGAAGAAAACAGCGTTGAAGTGACTATAGCGACTCACCGCTACCCATGCCCCCGAGAAATAGCGGCCTTGATCATGCTTTAGAAGGTTCAGAGGCGAATAACAAACAATTTTAGCAAAACTAGGTGAATAGATGAAGCATATAAAGTGAGAGAAAAAAGAAAAAACTCGTTGAGGTGATGCCGCCAACTTAGGGGGCTCTGGTGTTAAAGAAAGGGATATAACCAAGTAGACTAAAAAGATCTTCGAACAGAGAAAGATCGGGAAAGACTAGAAGTTTGCTAACTTTACTATACCGGACCATTACGAAACTCAAGTGAATAGAATAAAGGAGAAAGTCTATCGAGTAAAATTTTATATGAAGACACGACACTAGCAGAACGTAATACGAACACTGTTTTAGAGAGCTAAGGGAGTCCATAAGCATGCGTTATAACTGCCTTAGGACGATTGCATAATGTACATTGGTGTTGGAATATTAAGGCGTGGGTGGGAGCAGTAGCAGACCTCCACCGCCATCTCGCCTCCGCTCTGATAAATCATGGGTAAAAAAACACTTGATCATCTTGGCGAATTTATTAAAAGAAATTAAGCTGGTAAAGCCGTGGATGCTTTACCAGGAATATTGGGGAGTATCGGTCAGCTGGCTTTTGTCTACTGCAAGCAAAGTAGTTGGCTTAATGGTCAGAGCCTCTTATGGACATTAGTTATCGTAATAGTTGGGGTAATTATTTAGTAAGATTTAATGACAAGTACAATCATAGGCCAGTTAATCGCAGAAGAACAAGCGCTGTCTTTTCATATTCATGGTCATCGCGAAACAGAGTCGCGAGCTTGCTGAGGCTTCACGATGACTTTGGGGTTGTGGACTTCAGGAATCTAGATGGCTTATCTTGGGCGTTCTTTATTGTTTGTAATGATTTACTGGCTCAGAATTTAGTGTCGTTTTTCCCAACCTTTCTGTCATTGCCTGCTATAAGATTTCATTTAGTTATGTTTATTATTATTCCTTACCTGTGAGTTGAGGTCAGAAGGCAGCATGTATAAACCAGTGCCAACAGCAAAGTAATCTCTTACGATCTGGCGTATTGTATAAACTGTTGGTACCTTTTAAACTTGAAGGTAAATCAACTGTTTAGAATTAAATGGCGTCCTCTAAAGTTTGCTAAGTATTGTTTTTGTGGCGCGTCAAAGCCAGTAGAAGGATCAGTTATGCTTGATCTTGCCTGTGCTTGCGCCCTGTAGCGAACACCCTATTGCGCCTATGTGTATAGAGTCGTTTATTAGTCTATTCCCGCTTGTTAGGTAGAAGTGTCTAAGATAAATGTTTTCATGCTGTTTAGCTCTTGCGTGTTAGGGATCCAGGCTGAAAGCAGTTTTTGCCTGAAAGAAAGTTTTGAAAGTGAGGATTTGCCAGTCATAGTTTTACTTTTTCTGTGCGTTGCCCCGAATATTAAAGGTTCGCCTAGGCACATGATTTTTTTTGCATACGTTCTTTCTGTCGCTCTAAAGCCTGTCGTTTTTGTTAATATTGAATTCGTTACAGATCCTTTTCAATAAGCCTTCATGTCTTTTTATGTTGCTGAGTGGATTAATGGTTTGTATTTTGGTTTATGGTTTTGCTCGCAGTTCAGTCAAAATAGTGCTGAAGTGGTGTAATAGATATGAAATCTGTACACTGACCTCTGCAAAGGATCTGTGTGAGTGTTAAATGATCAGCTTACGCCAATCCACACCCAGTTGATGCGCAAAACTACGCAGCAAAGTTTAAATGGTTTGATAAAACTGCATTCGGTATGGAACTTAAACCACGCTTTCTTGTGATGTGGTCGTTTTCAATAGGGGGGTTAAGATTGTCTCCTTCAATGGAGTATTACCTTTTTATGAAAAGTGGCAAGTCTGGTCACAGCAATGTCAAGAGTATCAGTTGCTATATTTTTAAGATTGTTAGATGTGGCCCAAAAAGATATATTTTGCTCAGCATATTTGAATGCGCCTCATTTGTTAAGTTGTTTTAAAAAATGTTTGTAACAATAAAAAACCCATGACGTCACTTCGTTTTTTAGAACATTGCTTTTGATAAGCGTTGCGGTGGCCAATATGGTTGCGCATCATGAAATATTTTTCAAAGTTCGTTATGGTTTAATTTAATTGAAACACAAAATAATATAAGGTTCTAAAAGTTGACTGAGCAGGACCTAATGTGCCAGTTATACAATACCTGATGGTATTACGGGTTTTGCTCACTAAAGAAGCTATGAGTAACTTTGTAATTGTTCTCTAGAAAATTAAACAATTGCAAGAATCTAAAAACAATGTTAACATTTATGATTGAAGAAGATGAAACATCTTACTTTTGTGATAGAGAGCTAGCTAATGTTTAGGCTTTACAAGTGTAGCAATTTACCCACACATAGTTTTATTGCGGTGCCAGATATAACTACTTATGAGTGTGGGGAAAATCGACGATCTGCATTACATTCATTACTCTATGGTCATTTGGATTGAGCTGAGCACTGATGATACGATTATGTGGAAGGACCTCAACTGTTTTAAGAGCTCTTCCGTCAGGGATTGCTGCTATTGCGTTTATGAATATGAAATTCCTAATTTGCTGTTTGAAAAGATTAGTTTGTGGCGATGGGTTTTGATCATTTGATATAAAAATCAAAGAAAAAGGGGGGAAAAAGTTGTAAAAGGATAACCTGACATTTTTGGAATAAAATAATATTTTATAAAAAAAATGTCACGGGGGGAAAAAACCAGGAGTTACATTAGCGCCTGAAAGGTTTTAAAAACCTTAAATTAAAAAGACCTTGAGATGTTGGGGGACTTTGAAACAAAACGGTGAGATAGGCGCTTTTAGGGTTTTTGGTACACTAAAGAGGGGATTATAAACGCAAAGATTTTGCGCAACAAAAATTTTCCAAAACTAGAACAGCTGCGCAATCTAGGAAAAAATGTTGTCATATGAATTAAAAAGTTCAAAAAACCTGACCTCAATGGACTTAAAACCCATTTTTGAATGGGACATAAATTTGAATCTTTCCCATTTCATTTTTAGCCGTAAAAAAAGTTTCAGAAAGCTTTTCAACTCTGGCCCTTACATGAAATTTATGCCAGATGCATATCGGAAAAGAGATGAAATAAAGCCCTAGGGAAAAAAAAAGTAATCCCCCAGAGGAAACGGTTTTAAAGTTTCTTTTCCAAATTTTCAATCTGCCGCAAATGAAATTAAGGGACGGTTTCCCTAATATTTTAAATTTCTGTCTTTAAAAGATAAGAAGGGGGGGGGTTGTGGGGTTGGGACGTCCTTTTTAAAAAAATTTTAAATTTGCTGGCAAAACTTAGACGTTGACTCTTAAGTTACGTTTCTTTTTTCACAAAGGGAGGATTTTAAGGTTTTAAAAACAACAAGCACCAAATCAATATAGTCTAAATAGAAACAATCTTACAGCACTGAATTGATTAATCTACCCACTTAGGCCTTATAGATTTTATTATACTGAACAAGTTTTAACAGAGGGTATGAAAAAACCCTAACTGGATAGATTAAATCTAGTATAAAACTATGGAGCACTTAAACTTTATGACAAAACCCCCATCATTGTTTGCATTGATTGTGGACAGACTGGTTGTGAAAACAATAATTGTCCTCGACCTATACAAACAGTTATCGTTAAAAATTTAATATATTGTGGTTTTCTGTCCAACCATTAAAAGAACAAAGCATATCATGAATAGAAGTTTATATGGACAATGATGACTTATATTTAGTTGGATCCCAGCAATAAACTGAGTGAGTGATAGAACAGTTTTATAGACTGTTTGAGGGACGCAGACACTATTATTATAGATACTGCTCGGCAGAAAGAGACATAGTAAAAAGAGAAACACTTTGTCAAAACTAGCTTTCAGTGGAAGGCATGCTCGGATAAGTGTGTGGATTTTATGTCAGAAATATAACTCGGTTTTAAAAGACTTTAGAGAACAGTTAAAGACTGTAGTGTTATTTCACATGAAAGACAGAGACTCATTTGAAGAATGTTTGCGTGAAAATGATGTTATTGAAAACGATCAGGAAAAACACAGGATTAAGCAAAAACTGAAATCTGAAAAGTTTAGTAAATTAGTATTGAAAACGGATAACCCTACACAGTATGTTTGTTTGTAGATAATCGTTATTTTTTGGTTATTGAAGTCTTACTTGTCAGAGAACGTATAAATGCCAATCCTGGGGCACTTTCGCCCGAAAACTTGGTGGAGGAGCAAGTGGCCCAGAACAGACATTTATTAGTTCTCTACACGGTATTCATCACGTTCGACATTGTAGATTTTTACCCATCCATAGATGAGGAACTGCTCACCAAAGCTCTAAAATTTGCTAGTAACCATACAGACATAACAGGGTCAGAAATGGAAATCATATTCCACACCAAGAAAACGCTACTGTACAGCAAAAATGAAACCTGGATCAAGAAAACGAACAGAAACTCAACATTTGATGTAACCATGGGATCATATGACGGTGCAGAAACATGCGAACTGGTCGGACTATTTATGCTATCCAACATCAAGAAACAACTCGGAAAACAAGTTGGATTATACAGAGACGACGGCCTTGCTGCACTAACCAACAACCCAAGAACCATTGAAAATAAGAAAAAAGAATTATGTAAAATCTTCCAAAACCACAACTTAAAAATCACCATTGAAGCAAACAAAAAGGTAGTAAACTACCTAGACATAACACTTGATCTCATCAACTACATATATAAACCATACAAGAAGCCCAATGACACACCTATCTATGTAAACATCAAAAGCAACCACCCACCATCTGTATTAAAAGCCATACCCAATGGCATAAATCAGAGACTATCAAACCTGTAATGCAATGAAAGAGTATTCAACAATGCAGCAGTAGAATATCAAGAAGCACTGCAAAAAGGTGGGTACAACTACAAACTACAATACAATCCAGACAATAACACAAATAAAAATAAGAAAAACAGGAAAAGAAAAATCACATGGTACAACCCACCATACGACGGAAAACTCAAAACAAACATAGGAAAAGAATTCTTTAAAATTTTAACAACCAGAGAATGTCTTTATGCGGGTTCACGACCACCCATGTGATTCTGCACGAAAACCCCCTTTTTCACATACAAATCACGTCCATCACATATCAGTTTTGGCCAAAATTAACACCTATTTTACAAAAAAAGTGACACCCCAAACCTTCTAATTATTGACAAAAATTCAGTACATTGAATCAGGGTTTCTGTGCAGAATAACATGGCGATCGTGAAACCCGCATAAAGAATTCTCTACAGAATATAAAAAGAACCTTAAAATGTATATTGGTTTGACTATTCTACTCCAGACTGGTTCTATGCTGTTGTTACGTGACACCGCAACCGATAAAGTGCAATTACTGATCTGATAATCGAAACTGCCCTACCCGACTGGCCCGGGTGCCGCTTGTTAATCGACACGCAAAATCATAATTGCTATTAGTGTTCAACAGCGAACCCCCGCAATGGCAACTCATTATGATTATCGTGCGATGCGCGCTAGCAATGGCAAGGAAGTATGACATCAGGACTGCGGGGGTGGCATCAATCAAGTATAACTGCTGTCATTTTACAGTTGACAGTTCGTCGTGTGATGTACGTTGTTGTTTTATTTTTTTGTTTTTTGTGCGCTGGAAACTGTTTGACAGCATGTGTTTTAAAAACCTTCAGTATGGTACTCTCTGGAATTATGTTTTAAAACTCTTTCGGGTAGAAAAAGAACAGGGAATCACAAATTAAAGTGCTGGAAGAGTGGTTGCAGGGATATAATATTGGATCTCACATCTTATTCATGTAAACTGAGAGAGTTGGCTCGACTGCTGAAACCATACTTTGGTAGGTTTTTTTATGTCGGCCTGTCCTTCATTAAATTTTTTTATACTCTCTGAGGAAAAGATTTGAAGGTAATGTTTGTAGTAGTGAGGAGATTAGATAATATGGTCTTCTTCCATGCAAGAATCACTACAAGTCCACACACAATCTCGCAAGAGCCTCCAACGGAAAACACTCGGCTGTGAGCCTGATCTCCACCTGAGAGGTTAAAAGATTAAAAGTCATGGTTTTGAACAGAAGTCTCCACCCTGGAGAGTAAAAGGTTAACTAAGATTGCTGACCTCTGTCAGTCCTGCTCCACGATTTTGTATATAGGGTTGAAATGACGTTTGTGCTGCTGTGATTACCTGCTACAGCTGCTTTGACCCGCTTCATATTTCTACTGTGCTTGCTACCTTTTGACTTTTTCAGGCTGCTATTCAGGGGCTGACAATATAGGAACTGAAAAACATGGATCCTGCGATTATTGATTCGGGATTCTGCTATGTGCTTTGGTGGTGGTCTCGAATTCACGACGTTCATCGTTGGAAACACAAAAAGCCCACCACTTCACATTTTCCTCACAAGCACCTTTACATCTATGTGCGTTGTTGGTTTGTTGTTGTTTTGTTGTTTGTTTGTATTTGTTTGTTGTTTGTTTGTGTGTGTGTGTGTGTGTGATGTGTG
This sequence comes from Conus ventricosus, assembly GCA_018398815.1. Taxonomy (NCBI): domain Eukaryota; kingdom Metazoa; phylum Mollusca; class Gastropoda; order Neogastropoda; family Conidae; genus Conus; species Conus ventricosus. The sequence goes on along the minus strand of CM031611.1, from coordinate 19,744,859 downwards.
TGTATGGGTGTGAGAAGGCGTTTTGCCATACAAAGCAATGCAGATAATCCAGGTCAAAAAAGACCGGCCTATTGATTAAAATTGTTAATTAAAACACACACGCCCCACCCCCACCCAGCACGCACACATATATAAAACCCTATAATGGCTCACAGGAGCGCTCTTCTATTCTAATACCATTAATAAATCAGACACAATCAACTGGCTTTCAGCCTTGATTAGTTATTTTTTACAATCTAATGAATTTATAGGCCATTAAGTAGATTCTTTAAATTCACTGTTTTTTCCAAATGAATTAATCGATAATCGCAAAATCTGCCATAGTTGATGGCAAAACCTTTAGAACTGTTGACGGGTAGCCATCAACAAATTAGTATCTGTTCTGAATGTTTGTAAATGGACATACAACATTGGGTTCACAAGAATTTCAGAAGGTTTATTACTTCAAATTGCCAGACATCTTCTCTTGTACTAATCGATAAGTTCTATCGCTACAGTGGAAGCCCTATGATTCTTGCATGCCTTAGGAAAAGTATACTCTCTCTTTCTTCTAGTGGAAAATGTATAGTAATTATGAGGTTTGCTTCGTTAATTTTTAACAATATCCATATTCGCTAAGTATTCTTTCAAAGAAACAAAAGGTGTAGTAGTAACCATAGGACTTTGCACATTAGTTATTTGATTGCCGCCCCGTACTAATATTGATCAGTTATTTTGGGCTTCTCAGATACATTTAGCCCACATAACTTTTAATGCCAATTTCTTTTGGGCAATCCTACAACTCCCGCGCCAATTAACAATGGGTAGGTTAAGAACACGCCGCTCGTTTTGCTTGGTGTTATAGATGTACATCTTTTTTATAACTATTTAAAAAAATTAATTCGAATTATAACGATAGTGTTATTAATGCCCGCGGGGGGACTGAGCCTTGCTACTTTTTAGTATGCTTTCTACTTCTATCTCTATTAATAAATCAGAACTAACAACGGCCTCTTTCCAATCTTGATTTGTTATTTTTAATCCAATGAATTTATAGATCCCAAATTAATTCTGTAAAATGGCTGTCTCATCAAAAAACTATATAACTGATATATCGCTAAACCCCCGCCCCAGTTGGTAGCAAACCCTTTTAGAATGTTGACGATGCCTGCAAAACAAATTAGCATCATGTTCTTAAACTCTTGTAAAATGGACTACAACATTGGGTTCACGAGAAAAATCTGGAAGGTTTATTGCCTTTAAATTGATAAACTTCTTCTCTTGTACTAAATCTATAATCTTTGTTACTGCTGTGAAGCCTAAAAATTCGAGCAAAGTCCTTTAGGGAAAAGTGTACTTCTTCTTTCTTCTATTGGGAAATTTATAGTAATTCTGAGGCTTGCTCGTTATTGTTAACAAATATGCCAAATTCGCTAGTTCTTCTTTTAAGAAACAAAAGTGTAGTAGCCATTCAGGTATTGTTATATGAGGTACGTGATTGGCCTTGTTCGCCATTATCATTAATCCAGTTATTTTGAGCCTTTTCAGATATGTTAGCCCAATAACTTTAAACCCAATTTCTCTAAGGGCAACCCTATAATTGCCGCGCCTAGTGTCAATTGGTGGGTTAAGGGCACACGTTTGTTTTGTTTGTTTATATAGATGCGCATCTTTTTTTTATAAAACTATTTAAAATATGAATTTAACAAAATGGTAGCTTTGGATATTGTGAAACATGCTTCTTACATTGTAGGAGCGTTTTATAACCCCAAATCTCTGGGACTTCAGCAATTATAACCATTTGCAGTAGGAAGTTAATACGGCTTCCAAGTTAGACTTGAAAAACCCGCTAAACTAGATATTTAAATCCGGCCAATAAAGAGTGACAGAGTACCATCTGCATGGACATCCCTCCCCATGGCTTTTTTCCAGAGAATCAGTTTAATGTTGATGTTTACTGCGCAACTACTGGCTTGCGGTTGTTTCATTATGCAGACCATTGAAACCACCCTAATCTTTTAGTAAGGGCAGTATATAACTTTCATGTTTATTACAGTACAGGACGAATACTAACTGAACTACAAAGTAGTTCTCCCTTACGACAACGCTTTTTAATCCATTCAAACAGCCAATGAACAATAATGCTATGGAAAGAATCTGCAACGAATTTAACATTGATCCTTCAACTGATTTTAGGCAAAGTAGACCGCAATAATGGGTTAGGCTCATTGTATTTGTGGGGCGCAAAAAAGCGAATATTACTTATGATACTGGCCTAGCACACCTCTTTTCACCAAAAAAGCACAGTTTGATTGGGATCAATAGAACAAAAAACACCCTAATGCTCTTCGGGACAAATTTTATCTTAGATAAAAGTAAAAGGTTTAACATGGCAGGCGTTGCAAAGACTTAATGACTCCATAAGGACATACGTTTGGTGTGTATTAGGAGCGCAAGCACAGACCAAGTCTAGCATAGTTGATCAGTCTACAGGCTTTGATGCCAGAAAACAATTTCTAGCTAATTTAGAAGATGCTATTAACTCTGCTGTTGATTTGCTGCCAGCATACAAAGGTATCAAGACGTTCTTGCACATGCTAGGTCAAAGGTTGACTTTGTTGTAGGGCATGGATTATACATGCTACCTCTGACCTTAGACTGCAGATTGGCATGATACAGAATTATAATAATGAAATCCTCATAGCTGGATACGACCAAGACTTAGGGCACAATAAATGGTTAAACACAAGGCCCGCCCATCCATTTTAAAGAAAGTACCTAGCCCTGAAGAAAGCGATCCGTTATAAACACCCAGAAAGCGATCCCCACAGATAGAAAGCAGCCAGAAAGCACGCCACTGTTATCTACTACACTGACAGTCACACTAGCGAAAAGACAGCCCTGTTGTGTTTTTAACTTTTACTGGATTAGCTATACTTTATTTCACTAAAAATTAATCCAGCAGCTAGCGCCCTAACGTCCACAGATGGTCAGCCATATAACCAGCAACTTTGCCTATAGTAGACAAAACCAACTAACAACACTGCCTATTATGCCAGGCAGGCATCAAGCGCTTTAGCGCTAACTTCTTTAATAGGTTTGCTAGATGATGCAATTGTTTTCTAATCCAACTTTTACCAGGCTGAGGTGTTGGAGGCTTACTGGCCCTGTTGGCGCACCACACGTTAAAGCATAAACGAGTGTAGAGATAGCAAACCCAACAGCCGTTAATATGCTAACTACTGTAATCCCCTCTTCTCTAAACAGAATCCTTATTCTTTCTGCCAGCGTAGTGTTTTCATGAAGTATTCTCTTTATAGTTTCTTTGAATCTGGTTGTTTGAGATTCTAGATTTCCTCTGAGAATAGAAATCGCGCTTAACTGCCCTTCCCTTTCACCCATTAACTTCTGTATTTTCTGCTGTATTCTAGCCGTTTCTTATTGTCCTAAATTGTTATCAGCCAGCGTATTTTTTTCGTCTTCTATCTTTCTCTCTAGCTTACTAAGTTTTGCTGGGCCGGCTTTAGTTCTTCTCTTAGTGTCGTAAAAGCGCCCTTAATTACCTCGGAGAGTCGCGCCATAGGCATTGGGGATCATCAATTGTGCTAATGTTTTTTTGATTTCTCCTCACTTAAACTCGTTTCAATTTCTGCTTTTAGTTCATCTCTGTTTGATTGTAAATTTGAAGAGGTATGTTTTGGTATTTTAGCAATTTGTGTTGGCAGCCCCCCGATCCAAGTTTGTAATGGCTAACGGCTTGGCTCTAAGCTTGATCTAAAAGGTTTAATTGTTCTGCCTTAGAATAGGAGAGTTTGTCGCCTTATCCTCCGCCTGCCAATGAGTTTTCAAAAAACTTGTTTGGGTTTTGCGTTTTTGAAGTACCTTCGCGCGTCTCCTGCACCAGTTTTTATATACAAATGCCCACCATATTCTTCAAAATCGTTCTATGGATCAAGCTCGCTGGCAGCTATCGTCCTAAGCTTTATAGAATTGATTGAATTTCTCTTCTCGCAATAGTTCTTGGCGTTTGTCTAGGGAGGTAAAAGAACATGCTCCTTCAAGCTCTTCTTGAAAGGAAGGCCCCAGTCTGTTTCTTCTTCTTCTTCTTCACAAACAGGATCAATTGCGTCAAAAATCTTCAGCCATATTTTTTATTATATTCTTTTTGTTTTATAAAAAATGAACTCATTCGGTGTGACTCGATCATACAAGAAAAGAGAAGGAACCCCATGGCGCGTTAAATGGTATAAGGGCAGACTGTAATTAGTGTAAAATACTCCACTAACAGGTCAGCCTGGTACAAACTTTATTAGCTCAAGTTTCCGGATCTTGGCGCTGACGATGTTATAATGCCAGGCACTGCTAAACTATCATTCAAAATAGATATTACATCGAGATCCTAATGCTACTGTTGTTGCTAATTTAGGCAGGGCTATTGTTAAACATATAGCAATAAAACTGGAGGGCAGAGAAGTCTTTGTACTAAGCGAGGCAGACATTTTTGCCCTCTATTCTGATCTATGGTTACCTAAAAAAGAAAGAAAAGAGAAAGTTTATCAGGGAATACAAAAGCCCAAACGGTCTCAAGCACAGGCTTAAAGCGGGGGATGCAAAGAATGATGTTAAAGATGAGGCAGTAGCAGAAGCATTTGGTAACAGATTCTGCATCCCTCTAGATTTTGAGCTGTTAAAGACGCATATGCCATATTACCAAGGCGCACTAAAAGAAAAACATTACTTATGAACTGACATTTAATCCTAGCGGTTCTGTTCGTTCTGTCTGAAGATCCTTAGCTACATACGCGGTTCGGACATTTCTCTTGAGTTTGATGTTGTTACTAACCCCGGACTGGCCTAGAACAATCTTAACTCAGTATAAAAGTAAAACAGTTATTTATTATGAAAACGTTATACACGCCATTACAGAAAATAGAAACAAGCGAGACACTCTTTGGAACATACATCTAAATCAGTCTTAAGTCTTTAAAAGGATTTTGTTCTGTATTTACTGAAGAAACAACTCCTTTTCAGAGAGAATCAGAAGCGTTTATAATCCAAAAATTGAGAAGGTCGACTGTGCAATAAATGCAAGTCTGATCAGTTGTATTCGGGCCGTGGGCTTTTACCTCACCAACACTTTGATGAAATAAAAAGTTGTTTGCTGGAGGTAGGCCAAGGGATCCTGCAGTTGATCGCGTATGTAAAAAACTTCGCCTTTATGATGTAAGACTTCGAAGACTATTTAATAAAAAATAATGGACTGTGGCTGGATTTTAGATCTACATTTGACAACAGATTGTTTGGAAGTGGAGAAAGGATAGGACAAGATGGTATACAAATAATATTCGCAAGAAAGCAGACGGAGCGGTCCAATACAAATGCACATTTTTATGGTTTGTGATGCTCAGTTAAACATTGAAGAAAACAGGCTAAAAGACGCAGCTCATTAAAATGCGAAGAAATATTCTAATAAAAACAGATGGATAGTTGAAGTTTCTTCCTAAGATCCGCACTGTTCTCTTATCTGTGGGATTACTGGGTGTGGGAAAACTGTTTTTGTACTTGATTTGTTACAAACAATCTACAGGTTTCATTACGAGCACATTGTTATATTCTGCACAACCATTAAGCACAACAAGTCTTACAAGAAAGGAAGTTTATTTGGACAGACGATAATATATTTCTAGTCGATCCTAGCGACAAACTGAGCGACTGTTTAGAACATTACTATAGACTATTTGAGGGAACTGAAACACTGTTTATTATTGATGATTGTTCAGCTGAACGAGACATTGTTAAAAAAAGAAAAGCTCTGTCAAAGCTAGCCTTTAGTGGCCGCCACGCCTTAGTTTCTGTGTGGCTCTTAACTCAAAAATACAATGCTGTCTTAAAAGACTTTAGATCGCAGTTAAAATCGGTTGTATTATTTTACACTAAGGACAAAGATAGTTTTGAAGAATGTTTTTAATGA
>CM031611.1:19670675-19738809 GCA_018398815.1 Conus ventricosus | reverse complement strand
AAAAAAAAAAATTTTTTTTGCAGCACCATCACACACACACAACCACACACACACACACACACAAAAACACACACACACCAACACAACACACACACACAACACACCACACATGCACATGCGTGCGTGCGCGCACACACCACACACTCACACACACAGCACGCACCACACACACGCACGCACGCACGCACGCGCGCGCACGCACACAAATTGTTTTAAGAACCGGCAAAGATAAAAGTAGCGACATTCAGCTGTTCATCATGTGCATGGACGGATCCTGTTGTACAGTCTGATGGCACTGGGGAGGAATGAGTTGGAGAGTCTGTCTGTCCATGCTCTGACACTCAGCAGTCTGCCAGAGTCCCTCACCGACCTCCGAGAGACCAGCTCACTGTGCAAGAGGTGTGATGGGTCACCGAGGATTGCCTACACACGTCTCAGCACTTTCGTCTCGTAGAGATCGTGGAGGCCGGCCACGTCCGACCCGATCACATCCCTCGCTGTGCGAGTGAGCTTGGTCAGCTTGCCAACATCCCCCTCCCCCAGACTGCCAAAGAAGCACAGACTGTTGAAGGTTATGGCACTCTGCACAGTGCTGGTGTTAGAAACATATGCAGGATGGCTGGGTTGACCTTGAAGGACCTGAGCTTCTTCAAAAAGTGAAGACGCTGGTGCCCTTTCTTCACTAGAGCAGCCGTGTTCTCTGCCCAGCCCAGCTTGTTGTCCAGTATGGAGCCAAGGTACTTGTATTGTTCAACAATCTCCACCTCTTCGCCTTTGATCTGGATGGGAGTGTGCGGTGGTTTCTTCCTCCTGAAGTCGACGATCAGCTCCTTCGTTTTGCTGACGTCAGGCACAGGTAGTTGTTGTCACACCAGGTGACCATCCTGTTCACTGAGTCCCTGTAGGATTCCCTCCTCTCCATCAACAATCATTCCAGACACAGAAGTATCGTCTGAGAATTTGACCTGGAGGACACCTTTTTCTTCACATCTGCAGTCAGAGGTGTACAGTGTGAACAGCGCAGGTGAAAGTACGCAGCCCTGAGGTGCTCCTGTGTTGGTCTCTAACTCAGAGGACCAGATGTCACAAGCACTTGAAATCTTCACCCACTGTAGTCTTTCAGTGAGGAAACTGAACACCCACTGGATGAGACGTGGGTTTACAGACATCTGCATCAGCTTGGACATCATCAGGTGAGGCTGGATGGTGTTGAAAGCGCTTGAGAAGTCAAGAAAAGCACTCTCACATATGACTTGGGCCTCTCCAGGTGCTTGCATACCGAGTGCAGAAAGGTGTTTATCGCGTCCTCTGTACTTCTGTTCGCTGAGTATGCGAATTGTAGAGGATCCTGGTGGCTTTAGGTCTGCTCTAGGAGCCGACGCAGAACAAGCTTTTCCAAGCACTTGAATGGGATGGAGGTCAGCGCGACAGGTCGATAGTCATTCAGGCCTTTGGGTTGGGTTTCTTGGGGACAGGGACAACAGTTGATGCTTTCCACATTTTGGGGATGACGCCACTCAATGATGCAGCAACAGAATATCAAGAAGCATTACAAAAAAGTTGTTACAATTACAAACTACAATACAGTCCAGACAATAACACGAACAGAAATAAGAAAAATAGGAAAAGAAAGATCATATGGCACAACCCACCATACGATGGACAAGTAAAAACAAATGTAGGAAAAGAATTCTTTAAAATCTTGGCAACATCATTTCCAAAAAACACAAACTGTCCAAAATATTCAACAAAAACACCATCAAACTATCATACTCATGTACGCCTAACCTTACAAACATAATTTATTCATCTAACAAAATGAAAGCAACATAAAAGAGAAGGGTGCTGAAAGGACATCTTGCAACTGCACTAAAAAAGAACAGTGCCCCCAAAGCAAAAATCCCTTCACAGCAACATTGTTTTCAAAGCTCCCGGTAATTTTCGGGAAAATGAAAAGAAACATATATGGGATCACAAAAAACACTTTCAAAACCAATAGGGAAAACCAAAAAACATCATTAAAAAATGAAAAAAACCAAAAATCAAACAGAGCTGAGTAAATAATTTGGAGACTAAAAGATAAAAAAAAAATTTACAACAGGGCAGGGGAAAAATAAAAAAAGAGCAACATCATACAACGATATTTCAAAAAAAAATGCAATTTATGCCCCCCAGGATTTAAGGGTTAATATTATGTAAACCACATCTGGGAAACCTTTGGAATAAAAAGTAAAAATAGTAAAAAATTTGCGGGCACAAATGGAAATCTTTTTAGCCCCGCCCCCTGAACAGACCCCAACAAAAACCCATAGCCACACGTGAACGATCGCACGTGCAAAAAAGGAACCCAGGGCCCCGCACCCCCTATAAAAGACAAAATAGCTTTGCCCCAAAAGAATTTTCCTGAGGAAAAAACCGAGAGGTTTCAAAAACAAGCTTTTTGGGTTTTTAAATTTATTTCCTTTTTTAAAAAAAAAATTTTTAAAAAATTTTTTTAATATATTTAAAATATATATATATTATAATATATTATATTTTTTTTTAATTATATATATATATAAGTCACAATTGAAGTAAAAGGCAAAAACAAGGGAAAAAAAATTTAAAATTCCAATTTTTCGAGCGGTGCTTTTTTTTTAAAGGGACGACAAAACGGGTTTTAGTACGGAAAAAAGGGGAAGTGAAATAAATCAGGCCCGGGATCCCCTTTAAAAGAAAATTTGCGCCCCCCTTTAAACCAGAAATAAATTATATATATATATATATAATTTAATAATATATAATATATAAATTTATATTTTTTGTGTGTGTGTGTGTGTGTGTGTTTTGTGTGTGTGTTTTGTGTGGTGTGTTTTGTGTGTTTTGTGTTGTGGGGTTTTGTGTGTTCGTTCAGTGAAAATCACGGGGAAAACGTTCTCATGGTTTTTGGGGAATCCTTTTTAGGGCCCCTCACATTTCAGAACTAGTAATGATTTTTACCCTGAAAATCTGTGATAGAAATTTGTTGAACATGCCTTTTTAATTGTTCATGTCTCACAAGAGTTTTGTTTTGGGGTTGAAGAACAGACACGCACTGACAAACCCCATAAAACTTTTACATTAAAAATTTAAATTTTTCGAAAAAGGTCTTTTTCAAAAAAATTTAAGGGGAATAAAAATTTCAAAAGGTTTCCAAAAAAAATTTAGTTAAAAAAATGAAAACCAAAATTCTTCTGATAAAGGTTTCTTTTTGCGAAAACAAAAAAAATAAAACAACGTCTTTTTACTAAAAAAAATTTTTAGAATGTACAGAAAAAAAAAATTCAACCCCCCAAACTGCCCTAAAAAATTTGATGGGACAACAAAGTTTTTAAGGAAACCCAAATCAAGGAAAAAATTAACTTAAAAAAAAAACGGTATTCCCCCCCCCCAAGAAAATTTTTAAAAGGGGGGGAAAACTTAGGGGGGGAACAAATTTTTTTTGGGAACTTCCCAAGCTGCTTCTTGATGTTTATTAATTTAAATTTCAAAGGAAGAAAAGTTAAACCGAAAAAAATTCAAAAAAAAATTTTTAAATAACTAAAAAAAAACCTGAGGGTATTGGGCTTTGTCAGAAGTAGGATATTATGAGGTTAAACTAATCCCAGGGGAAAAAGTTTTTGTTTTCTTGTAAATTTTTTTGGGTTAATTTTTTTAAAAAAGGTTAATTTCTTCTTTTTTGGAATTCCCGCCGGGGAATTAAAGACATATTTAAAGAAAAATTTATATCACCTCGGGTAAAACGAAAATTGCTTTTAATTTAATAATTCTTCTACTTTTTTGGGGTATGGTCAATCACCTTGGGGAACCCAAAAAAATAAGGGGGCCAGGGGGTTTCCTGTTAATTAAAAGGCCCTGGGGGTTTCGGGGAACGGGTAGGGGAAAATGTTTGGGGGGAAAGGGTTTTTTGGGGTTTTGGGTTCCAAATTTTTTCTTAACCTGTGGGGGGTTTGCCCCCCCGGGGTCGGCGGGGGTTTTTGGAACCCTTGGGGGCGGCCCCGGGGGGCCCTTTCCGTTTTAACCCCCCGGGCCCGGGGGGGGGGTCGTCTGGGGGGGTTTGGGGTTGGGGCCTTTTTAAATTTTTAAGGGGGCCCCCCTTTCCCCCCGGGTGTGGGGGGCCCCTTAAGGGGCCCCCCTCCCCCCGCTTTCCCTTCAAAACCAGGAAATCTTCATTTTTTGGTTGACTGAAAATGTAGGGGGGTTTCCACGGTTTAGAATGTGAGGACACGTTGCCCTTAAAATTATTATTTGAACCCCCCACAAAAAAGATACAGGGGAATCAGCTCTGTGGTTTTATTGCTAGTCATGCGGGGCTCAACTCAGGAGGTCGCTCGGGGTTATTGCTTTGACCCGCCCCCAGGGGGGTTCACGGGGGAGGTTTCTTTTGAACACTGTTTTGGTCGGGTTTTAGTTTTAAAACATGGGTTATTTATAGAGCTGATCATTACAGAAAACCTTTTCAAACAGCCTTTGGCCCAAATTTTCATTTTTTCTTTTTCTGATGCCCCAAGCCCAAAAAATGAAACCCCGAAAAAAAAGAGAGATTCCCAAAACCCCTAGTTGACCCTTAAAACTCCCTAGCGGGAGTCCAGAGTTTAGGGCCTGGTCGAATTTTCCCTCAAAAAAGCACAGAGTGGGAGCACAACGCTCAGGATTTTTTAAATTTTTTAAACCGGGTGGGACAAAGAATTTGGGGAAAAAAGACTCTTTTCTAAATGGGGTTTTGGTCTTTACTCAAATTTCCCCTCCCTTTGTGTTGGGGGTTTCACGATTTAAACCCCGCCAAAAAAAAACAGATTTCCTTTTCTAAGATAGGCTTTTAAATTGCGGGTTTGGGCCCTTCCCTTGAATTTTGTTATGGTAGCACTTTGGTAGAACCGGGCGTGTTCTAATCCCCAAAAGTCGTATGAAGGTGTTTAAAAAGGATTCCACTACATTTCAATGTTCGCAATTCTTTGGGTTGTTTTTCTTTTTTTTTTTTTTTGGCCGGGTTGGGGGGAGTTTGATCCACTCCCAAAATTTCCCCCCCCTGAGCACGGGGACCCCATCGAAAGGACGCAAACTTTTCCCCGGACGGGCTATTACAAACTGGGGGTTTTCGCAGTTTGGGCCCCCGGGGCAACATTGATGTTGGCCCCAAAATTTAAATCCAAACCCTTTAAAAGGGAAAAGAACAGCATCACTTCAACCCCTCGCTTTAAAGTAAAATTTCTAAATAAAACTGTGTCCCCCAAAAGGATATTCTGGTGCTGCAAGAAAGGGGCCCAATAAAGGGTACCCTCCCCGGGGGACCGCCGGGGCACAGCGTTTTGGTTTTTGGGTGGCCCTCCCTGGCCCCCCCTTTTTTAGGGGGGGTCCCCAAAAGGAGTTTTTTTAATTTTTCGCATAATTTTTGGTTTAGTTTCAAGATTTTACTAAAAACGGGGTAAACGGGTGGGCCCGCCCCTAAACCCCGATTTGGTGATCCTTTTTCGGTCTCTTCCCAAAGAGCTTTTGGGAACCCCTTTTTCCCTTTTGGGTCAAACCAAATACCTATTAGCCCCCCTGGAGAAACCCCCAAAATACTGTATATTCCCCCTTTAAATCGCTTTTTTTTAAAGGGCCAGGCCCGGGATACGGGAGGGGTGATGATAGATTTTGTCTTTTCCCCAAGGGGCTGCCCAAAAAAAAAAGCTAACAAGTTTTCCATTTACCCTTTAGCCATTTTCCCCCCCCAAAAACGGGAAAGGACCTCCCTCTTCTCTCTCACCAAAAACAACTGAGTTAAATTGTTTTTTTTGGGGGTTTCCAAAGGGTACATTACCCTCTCCCAAGGGGAAAGCTTCACTGTACATGGCCCCTTTTCCCCTGCCCCTTTTTTACAAAAAAAAAAAAAAGGAAAAAAAACAAAACAAAAAAAAAAAAAAGGAAAAAGGGGAAAAAAAAACAGGATAAACCCTTCTTTTTCCCCTTTCGGGCATAAACCTCCCCTTGATAATCCCAACCCAAAAAACAAGAGACAAAATAAGGGCTAGCCAATGCCCATGGCCCACTAGGCCTTAAAAGGCCCAAAATTTATCTCCCCCCCACCTCCCTTCCAAAAGGTTTAAACCAGCCCCCTGAATCAAAAAAACCTTGAAAAAAGGGCTTCGCCGCTTCACCGCTCGGGGAACACAGAACCCTATCAAATATACTAAAGGGCTAATAAGCTTTTCAAATAACTGAAAGGCAATTTAAAAGCCAGGTGAGGTTTTTTTCTCTTAGCAAATGCAACGAGTTCCACCCCAAAACTATTTCCCCTTAAAAGCAATGGGGGTAAATGTTTCTTTTTTTTATTCCACTTCTGCCCCCCTTTTTAAAAACCGGCTGGGTAAAGTAACCGGGAAGGGTTTGCTAAATCATACCGCATTGGGCCCTTGTATATTTTTCCCTGTAAAACCCATCATATTGTCCCCTACATTTCAAATTTTTGGAAAAATTTAAAAAAGTTTTTTGGCTTTTAAATTTGGGGGGATAAAATTTTTTTGCACGATAAAAAACAATTATTTCCCCACAAAACATTTCCCACCCAAACAAGAACACACCCCAAAAAAGTTGAAAAAAAAATTTTGTATTGTCACACTAACCTGAAAAATAAAAGTAAAACAGTTTTGGAAGCCCTACAAAGACGCCACCTTTTTTCCCAGACTGACCAGTCCACGACCACCCCCCCCCCCTCTCCCCCCCCCGCCCCCTTGCGGGGACTTCAACCCTTTTCTTTCCCCCCCTAAACCCCCCTCCCTTTTCCGTCTGCACCTTTGTCACCCGCGGCGGGCCCCTTTTCCTCTCGCGCCGACTTTCCCATCACGGGTAACCAGCACGCGGGGGCAATTTACAACCCCAAAAGGCTAGCTCGTTGGGGCGCTGCCCAGCTGAACAAAACACGAGGTCACAGGCCCTCCCTCAAAAAATGACAAATTTATGGTGGGAAAATTCCCCCACCCCTTCATTTTTACCTTAATGTTTCGGTGAGTCGTTAAAAATAAAAGTTTTATTTTTTTTTGGCCCCAAAAATCATAAAGCAACCTTTGCTCACGTGTAAAACGTTGTTTTGGGCCTGGGTTTGGGTCGAAGGTTGCCCCCGCCATCTTTGCAAGTGAGTGATGAAAAAAAGGGGCTTCCCCACTTTGGTGGTCATTTACTTTTTTTAAAGGGGACTACGGGGACAATAAGGCTTTCTAGCAAACCCCTATTTGAGCCCGTTGATAAAAAAAAGTAACAATAAAAAATTCAAAAAAATGCAGGGACGCCCAGGGGGACGGCCCTTTGGCACGGGGAAGGGGGAAACTTTTAAACTTCCGCGTCAGCGGAACTGACAAAAGGGCCACTCATGGGGTTAAAAAACAAAAAAAGGGCCCCAGATTAAAAATCTTCATTCAATTTCCTTTCAAAAAGGGATATAATTTCATTTTTCAATCTTTGAGTTTCTGAGCTGCCTTTTTTTTTTAAATTATGCCCCCAAATCATAGATTTCCCTGAAACCGGGGAACACCTTTTTTTTGTACTATTTTTAGGCACTAAAGGGGTTTTTATGTAAAAAAATCACCAGATTTTTTTTAGGGTTGGTAAGGAAAAACCATTAGTTTGGTTATCAGGACCCACACAGTTTTTTTTAAAAAGGGTTTACTTGCTGTGACAAAAACATTCTGTCCCGAATAATTTTTTTATTTTTAATTTTTTAAATTTTCAAAATCCATTGACACAAATCTTTTTCAACAAGGTGACTCCCGTAAAGGGAAACTAGCCTTTTTTTCCACAGTGAAAAGGAGGACAAAAGTCCCCCGAAACTAGCAATATTTCTTCAGGTTTAAATTGCGTGAAAATTTAGCCCCTGTATTTGACCCATTTGCCCTTTTCAGGCCAGTGTACGAGACAGCGTTGAGAATAGCTTTGCCGGGTTTTCAGTCGGCCCCGTGATGAGATACCCCCGGATCAACGAGCATGTGATGGCATGGGGAAACCGGCTTTCGGTCGTAATAATAGTTTTGTCCACCCCCACCCCCCCTCCCACAGTCAGAAACCCCAAGAAAGGGCAGAAAAAAACAGTCACCAATCGGGAATATGGAAAAAACTCCGCGACATGTGCATTTAAAGTTTAGCACCAGTCGGGGGGGAATGGTAAAAAACTCGCAACTGTGCGAAAAGGGATAGTCATCACTTGGGGAATATGGTAAAAAACCCCCAAACATGTCCCGTAAAATAGCCCCCCATTCCGGGGGTTTTTGGGTAAAAACCCCCAAAACCTTGCAGTAAAAAATTCCCAAGGGGAAAAAAATGGTAAAAAAACTCCCAAACATTGCAGAAGGATAGCACCAATCGGGGGGGGTATGGTACAAACCCCCTTTTTTTGTAATGTCGGATATGTGGATGTAGAAATAAAAAGGGAAAGGGGACACAGAAAAATCATACGTTTAAAAGGACCCAAGGGTTCATTTTTTTTTTTTTTGGGGGGTCTTTTTTTCTTTCGCTATACGATCTCTAGTGCCATGAGCATTAGTTTAAAGGGGAAAGGGAGGGTTTTAAGAAACATGTACATCTTTACATGGGGAAAACAACCACTTTTTATCCCCCAAAATTTACTTTGCCTGTTGGGGGGAATTTAGTGTAGCCGATGTTTAAATTTGCATTAAAATATTTGCGGGGACTAAATATTAAATATGAAAATACGGGACTTGACACAATTTTTTACCCCCCGCTCTTGCGATTATTGATAAAGAACCCAAATTTTAAAAGTCTTTCTGAAATGAAAAAATAAAAGCCTCCAGCAAATCTGAGGAAAAACCAATGTTGGGTCAACTTTTTTGGGAAAGCTACGTAAATACTGGTAAGGATCTTCGTATTTTAATGGAATGAAGACTCGCTGACCAACTGGTAGAAACCCTGCCCTTTTGTCTGTCCAAATGCATGTGATACACACCCTTCAAGCGAAATGCTGGGGACTTGATCATAACTAGTGAACATTCAACATTTGTTCGATATATCTAAGAAAATCCCACTCTTTCTCCACCACGCAAATGATGTTTCTTTAAAAAAAGAGGGATGGGAAATAAAGTCTACGCAAAAAAAAAAGGGGTTTGGATAAGCCTGCCTTCCCAAGAAAGAGGTTGGGTCACTACTGAACCAGTAAGCAGTACCCAAAAAAACCCCGTGTGCATAAACATAATAATAAAAAAAAATTTTTAATTTTAAAAAAATAATAATAAAAAATAATAATAATAAAAATAATAATAATAAAAATAAAAAGGGAATACTTATATAGCGCCTATTCTGGGGCTAGAGACCAAGCCAAAAGCGTTTTAAAAATCAACCCCCTTTTTTACCCCAAGGGGCTGCCTACCTGGGGAGGCCGGATGAAGAGCTCCCAGCCGGCGCTTTCACCCAAATTTCTTTTCCCCCGTGTCACCCAGACATATCTTTAAATATCGATCCCTTTTTTCCTTATTTCCCTTTCCCTTTTCTTTCCATTTCCCCACGCGGGTGCTTTGGCTATTTTATGTGTCGTCCATACCAACGGACAAACTTTTCCCTCCCTTTTTCCCCAAAAAAAGGGTTGGTGAGGGGAATTTTTACGTGGGGCAAGAGGGAAATGCTTTGCGTTCACACACGGAAACCTCGGGTTTATAGCCCTAAATTTCAAAACCTTAGGGGAAATAGAGTCAAAACCCAAATTTGTTAACTCCGGGGAAAAAAAACCCCCCTGTACCAAAAACCCCCCGGCGGAGGTTCAAAACCCCGGCCAACCCCCAGGATCCCCCGGGGGGAGAAACCGAGTCCCCGGGCGCCTCTCCCAAACAAAGCTATTCCGGCTCCCTTAAAAAAAAAAATCGGGGGGGGCGGGGGCAGCAGAGAGTCCTCAGAGAGAACCCCCCTTAAAGCAGTTTTTCGGCCCAAATCCCCTTTAAACCCCTCTGGGGGGGTTTTGGGGCCCCACCCCCCTTCATGACTCCCGGATTTTCCTTCTGTTTGCCCCCCTTTTTTTTTTCCCCCATTTTGGGGACGGCCATGGCGGGGGGATTAAAACCCCCATGACCATCTGGAAAAGCTCTTTTTTACTTAATGTCCCCCGCTTTTTAACCATGACCCACAGGGACACCTGATATTGTGGGGAAAATTAAACCTTATGAAGTTCACTTTTTTTCCCCTCCTTGACCAGATCCAGCTTGAACACCTTCTGCCGCTTTTTCCATTGCTTTCAGGGCTCTGGTTTTTTTTCCTTCCCTCCCAACGAAGCTGTTTCATGGGGCTGAAAATGCAGTTTTTCCCTTTAAAAAATCCCCAGCTCCAATTTTTTGCAGTGAGGCCCTTTGCTCCAATTTTTTCCCGGCTCATGCAACTAAAAAAAGGGTTTTCAAAATGTAAAAACCTACAACGAATGTTCAAGCTGCAAAGGGAAAACCCAACAAAACAAACTTGTTGTTTCCCAAAAAGGGAATTTTGGAGCAACCCAAATTCTGCAAACCCCCCCCCCCCCCCCCTCCCCCCACACCACACAACACACGCCCCTTCTCAGCAATTTTCGACAAAGAAAAAAATTTCCCAAATGAAAAGAAGGGTTTCCCTATACGCTAAAAATTACACAGTCTCACAAAATTTAAAAACCTTATAGTGGAATGAATTTTAGTAACATTAACAGGTTAATTAATGCGGGAAAAAATGTGGAAGAAAATTGTAAGAAAAAATTAAAAAGGTACGGGTATACTTATTTTAAAAAACCCTCATGGGGTTCCAAATGGAATTAATAAAAAAGGGAAAAGCTAAACGAAATGTAATTTTTGGAAAAATTTGTTTGTCTTTTGAAAGGTGTGTCATTTGGGTTTTTTTTAAATGAAAAAATAATTTTCCAATCAAATAAAAACCCAGGAATCAGTGGAAATTTTTAATATATATGCGCTTTTCCCAAAGTCCTGCTTTTAAAAGACTATTATTTCGAAATTTTCCCTTTGGGGGAAAAGGGTTTTACAACTTTAAAAAAAAAAGGGGAAAAATTACGAATCATCTTTGCAAAAAAGGGAAAGGGGGCCCCAAGATAGTTCACAGGCCATGATAAAAAATTTCCCAACTGTAAAGGGGTTCTTTAGACACAGAGCAAAAATCCCTTTTTTGCCCTATTTTTGGACTGTAACAAAGCCACCCCAAAGATATATGAATAAATCCCTTTCCGGGAAAAAAATGAAAAACAGGGGGTTAGGGCCCGGGGAAAATTTCAGACCTAACGACCCAAGGGGAAATCCCCAGTGACAAATTGGGGGGGGGATTTTATTTGGGTTCCCCTGACAAAACAAAAATATTCCAAAGAAGTAACCCCAAGGTAACATATCATTGTTAAAGTTTCTCTTAAGGCCATTGCTAAATTTATAACACATTACCCAAATTTCCTATTTCAAGTAAAAATTTTCGCATTTTTTTAAAAAAAGGGGGTCTAGTGGTCATAAAATTTCACACTTTAAAAACCCCCCTAAAGACAATTTTTTTCCCTCGGACTGATTAACGATACCCCAATTTTCCACTGTGCGCGTGTTTGGGGTGTTGAACGCGTTTCCTGTGTCTGTTTTTGGTATGAGAGTTTTTTTTTTGGCCCCCCCCCCCCCCCCCCCCCCCCCCCCCCCGGCGGTGTTGTGGTGGGGTGTGTGTGTGTGTGTGTGTGTTTTGTGTGCGTTTTGTGTGTTTTGGGTGTTTGTGTCTTTTGTTTTTTGTGTTGTGTTGTGTGTGTTGTTTGTGTGTGGGGTTGTGGGGTGTTGTTTTGGTGTTTTGTGTGTGTGGGGTGTGTAGCGCGCGTTTTGAATTAGAATTTTTTTTTTATAAATGTTTTTGTAATATGCGCTTTGGGCTCTTGCGAGGTAAAGCGCTCTATAAAATATCTTTTTTACAAAATTACATTAAAACCCAAAAATTTTAGCAAAAAATTAAAAAAAGACTTTGGGAAAAATGAAAAAAACCCAAAAAAAAATTTTTTTTACACTGATGTTCCTTAACTCCCGTGAAAAAAAGGACGGTGAATGAAAAAAAGGGAATTTATGCCCAACTTCAGAAACAAACGGTAATTTTACAGAAGTCTGGGGACGACTTTTCCCCAAACCTCGAGTTCAAAAGTCTTTGCCTTTTTGGGAAAGAGTTTATTTTTCTGTGGGTTTCCCAATGTATTTAAATGAACACGTCTGCCCAAAATGTGGTATTGGTACAAAAACCTTTCTTTTTGAAAGCAAATTTCCCACATAAAACCTTTCAGGAAAAAACCCAAACCCCCAGGCAAATGAAAAGAGTTAAAACGAAAACCTGTTGCGATTTTTTGTGCGAACTAGGGAGATTGCAATCAATTTTACATTGAAAATCAAAATATTACGTTGTTTATTTTTTTCCATTTAGAGCCCAAATCAGGCCTCATATTCAAAACCCAACTTTTCTATTTTCTTACCCAGCACCCCAAAAAAACAAATAAAACAAAGTTTGTAAAAACAAAAGTGTCATCGACAATTTTGATCACTTTTGGGGGAAATCCATGGGCCTTTTAGTGTACTCCACCACTTTTCATTACAGAGAAAAAAAATTGACAGGCCCGGGCCCACCCCGTGACTTTAATTGGCCTCGTTCTGGCGAAATAAAGGAAAAAAAATTTTAAACGACAGAAATGGCTGCCTTCATGGGGGAAAAAAAAAGGGTTCCATTCTTTAAAAAAACTCCACCCCCTTTGTTGGGTAGAGGGGTTTTAATCCTTGCCTGTCTGAAAAAGGAAGGGGTTTGGGCAGGAGTATCATCTGCGTACGCAGAAGAAAAGAACAAAAGAAAAAGAAAAAAAAGAAGAAGAACAAAAACCCAACAAAAACAACAAGAGGAACAAGGAAAAAAGGAAACCCCATAAGCGCAACGAAAACTTGTACTTTTTAAAATTTTACATGCGATGATGTTAAAAAGTGTGTGATAAATGTTAACAAATACGGCAAAATTTGCTTTCCCCCAAGTGGCAACATATGTTATTCACATGCAGATCGAAACCCAACAAAGGTTTTTAAACTATTTTCGCATATACATGATGAAAGTAAAGTAGATGAAAAAGCCCTTTTTAAATGCAAAAAAATCACCACTAAAATGTATAAACTTTTTTTAAAATTTTCTACTTGCCCAAAAAATTTGTTATTATCGGATTCGATTTTTTGATTAATGCATTGCAAGTGAAATTTTTGTGAGATGTGAGCAGCAATGAAAGCAGTAGGGGAGAGAGAGGGGAACAAGGGGGTAGATAATGACTAATAAATAAACCCACCCAGTTACAGGGGGACCGGGGGAGGAAATCCCCAAAGTGGGGGGGACAAGGTGACTAGATTTAAACAACACAGCCCGTGAGCTGTGGAAGGGGGAAGGGAAAAGGGGGTGACAAGGGAAGTGAACTGTATGGAAAAGCAGAAAAAGAAAAAAAGGTTGAACTAATGACAGGGGAAGGTGTCCCTGAGAATGAAATCACAAAAAGAAAATGGGAAAAATATAAAAAGGGTGGGGGAAGGGGGGATTTCCCCGTGAAATGGGAAAGGGGAAATTTTACAGGTAGACTCGCGGGTTGAAAATGATCTCGTCTGTCGAATGAAAGGGTTGATACAGTTTTTAAATTTTACTTTTTCTTTTTTCATTGGAATGTTAGGGGTTTTGTTCCCAAAAAGCCGTTTATGTTGATCTTGCGGGGGTTTTTTTTCCTTTCATTAAATTTTTGTTTGTATGTTTAAAAAATTATGCTGGGATTTGATCAAAATCTATTTAATGATGGTACATTCTTTTTTAAATTCTGGTTACATTTGGGCACGGGAGGGGGGGGGTGGGGGGGGTGGTTTGTGGGAGGGGTTGGGGGAGGGAGGGGAGGAAAACCCCTTTTCCCGTGAAAATCTCGGGCCCCAAATTTTCTTGCAGAATTTGAATACAACGAGACAAAAGTCTTTTTTTAAATGTTAAACGAAGATTTGTTTTTTGTTTTCCCAAAAGTTTGTTTTTCCCCAGGATTGGGGCTTATTTTGGGAAAAACCCATGCACCATAGTCCCGAAAAATTTAAATTTTTGGTAAATCATTTAAACGAGTGGGGAAATTTTTTTGCTCCCAAAAGGAAAACCTAACACAAACCCAACTTTAAAAGGGACTGGCACGGGCCTTTTTTAAACTTGAATAAAGTCGGGAAAAAACCCTAGATGAACAATCTAATAGGGGGGGAACAAAAAGCGCGGCCCCCCAAACTGAACTGTCTGGCAAAGTTTTGGACTTGGGGGGAGGGGAAGGGGAGTTTAAATAGGGAGAAACGGGGAAATAAAATTTAAAAAAAAAAAACCTTTTTCACTGCTGCAAAAGGGGAACCATCGAAACCCCTTTTTAAAGGGCAGATATTTTTGTATTGCCGCCCCGGGGCCCTTCGGAGGGGGGCAATAAAAAATTATTTCCCTTCAAAAGGTTTTGGGGTGGGGTTCCCTTATCCCGCTGGGTGAAGATCTTCATATCTGTAACATTAAAATTATATATATATATTTTAAATTAATATATATATATTATATATATATATATATATTTTATATATATTATTATTTTTTTTTTAATTTCTTTTCCCCCAGTTTCTCCTCTTCAAACCCCCCTTCCCCCCTCCCCTCAAGCCCCAAATCTTTGCCAGAAAATTTTTTTTGGGCCGCGCTTGTTTTCCCCCCCACTATTAGATTGTTCGTCTATGTATTTTTTTTGACTTTTTTCAATTTTTAAAAGGCTGTCCCAGCCCCTTGAATAAGATTTAACTCTGTTTTGGTTTCCTTATGGGAGAAAAACATACCCCACTTTTTTTTAACTATATTATATACTGTTTACTTTTACTTTTCCCCTACCTCATTTAAATTCCCCGTTTTTAAATTTTGGGGAAAAGGAATCGATATGCCCGACGAGTAAGTTATCCTCATGTATCCTTCTTTTGGAAATTAAAATCCCCGTATTTTCATTTTCCATTCCCGGGAATTAAATTAAATGGGGGATGAATTGCATGTCACATTGAAAATATTCTACGGTTTAAAAAAAATTGAAAAAATTTTCGCAAAAGGGACCCAAAACACAAAAGGCTAAATGTTTTAATCGTGTCCAAGGTATTAAGCATACCCAAGGGAAAAATTTTTTTGAGATTTTTAAGGGCCCCAAGCATCGTTTCAATAAAAAGTAGGGAAAAAACACTATTTTGACTATACCCATAGACTACTTTTTTGGGCCCCCCCGTAAATCTTTTTGAGACTTTTGAAGAAACCTCCCCCTTTTTAAAGCGGAAAAAAAAAAAAAAAATAAATCTAATTTTTTTGTCCCTTGAAAGGGTCCCACAAAAAGGGAAATGTTTTTAAACTAAATTGAAAAAAATTCAAAGTAGCCCTAAATGAATGAAATTTTTTAAGTTTGTTTGAAAGGGAAAGGGGATCAAAAAAAAAAAACACTTTTTTTCCCAATATGAACCAAAAGGGGTTAAGGATCACTTACTGTTTAAAAGATTTTTGTCTACTGCTGTCGATGAAGTTTAAAAGGGTTTTAAAATTGAATTGAAAATAAATTTTACCTACCCCAGGGAAAATTTTAAAACTACCTGAAGTGGAAAACATAAAGAGCGGGTTAAATAATAAAATTTGACTGCAAAAAACAAAATTTAACCCCCCGTTATTAAAGGGACGTGGGGGGAAAAAAACAAATTTGTTTTTCGCTTTTTAAAACGCGCCCATGGGAAATTTTTTGGGAAAGTAAATGAAAAAGTCCCGTTTTATTAATTTGAATTTTTTAAAAATCATTTGCTTGCCCGGAAAAGAAGCTCATTCTTTTGACAGGGAATGTCAACCACATTCGGTAAATGATTTTTTGGAAGCCCTTACGAAACGTTTTTGGTACGACAAGCGTTTTAAAAAGAAAAGATGGAAAAATCAGCTCTCTTGGGGGACCCACCCCGATTTTTTTTTTGAGCCCATTAAGAGGCTGTTCGTAACCTTTTTAGTATGGGTTTAATTATTTATTTGATTGTGGCATCTTTTCTAGAAAACCAAAAGGGGAATTTAAATAATTCTCCCAATATTTACGAAAGGCAAAACAGTGTAATCAAATATAGGGGTATTTAAATTGAAAACCCAAAAACAGTAAATGTAAGAACAAGTTTTTTAATGGCAGACAAAGGAACAAAATAAAAGCGACTGGGGTGAAATAAAAGCATTCTAGAGGATGTTGGCTTTTTCAAACTTGACTCAGTAAATCTCCCCCTCCCCTCTTTCCCCCTCTCTCTCTCTCTTCTCTCTCTCTCCTCTCTCTCTCTCTCTCTCCCCTCCTCTTCTCTCTCTCTCTCTCTCTCTCTCTCTTTTTTTTCTCTCTCTCTCTTTTCCTTTCTCTCTTGGTGAACTTATTCTTTGGGTAGGGCTGTGTTTTGGTTAACCCCCCAAAAAATTTGTTTAAATTAATACTTGTTGGGGCGGATATTGACTTCAGTTTTTGTACAAAGTCTGTGAAATGCCATCCCTTTTCTGGACATCTCGATTTCCGGCCACGTTGTGGTTCCTTTGTGCCGGTTTTTGGGGCTTTAAATGAAAAGGGCCAGAAATCGAGCCCCCATGGGGAGAAAAAAAACAGTGATATAAAGGGACTTTTGTTGAGGGGTGTCATTTTTTTTCCCCTCCTTCGCTCTTTGGGGTTCGGGGGAAAATTTTTTTTTATTGCAGTGGGGGTGACTTTTGTACAAAACCCCGGGGACCCCCAAAAGGAGTTCCCGCGACAAAACTAACCCTTGCAAAAGTGGTGATCGCAGGAAACCCGTGGAAAGCCCGTATTTTGTCTAGCACCAGGGGAACTACGCCCAATCACCCGGGCCACCCCCTCGAATCTTCTTTTAAGGGTCCATGCTTCAGGATCGGGTACGAAGTTTGACGAGATAAAAGGGCGACATAAAGGATTTGCGGGATGGATACGCTGCACTGCATGGGGAAATTTAAAAATCCCGGGACGGGGGGTTTTAAACGGGGGCTGCGGGGGGGAAAACGAAGACCCCCAAAAACCAGCAATGACCCCCTAAAAAAAGAATTGATTCTTTGGAACGGAAGAGGGGACGACTTAAAGGCCGATCAAAAGGGAAACCCCCCCTTTTTTTTTTCAGGGGGAATTGCTCAAAAACCCAAAACCAAAAACTCACCCGGAGTGTAAAAACCCGGGGGTCCATGACCAGGGACAGACACTCTGGAACTTGCTGGTGTTTTTCCTTTTTCGATCGTGTGCACCCCTAAATTTCGAGCCCCGACTCTCCATTTGATGGGTTTGGGTTCCCTTTTCTTCAAGGCCCAAAAAAAAGGATTTGAAAGCAAATAAAAAACGAAAGGGTACGGGCGTTTTTTATTTAAAGCCCTTTTCTTTCAGAGTGAGGAGGTGAGGGGGAAAATTTAAAACGCCCCCTTTTTAAAAAAAACCCCAGAAGTAAAGGGGAAGAAAGAAAACCAGGTCTTTGTCACCTGCGTATTGATGGAAAAAAAATTTACGGTTTTGGGCGGGGGGGACGGATCCAGCCTAAAGGGATAGGGGGGAGCCCCCCCCTGCGTGACCCCGGTTTTGGCGTTTCACGGGGCAAAAAATTTTCCCGTGGGGAGAAATTTTGTGTTAAACCCAACTGACAGTAAACCCGCCCCCGGGTTTGAGCGATCTTTTTTGGTTTTGTGACATTGTAAACATTGGTTCCGCGGGGGCCCGGGGGGGATAGTTTTTTCTTTATTACAAGAAAGAGAAAACTGCAATAAAAAATTTTTCCAGATAATATCTCTTTTAAACATGACGTAAATTTGTGTTAATGATAGTGAAAATTAACTTGTATCCCGTTGTGGTTGTTTAAAGCCACTCCTCGTCAAAAAAACAGGGACATTTCATTTTAAAAACAGTGGCATTTATTTTTTCAACAAAAACACGGGGGCACAAAACGAGGATAAAGATGGGGGCTGCCTAAAAAGAAAAATTTTGTAACGAAATTGGGGTGTGTTTTTATAATTTTAAATGTACAGTGAGAAAATCTGTCAGTCTATGTGCACAAAGGGGGGGTGATGAAAATTGTAATAAAAAGTAAAACCTGCTCGGGCAGTTGATAAAATTTTCAGGGTTGTTTAAATGCTTTATTGATAAAATTAAAGGGAAAGAATGGATTTTAAAAAAATTTATTTTTTTGCACTGGAATAAAAATGGGATTCTTTCTAAAATTTACAATAAAAATTTTCCCCCTCTTTTTTTGTTTAAACTTTGCCTTTATCTGTTCGGTGAGACGTTTGTGGAAAATTTTGGGAATTCACATGTTTACGGGTTTTGTTTTCATAACCCTGCTACCCAAGTTTTAAAACCCAAGGGCAACTTTCCCCAGGGGGCTTTTTAAATGTCTGTTTAAAAAATGATTTTGGGCCCTTATTTTTAGAGGGGCCCCAAAATGTTTTTTCCAAGCTCTTTTTGTTTTGATTGCCCAAAACCCTTTGGGTTTAACAGAGGATTTTATATGTTTGTTCATATGTGCCGCCTAAGGGTTCACCATATTATGTTTTTTTTGCGGGGTAATGGCTTTTCTTTCTCTTGAAGAATGTTTTTACTGATTGTATGCTTGATTTGAATGATGTGAAATATAATCTTGTCGGTGATCTAAACCGCAGAACGGCTAATTTTCTCAAATATTTTGACATGTATAATCTTAAAATTTTGAATTTGATATTTGCTCTGATTTTTTAAAAAGGGGAATTTCTTCGGGGACAAGTACTCAAAAATTTAAAATGGAAAATGTTTGTTAAATTGTGTCCCTTGCTGGGATTGTAAAAAAAAATTTGGAGTATGAAATGGTGATTTTGGATGGGCATGTACGTATATTTCAGACAGTGGGTGTAGTGTAAACGACTATTTTTGATTTTTTCGAAATCTCCCCCAGCTTTTTTTGCCCTTTTTGTAATTTTGTTGTTTCAGGAGATTAGAATTTTGACCATTTTTCATGGGCGAATTTCATTTTTTAATGCCCCAAACTTAACGTGTGTTTAAGTGTTTTAAAATGTTGTGAGGTAATTGAAACGTTTGTGTGGAACCCTTCTTTTGAAAACCCAAAGAAAGTTCAACAGCCGTCGGTTTAAGTATTATCAAATTTTTTTTTAAAAATTTTTTTTTTTTATTGTTATTTTCAGAAAATGAAATATACAAAAAACACATATTCAGAAAATTTGGTATTTTGGCAATCTAAAAATAAACATAGACCAAAATCATTTTATACACAAAACCCAAAAAAAAAGATTAAAAGCCTTCAGCATTCATTATTTCTATCTAAAGCATGTTTACTTGATGACATAACCACATAGGGAAAAAGGGATTGTACCCTTTAAGGGGAAACCTCTTTTAGGGGTAATCATCCTTTAAAAAAAATTTTAAAAAAAAGGAAAAGAATAGGACAAAAGATCAGTGAGGAAAACGAATAGCACAAGGAAGGGCAGGAGAAGGAAAATTTAAACGGACACACTGACAATTAACCCCAAAAACATTAAGAAGAATGGGGGTTTGGTTTTACAGAAAATGAAGATAAGCTATTTTGACAGAACACATTGTCTCAAAAGATAGCAACCTTGAAAAAAAAAAAAGAAAAAAATGTACACCTTGATAAACATACTTTAGGGGCCCCTAATGTCATTGGCAAGGGAACATTTAAAAACTGTTTTTTTAGTCCCAGTGCTTAATTTTATATAATTTCATATTTTTATTACATTCCCCACTGACAAAAAACAGTTAAAACAAAAAACAAGGGGGTCATAAAGCAAGGGCCCTTGTGTCTGGAAATTTCCCTGGGTTTATTGAAATATGATTTTTTTTTTTCAATTTAAAACTAAATTTCAAAATTCCCCAAAAAAACTGTTTAAAGGGGGGAGACTGCCTTTTAACTTACCTTTATTTACATACTGTTTTTCCAGAAGAAGGGGTAAAGTAGGGAAAAAAACATCACCTCAATTTTTTTGCATCCCAAAAACCCAGAAGTACAAGAGCCAAATGTTTCACGAACCCTTCCCGTGCCCTGGGGCATTTCCTTTTTTCCTTAAAAACAGTGAACATTTTCCAAAAGCTTTTAATTTTAAATTCCCTTTTCCAAAAAAATTGGGGCAAGATATCTTTAAATAAGCCGCAAAAAAATCCTTTATCATTATCCAAATACTCCAATTTCCCTTTTAAAAAACATTTGTTCCAAGCAACTTGGATTTTTTTCTCACGAAACCACTAAAACTTTACATCTGTTATCTTTTGCCATTAAAAAAAACACGATTTCCAGTCATGAGTCTGTGAAATTTTATGCCCAATTTTTCACAGCCCTGGGCCTCAATTTAAAATCAATTTAAAACACCCTAATACGTCTTTGAGCCTCCCGCAGGGCCAAACTTTCTTTAGAATTCAGTTATTTCCATCCCTTTTAAAACCAGCAAAAAAAAAAAAATTAATATGAACTTCATATTTTTTCCCTTTAAAGCCTGTGGGAAAAAAAACTGACCTTTAATTAAAAAAAAAAGTGCGATAAATAGTAGCTTTGTTTGCGAAACCTTTTTGAAAAAATGTATCTTTTCCCCCATTTTAATACGGGTTAATTTTTAGGGTTTAGGTTTTTGGGGGTAGTTCCCCAGCAGAATTTTTGGGTTGGGATTTGTAATAAAAAGAAAAAGCTTCAAGAAATTGCCCAAAAAACGGGGTTTATTTTGTGAACTTTTGCGACAATTTTGGACCATATTTTACTTATAAGAGGCCATTGAGGAAAATTTCTGCCCCAAAATTTTTTTTTCCATTTATGGGGTTTTATCATTCAGTTTTACGGATCCCGGATAATTTTTTGAGGGTGCCCACGTTTTGGTTTTTAACTCAGGAAAAAATAATCCCCCCTTTTCCCTCATTTTTTTTTAAACCGTTTTTTTTACTTATTTTTTCTGTTTTTTTTTTAAAATTTCCCTACAAATTTTTTGCAATTTTCCCGACCGTTTGGAAAAAAAAAACATCTGGGGGTTTGGTGAAAGCAGCCATAAAAGTCAGTTTGAAAGGATGATGGGTTTCAAAATAGCTATTTTAAAAAAGGTGTAACTGGGTTTTTCCCATATTCCAAAAAATGATTTTAAAATCTGCAGCTTTTTTGAATAGTTTATTTCAACGCAATAATTTAAGTCATTTGTGAACCCTATCCCAATAAAACGAAAAATTTTGTGGATTCCAAAAAAATGTTCAAAAGCTCCAAGTAGCGATTTTTTACTATTTTTTTAAACTTTAACCCAAAAGCACCGTTTTTTCTCAGATTATATTTAAGAACCCCGGGCGCTTCAAAAAACTAAAAAGAAAGTTTAATACAAGTTTCAAAAGAATTTTTTATCCCCTGCAAGTAGACATCTGTAAACATTTGGCATACTGGGGACAACTTATATTATTTCATTTTTTCTAATTCCCCAAATACCCTTTGGGTTTTCCCCAAACCCTGTTGGGGTATATTTCAAAAGAAACCCCAAATAAATATGGAGAAATTGGGGTTTCCCTTTTCGACAGCCCCTTTTTAATATTTAACCAATCTGAAACTGGGCCCGTTAACCCAAAAACGCAAGATTAATAATTTTTTTAGGGAAAATGTTTATCCCTCACAAATGTCTTTTTTGGGAAACGAAAAACCCCCTTTTTGGGCTTTAGACGGGAAATTTCCCCCAAAAAATCGAATCAAAGGGTTTTTTTGAAGTCTATATTCAACAACAACCCGGGGAGATTATTCTCATTAAATACAAATAGTGTCATATTTCAGTCTTATATTGGCCCCCGTTTTTCTTTTTCTAAAAATCCAGTTTTTAAACTTCACTTAATTTTCGGCAAAAACCTTTTTTTTTCTATTTGCAATTTCAAGAAGACCCTACTTTAGACTACATTTAACAAAAATGGTCTCCCGTTTTTAATATACTGCCTTGGGGTTTTTCACCCTTTGGAATACATGTAATGATTTTTTCTCTTTTTTACACAAGACAGTTTTTCCCTTTTTTTTTTAAAATTGGTTTAATGCCCTGACGACAAAAAAACCTTCTGTTTTCCAAAAACATTTAAAAAATTTCAACGTAAAAACGTCCCGAAACCGGGGTTTTTTTTATTTTTCATTGTCTTTTTAAAACAATGTATCCTCTTTAATTAATAAGACCCTTTTAATTTTAGCTGCTTCTGTTTCATTTTTAAAAGGGGGTGTTTCCCCCAACAAGGGTTTTTTGTCACAAATTTCAAAAAGCATTATCAAAGTAATTTAAAGTTTATAAAAAAAAAAAAAAATTTTGCACTTCTTTAAGTAGTCATTTTGGGGTTTTTTTAAAAATTATTTTGTTTATCAATTATCTGGGCATGTTTTACTAATGGGAGTGTCTTTTCTCCAGATTGCAAAAATAACTACAACTTTTTCTCCCCCTGCTACCAAAACCCGTGATCTTAAAAAAAACTCCCTTTTATTTGTTTTTTTTCTGAAATTTCCCTTTTGTTGCTCTTTTTTCTCATTAATGACTTCCCATAAACATTTTTACTTTTCCTCTCTTTTTTTTTTCTAATTCCTGAAAACTTGTTCTTCTGTTTTTTTTTCTTCATTAGTCGGGCTTTTTTTGCCGTAGCGTATGAAAATTTTTTTTTCGATCTTTTTTCATTAGCGGGGAAAACAAGAAAATAAGCCGCTGTGTTTGAGAATTGGACTTTTTCTCCGGGTTTATCATTATAGGGTTTTTTTTTCGATTTTTCTTTTTTTCACATTTTTAAAATTAACCCGTATTTTTTCATTAAATTTTGCCCTTTTTTTCAAAAAAAATGATTTAAACTTTAAAATGTATTGGGGTTTTAAGTCTTCATCAAATTTTAGTTTCAAAAATACAGCAGAGTATCCGTTCTAAACCAAAACTCAATACTACATCATAAGTATAAGAAAACCCTTTTTCTGATATCAAAAAGAAATCTAACCCGGCCTTTGAAAAAGGTTTGTTTTTCTCCATGTAAAAAGGGGACCTCTGGGGGTAGTTTTCCCCCCAAACATCATTTTTGGCAAATTTTTCGATCACCCTTTTTTAACAGCTTTTTTGGGGCCCGAAAGGGTTATTTTTTGTTTTCTATAATTTTGGGTAATCTCTAGCGGGACTAAGAAACCCCGGAAAATCCCCGCCTATTATAAAATTTTTTACACCAAGGGTCCAACAATTTGGGGTTTCCCGACTGTTGTAGAAATTTTGGGGGGTCATCTCTAAATTGGGGCCATAATTTTAACAAAAAAAAGGGTTTTTCTTATTGGGCTCAAAAAATTTATTAAGATAAAATTTTCCAAAATCGTCCCCTTTATAACCCTTTTTTACCTTAAAATTTAAATTATTTTTAAACAAAATTGCAAATCCTCTCCTTTGAAAATAAATCGAAAAAAAAAGGCCCTTTTTTAGCCCCAAACAGATAAAAATTACTTTTTCCCTCTTTTCCATTTTCGACTGTTTTCTATTTCTACTGTTAAAAAGTCAAGCTGAAAGAGGCATGAACCTCACCCTACAACAGATGGCTAAGAAAATGCCTTTTTTTAAACCCCCTCGGAAAAAAAAAGACTTACAGTAGTCCTTGACGAACAAACCCGACATACCCCGATTTGATAGAGGGTGAAAATCGAAAGGGAAAAAAAAAAAAATCCCTCTCACCCCCAACAACGACAACGTATCAAAAAAAAAAACCCCCAAAAATGTAATAAAAAAATATTTTTTCATTGACCCCCCGCGCGGCAAGTTGCACACACCACAACTAAACTGTAGGCCTAATGTCCTGTAATCAATTTTTAGAAATTCAAAGCTTGGGAACAAAATGTCCTCATTAAAAGACAAAACGCAGAAAATCATATCACCCCTAATCATTCTCTCTCAAAAATCCGTAATTACATCAATGCACATAAGCGTCAATTTAATTCTAAAAAGGGGACCTTTTAAAAAAAAGCAACAAAAAGATTATAATCTTTTGGGGGGGAAAATCATTAATTTTTTTTTACAGGCAAAGAGGGGGTTGGGGGGTTTACATTACTCGAAAGAAGCTATTAATTTTGATTGATCGGGGTTGTAATTGGGAAACCTTGAATAAGTTTGTTGCATGTCTTAAAAAAAACCCCGCTGGTTGTCTGAAAAAGCGAATTTTTTTTTGAACAAAATAAGTGAAAAAGTGATTAGTATGATGATAGGGTAAAATAAGTAAATTAAAAGCTAAAGGATTGTGAGTACATTTCTGCGGAAAAAAAAGGGTGCTATTAATCGCGTTGGGCTTTCTGTATAGCCAGGAGGGGGAGAGTTTAAAAAAACTTCAAAAATTAAAAAAAAAAAAAAAAATAATGATTCCTGTTTGGATTTACTAATTGCCCTCATTAAAAGATCAAAGACAGTTTTGGGAAAATTTCTAAGTTTCCTTTTAAAAAAAAAACAACCATATAAAAAATTTTTAAAATGGTTGACTGGTATAATCCTTTTAAAAAATTTCTGGAAACAAATTAGAAAAAGAAAAAATTTTTTGTAAATTTTATAACTGCCAAAATGATGCCCAGTGATACTAGTGAAGCCCAAAAGATAATAAAAGACGAGAATGACGATTTTACGGTTTCCCTGAAACCCCCCAATATCTAGAGAAGAAGTGTCATTAGCATAAAGGGAAATTAAAAAATGGTTTAAAACGGCTGGTCCAGACGGAAAATTTTTGGGGGGATGCTAAAAACACGCGGGAATCGGGGTTATTGACTTCTTTTTTTAAACTTTTTTTAAAACTTTGGGTTTTATAAGGGAATCTTCCCAGATAAGTGGACGGAAAAATATTTGTAAATATCTTTATTTTAAAAAAGGTGGGCAAAGAAGGGGGGGGGGGGGGGGGGGGTTTAAAGACAGAGGAAAATCGCTAACAGATACAAACATAAAAATCTACCGGTTTTTATTCTAAACAATGGGGAAAGGGAAAGGATTGAGTTTCATAATTTTACTTTGGGGGAACCCCAAGGGGGGGATTTAAAAGAGGTTAAATCAAACGGGTCAAAATGTACACATTATTAGCTTTAATGCAAAAGGGATTTTGTCTTAAACCCCCAAACCTACGTTGCTTTTTTTGATTTTTAAAAAAAAACTTTTGACTCTATTGAAAAAAAACGTATTATGGCCTATTTTTTTGAAAAATGGATCAAAGGGAAACTTTTTCCCATGTACCACAGCATGTATGTTTCAGTCAGAATAAATTCGTTCCGGCTCAAAACCGGGCAGACTTTATAAAAATTTTACCCGAGGGGGAAAACAAGGCGGTTTCGAAAATCCAGTATTGTTCCCCCTTTTTTTTAAAAAGAATTAAACGGTTTGGGAAATAAAACAGAAAAAGGAAAAATGGTGTTTCCCTTTACGTGTGATTACTTTTTTTTTTCTTTGGCGATAATGTTGCTCCCCTTTTTCTGAAACATTATTTTGGGGTTTCGACACAATTTAAAAAGCTATATAAACACATCAGGACTCCATCTAAAGCTTTTTAAATAATAAAATCAATATAGTCTTTTAAGGAAAAGGGGGATACCTCACGAGAGAACATTGGTCTACAAAGGAAACCCTATACCCGTTTTTAACGTTTTTAAGATTTAGGTATTCATTTTTTTAAAAAGAATTTAGTTTTTCTGTGTCGTGTCAAAATTTTTGCCAGCAGAGCCCAACATACGTTTTTCAGGGGATATTGAAAA
This sequence comes from Conus ventricosus, assembly GCA_018398815.1. Lineage (NCBI taxonomy): Eukaryota > Metazoa > Mollusca > Gastropoda > Neogastropoda > Conidae > Conus > Conus ventricosus. The sequence goes on along the minus strand of CM031611.1, from coordinate 19,713,064 downwards.
AAAAATTTAAAATTAAAAAATGTAGTTCCTTTTGATATCTTAAATTATTTTACACACAGTAAACCCTTTTTTCAATATGGGGCTGATTGTTTGGGGGTTTAAATAGTTAGCTCGACTTGTGAAAAAGGGACACCCGTTTTCTCTTTAAAATTTCCCAGGTGTTTTAAAAATTTTCCAAAAAACCAAAAAAATTTTATATAGGAGAAAACCCAAAAAGATACCCCATTTTAAAAAATTTGCAGTCCCGGGTTTTACGGGGACTGCTAAAATTGACAAAATGGATGAGGGCAAGATTATCACGAAAAATACTGTACATTTTTCGGGTTTGGGTTTTTCGTGATAAAACCAATGGGTAAACCGGGCAATTTTTTTGTAAATTGGGATTGACTTGGTTTTTTTGGGGAAGTATGGCCCAAACCCAGGGGCAGAGGGAAAAAATCTTTTTCCCTTAAATGCTTTTAAGGGAAAAGGTTTGGCCCCTTTTTTTAGATGGCAAGAAAAGGGGCTTTCATTTCAAAAACAGTGAAAGATTTTTGTTTCTACAAAACGTTTTTTCACAAAAGTTTCTGATAAGAAAAATTTGAAATTGAAAATTAAAACATGCTCCGGGAAAAAAAATTACGACAAAATTTAGACTTGGCGTTTTTAGAAATCGCCTTTTCCCAAAATTTCGTTACAAAACAAAACCCCCCTGTTTTTTAAAAAAAGTCCATTTTGCCCAAAAAAGCGACAGAAATAGGTGCATTTTTTTTTGTGTGTCCCGTTCTAAAGGGTTTAAAGTAAGGTATATACATCTAACGTCCCATAAAAATCCGAATCTTTTCGGCTTTGGGGTGGGTTTTTAGCCACTTTAAAAAAGAAAAAAAATAAAAAAACTGTCCATTTATCTTATTTAAAACGTTTAAAATACGTTCTGTTGTGTTTTTTTAGGGGCACAATTTTGATCATTTTTATTTTATTATATTTCTTTTGGAATGATTTTTGTTTTCACCCCCTTTAATAGGGGCAAAAGGCCCATTAAAAATAAACATCTGTATTTGTATTTCCCTTCCCCTTCCCCTCTCTCTCTCTCTCCTTTTCCTCTCTCTCTCTCTTCCCCTCTCTCTCCCCTCCTCTCTCTCCTCTCTCTTTTCTTTTCTCTCTCTCTCTCCAAAAAAATCCCAAAAAAATCTAAAACCCTTACAAATTTGTAGCAGAAAAGCTTTTATTTAATTTTTCCCCACATTTCGTTTCTAAGCCAAGGGAACGACGGTCTTTGGGAAAGAAGTAAAGAATACTGACCCACATGACATAAATCATTGGGTTCGTTTCCATAAGACATCATACACAAACCCCGAAAACTTAAATTCCCTTTATAAATATAAATCTTTTATTTTGACTAGTGCACCCAACACACACACACACACCCCACACACCCCCCCACACACACACACACACACACCACAACACACACCCACACCCACACACCACACACCACACACACCACCCCACACAATCCCCAAAACTCACTTTACACCAACACATACACACACCCCAACCCCACACCACACACACACCCCAAAACACACACACACACGCGCGCACACACATCACTCACAAAACACTCCCACACACACAAAACACACACACACACACACACACACACACACACACACACACACACACACACCCACACAAAACATACACACAAAGCGGGGCCGCGGAAACCCCAACACACACACCACACCCCACCAAAAAAAACACCCCACACCACACAGAGGGGGAGAGAGAGAGAGGGAGAGAAGAGAAGAGGGGGAGAGAGAGAGAGGGGGAAGAGAGAGAGGGATAATCCAAAATATTAACAATAGTGTATATAACCCCCTCTCCTCTCTCTCTCTCTCCCCCTCTCTCCTCTCTCTCTCTCTCTCTCTCTCTCTCTCTTTTTTCAGTGTGTGGGTGTGTGGGGTGTGTGTGGGTGGGATGTGTTTTTGTGTGTTTGTGGCGCGCGCGCGCGCGCGCGTTGTGTGTGTGTGTGTGTGTGGTTGGTGTGTGTGGTTTTGTGTGAGTTTTGTGTGTGTGTGTGTGTGGTGTGGGGTGTGTGTGTGTGTGTTGGGGTGTGTGTTGTTTGCGTGCGTTTGTCATGACATTTTACGTGCCCCTTTCGCGCACCGCGCGGCCGCCGCGGGTGTGTGTGGGGGGGTGTGGGTGTGGGTTTTGTGTGGGTGGGGTGTGGGTGTGTGTGTTTTTTTGCTTGCGCGTGGGGGCGCCCAAAAGTGCGTGCCCTTTTGTGTGTGTGTGTGTCGAGTGTTTTGTGTGGTGGGGTGTGGGGTGTGTGTGGTGTGTGTGTGGGTGTGTGTGTTTTGTGGTGGGGTGTGTGGTTTTGTTGGGGTGCGTGTGGGGTGTGTGTGTGTAAGAGAGAGAGAGAGGGGAAACCCGGGCAGCCAGACAGACAGACAGACAGACAGACGGGGCAGACAGGCCCGGGCCCGAAAAAGAGAGGTGGTGCTGGGGGAAATCAAAAACCCTTTTGAAACAATTGATAAATGGGCAAATGCGGTGGGCAAACAGTAACAAGCTGACTTGCTTAAAGTCGCTTTCAAAAATATAAAGGTAATTTTTAAAAGGGAAGTGAAATTTTCAGATATCATAAAAAGTAAGGGGAAATAGGGATCACGAGTAAACCTTAAAATGCCAAATGAAATAGACCAAAATAAAAACCCAAAAGTAAGAAAACCTTTTTAATAGCCAAAAAGTGACGATAGGAGAAAAAGGCATTTGCAAAACGGTTAAAAAAATTTAAATTATTGCTTTATATTTGTTAATGTTATTGTTCGACACTTGATGTTTGTTATAAAAAAACTGGATTTGGTATGTGGGCGCTTTCGTTATTCTCTGGGTTATAGAAATAAAAACGATCGTTTAGTACCTGGTTCCCCTTATGTCAGGAAAACACAAAAAATGAAATTAAATTTGGGTTTTTGTTAAAATTTAAAAATGGTAGGGCAACAATGTGTTCCCCTAAACACTTAAACATTCCTCTTCTTTGAGGGCAATTGAAGTGTGTGTGTTTTTGTGTGGGGGTGTGTGTTTTGGTGTGTGTGTGTGTGTGTGTGTGTGGGTGTGTGTGTGTGTGTAGGAAGGCCCGTTTTTCCCTTTTTCCCTCACACAAAAGGTGATTGGCCCGGGGGTTAAAAAACATAAAGGTTTCAAATTTTTGACCATTTTTATTTAAAAAAAAGAGGAAAGAGTGGGGGTTACAAGGGGGAAAATAAATAAAGCATTTGATGAAATTGGGAGGACCGTAAAATGAAGAAAAAATTTGATAAAAATAACCAAAATAATCTAATTACGATTTTGATTTTAAAATGTTTTCCCTTAAAGGGCTTCCCCCAAAAAGGGTTTCTCGTTAATTTAACAAGAGAAAAAACTGGCAACGATCTAAAAAGTTTAAACACTTTAAAAAAGCCCCGTGTCAGCACTTGGTATAAAACCATTCAAAAAGGGTTTGTTTGTTCACAATCAAAAAAACATGTTGAACTGAAAGACCCCCCAAAATAAAGCACTTAACAGTCTGGGCAAAACTTTGGGTTTGAGGGGAAATTTCATAAAAGTCTAAAAATCAGGCTAAAACCGGTTTGGGTAATTGGGCACAAAATTTGAAAAGAGTTTGCTGACGAGGGGGTTTTTATGAGGAACCCGTATTGACTCCAGAAAACCCTCTCCCATTATATGATTAATTTCCTTTTATGATAAAGGACCCCAAACAACCCTTTAAAATACCAAATATATTTTTTGCTCCCCTTTTTGCTGCTCTATCTGCCCTTTATCATTTAAAAAAAAAGGAGGGTTTTCCCATGGAACCCCAAAAAAATACAAAAAATTAGGGACCCCTTTTATGGGGAAAAAAGTGCAAAAATGTATTAATTTTCAAATAAAAATTCCCCTCTTTGGAATTTTCAAAACAAAACCCCAAAATTTTTTAAAACTGACTGTGAATCAACACCCAAAAAAGGATATTAAATATTGAGGGCTGGCAAGGGAAAATTTAATTTAAATTTTAAAGCCATCAGGACAGCAATAGTTTTAGCTGTAAATATGGAATGACCCCCTTTCCTAAATAATATGATTTTTTAAACTTTGCAATCTGGAAAATTACCCAAAACCGATCCCGCCAAACCATCAAAACAAAACTGAGGGCCCCAGTGTTTTCTTTCAAAAGTCATTAAAAAATTTTTTTCCATGTCAATTTTGGGCAGATCTGCTAACACATGCGGGGAAATCGCTTTAAATTTTGATCAGGGAAAAAAAAATTTAACTGTTATTCCGTTTGTTCCCAAGGGGGGGGGACCCCGGGGGAACCATAAAGCGAGGCGCTACCTCGTATGGGGCAAACTTTTTGAAATTAAAAAAAGTTCCCGAAACATAAAGAAAAAGCGGGCTCTAAATTTTTAAATTTTCTGTGCATTTTTCGAAAAATTTAAGGGCGGATCGTTTTATTTAAAATTTTTCAAGGTCGTTTCCCCCGCCCAACCGTCCCCACTACATATTTTACAGAACTTTTTTTCCTTTCTTCCCTTTAATGGCAAAAGGCCGTATCTTTTAAGCTTCAGAGGACTTTGGTGGCCCCCGGTTTCACCCAGGGCCCCCAAATTTTCAGCTTTACTGTCAATTCTTTTTAAGTTTCTTTTAAAAGCGATCGCGGAAACAGAAAAGAATACTTCCCGCCGTAAGTCAATCTTTTATCGTACAAGACGTTTTTAAAGGCCCAAAAAAAACTTTAGGATCCTGTCCCCCCTGGGAATGGGCTGACAATTTTTAGAAAATTTTAAAAATTTTAACTGCTTTTGAACCCAATTTAGTCAAATTTTTTCCGTTTTTTTTGGGTAAGTAGGACCCCCTAAAAATTTTACTTCAATTTTTTAAAAAATTTTCCCCTCCTCCCAGAAAGAATATAGGGAGGGTTTCTTGGGGTTTTATCCTTTTTAAAGAGAACCAAATGTGTCTTTTTAACAGAGAATTTAAAGGGCCCTTTAAATGCATATAAAATATTTTAAATTTTTCCAGCTCGTGCTGAAAGGCTTTTTGAATATAATTTTTTGTGCGTAAATTTTGTTCTTTTTTTTAAAGATCTTTTAATTTCCCTATTGCTTTTCAAACAAGCATATTGAGCTACCTTGGTTATGATAAAAAAAATGTTTTAAAAAGTCAAATTGCATTACTTGGGAAAAACAATGGGGTGATTTTGAACCTTGTGGAATTCCCCTATTTTTTGATTTGAGGATGTTTTTAAAATCACACCAACTTTGGTATTTAAAGTTCTCCCCCCTTAAAAAAAAGATTTCACATAATTGTAGACTGACCAAAAGACCAATTTGTTTTTTAAATTTTTAAATAAATCGGGGGTTTCCACACTTTTATCGTAAGCTTTTTGAAGATTTAAAGAAGGAAGCAAAAAACACTTTTGTTTTGCAAACTGTTTTTTTAATTTGAGTAGTTAGTCGTTTTCAGGTGATCAATTGTACTTTTGTCCTTTTTTTAAATACGATTGATGTGAAGAAAATACATATTTTTTCCAGTAATAGGCCATTCTAAAAATTTTTTATTTTTCCATGAAATTTTTCCCGTATGAGACTGATGAAATGGGTCTATAGCTAGACGTCTCGGGGCCCAGGTTTTTTGCTTTAGGGAAAAGGGGTCACAATAACGTCCCCCAAAATATCGGGGGAATTTTTCCCAATTCCCAAATTTGTTAAAAAATTTATGGAAAATGGGCTATCCATTCTCTGGTTTAAATTTGGGTTTTAAAATCGTGTAAGAAATTCCCCTCCAAAAACCCAAAAAAAAACCTTTTTTTTTTCCCAACAACGGACAGCATTCCTGACTTTTCCGTAAAGATATTGATACATTTTTTAGTACTGTTGTTGTTTGGTACCGGATCTCTTATTATCAGTATTTTTTTTTTTTCAATTTTAAAACGACTTTTGGGTCATTAGGGAAACATTCCTTAAAAAAATGTTTTTTAAAGTACATAGATGGGAAATTTTCCCCAGCCCCTTTTCCCTTTTGGGGATTGGAAAAATTTTTTTACTTATTGTTTTGATTGGGGGAAACTTTGGGGTTTTAATGCCCCATTTTTATTTCTTTCACCTTAATCCCCACCTTTTTTAAGTCTTTACAGTCCCGATAAATTTTTTTTTTGGGCGAACCGTGACCGTACTGTCTTTTTCTTTTGCTGTAAATCTTTCTTTTATTTTTGTACTGCACATTTCTTTATGAGCTGATCTTTTTTCTCTTGCACAGGAAACCCCTTTTTTAAATTTTAAACCAATTAAGATAACTAATGTTTTTGCTTTAACAGCCTCCTCGCAAGGGCCCGATTCCCCCCAGACATTCCCCGGAAGTTTCCCACCTTTTTTTGGTTTCCTTTTTTTTTTAATAGGGAAAAAAAAGCCTCAAAAACTGTTTTCCCGAAAGTTTTCAAAAAAAATTTTTAAACCTCACAAAAAAACTTCATTCTCCCTTTCTCATGGGGGTAATTTTTTAAAAAATTTCCCAAATTTCCCCTTTTTGTAATTTAAAATTTGGGGATAAAAATCTAAAAACCACTAACTTTAACCAAAGGATTCTTTAAAAGATAAAAGGGTTTTGGGACAGGTCAATACCCAGTGGGGCATTGGGTTTTATCCCCTTTTTTCTGTTAATGCTAAAGCAGGGGAAACAAAAGGGAAGGGTCAAGCGCCCATGCTCTATGATAGATATGTCTGGGATGCGCGTAGTTCTTTCCCCTCGTTAAGCAAAACAAAAAATGAATCCACGACAGTTTCCAGAAAATCAGGGGGAGGGAAAATATTTTACAAAAAAGTATCCCAGAAAAAGGGGCATGAAATTGACAAAACGCCACCAAAGATCCACTTTTTTTTTAGAAAAAAGTTTTGAGAACGTAACCCCAAATTTGTAAATTTTTCCCATCAGGGGCCCTAGGGTTAAACTGGGTGCAAAAAAGAAAAATTGATTGTCTGAAACTTTTTAGTTTTAAAAAAGGGTGCCCACACTTAACCGTATCTTGGGGTGTGGGGGGTTTTTGTGTGTGTGTGTGTGTGTGTTTTGTGTTTTGTGTGTGGTTGTGTGCGTGCGTGCGGCGTTGGGGTATGTGTGCGTGCGTGGTGCGTGCGTGCGTGCCCTGGGGGGGGTGGGGGGGGGGGGGGGGTGTTTGGGGGGTTTTTTTTGTTTTTGGGGTGGTGTGGGGTGTGTGTGGTGTGTGTGTGTGTGTGGTTTTTGTGTGGGTGTGTGTGTTGGTGTGTTGTGTGGGGTGTGTTTGTTTGGGGGGTTTTTTTGGGGGGAGGGGGGGGGGGGGGTTTTTGGGTGGGGGTTTGTGATTTTTGAATTGTTGTTTTCCTGGCCCCCTTTAATTTCCTTTGGACATTATAAAGTGTTTTTTGACTTGAATCACTTGATTCTTCAAAAGGGTTTTAAACCCGTAATGTTGATAAACAAAAAAACAGTGAAAAAAAATGCTAATACGGGTTTTCACGAAGAAAAATTTTATAACTTCTCAAACGAAGCAATTCTATCACATCCAAGTTTTTTTACTCCTCCTTTGATCGGTAAAGAATTATGCCCAAAAAATTTTGCGGGGAAAAACTTATACGAAGGGAAAAACACAATATCTTGTGTTTATCCCCCCCGAATTTGGGTTTTGGATTAAGCAAAATTATTTTAGGGGTGCTCCATTTTATTTTAAGGGGCCCAGGGGGTTTATGAAAAAAAACATCTTTCGTTTATTTTTAGCATATATTCCCTTTTCCGTAAATATTTAGCACCGTGTTTTTCCCTTTTTTTTTGCACAAAAATTTATCTTTAAAATTAGTGTTTTGTGCTGCTCACCACAACACTAAACATGAAAAAAGTGAGCATTTTAGTATTCAAACACATGCATGGGCTTTTGTGGGTTTTTTACCAAGCCCAAAAAAGTCCCTTTTTTACAGTCTCAAAAAGCTCTCTTTGCCCTTTTGTTCCCACCCGATGACGGGGTGAAAACTCCCCATTTGTATAAAAGAGACTATTTCCTAGGGCACCTTCTGTGCCTTTTTAAAGAAAAAACCCTACCCCTAAAGAGGCGTTTTAGCATTTGAGATGGTGTCATTTGGGGTATGCCTAAAACTTAGTTTTGTGTATGACGAAAACGGAAAAGGGGTCTTAAAAATTAAAGACCCCCAAATTATAGGTTTATGATGGGGAAAATTTAAAAACCCTTTAGGTTAATTGCTGGGGAAAAAAGAAATGAAAAAGGAAAGACGGGAATTTAAAAATTTTCAGTTTAAATGTTCAAAAAAAGTGTTTATTCATAAAGAAATTTAAACACGGCCCGCATTTCTGTTCACATACTTAAACCCCGGTTTAGAATACAGAAAAGTATTTATTTTTATTTTATGGGGGGGGGGGGGCAGAACGAGCCCGAGGGGTGTGTTGTTTATTTGTTGTGAGGTTTATGTTGAAATAATGGACCATTTTTGGGATTGTTAAAAACCCAAACTAAGAACCCAAAAATGCGGGAGTGTTCGTGAGGGCTAGGGGACTGTGTATAGGGATTTTTCCCTGGCCCTTATGGTCAAATTGAAGAGAAAAATAATTGATCCCAAAGCAGAACCCGGGAAAATTCTGAATTGGGAAAAAGTTCCCTTTTCCCTTTTGAAAGCCCCGCGAAGTGAAAAAAAAAATTTTTTCTTGTAAATAATCTAAAACTAATTTTTTTGTTTAAAATTTTTAAAAAGGCGAGCTCTGTTCCCCGTCTGTGTCCCGGTTTGTTTTGGGGCGTTTTCGTGAGTTGAGCTGGGAAAAAATGAAATTTTAGATGATATCAAGCCTCGTTTTTATGTTTACAGTTTTATTTTTTTGTTTGTTCAGTTTTTATTTTTTCTCGCCAGATGGGCCTTTTTAAAATTTTGTCCCCGAACTACATTTCACCTCTGCCATTTCGAACTGACTTTTTTCAGGGAAAAAAGGGTTTTGGTTTTTACTTTTAATGGAAAGTGGAAAAAAAACTGTTTTCGGGGGGGACAGGGGGGTATAAGGTTAGGGACAGGGGAAGGGTAAGGTGAAGTTAAAACAAACACTCCCAAAAAAGTGAAAAAGCTCCCAAACCCCTCCTTTTTGTTGGGCTGGGCTTTTTGTCTGGGTTTTTCTGTCGTCTGTCATTCTGTCCGGCTTTTCTCTCTCTCTCTCTCTCCTCCTCTCTCTCTCTCTTCTCTTCTCCTCTCTCTCTCTCTCTCTCTCTCTTCTTAAACGTGCCGCGCAGTGTGGTGTGTGTGTTTTGGGGTGTGTTGTGTGTTTTGTGCGGGTGTGTTTTTGTTTGTGTGGTGGTGTGTGTGTGTGTGTGTGTGTGTGTGTGGTGTTGTGGTGTGTGTGTGTGTTGGGGTGTGTGTGTGTGTGTGGGTTTTGTGTTGGGGTGTTTTGTGTGTGTGTGTGCGGGGTACAAATAAAAAAAACGTACACAAAACCCCCACCCCGCCAAAGCCGAAAAGCGGGCGAGGTTTCCCCGGAAAAATGAACCCTCCTCAAAATAAAATAAAAATTTAAGGGACGGGCCCGACCCTGTGTAAATAAATATTTTTATATTTAAAAAACTTACAATTTCATTGTTTTTAAAAGAATTTTATGTAATGGGAAGGTTTCCTAAACAAAAAAAAAAAAACTGCTTTGTCTCCTTTATTATAAACCCTTTGATTTCCCTTTTTCCCCTTGGGGAAAAATTTTTTTTGGATTCATTTTACGTCTACTTTATTTTTCCCTCCCATACAAGGGTTTTTATCACCAACAAAAATTATCTCTTTTGGGGGGAAAAGGAAAAAATGGGGGGGTCCCTTGTAATGTTAAAAAAAAAACTTTTTTGCAATTTCTAAAAGAAATTCCAACAAAATACGATAATGTTATTGTACTCCAAGTTGATAAGCGCTGTTCGGAACTGAGTCTGATGTTTTCCTTATTAGTATTTACTTGAATCCAGTTAATAGTCCGTTTTATGACTAAGTGACGTGGACAATGGATCTCTGTTCTTGAACAATGCATGCTCGATATTATTGAAAACCAAGAAGACGCTGAATTTATCCTGTGTGGGGACTTTAATGCTAGAACCTCTGATATCTTTCCTGCACAGCTGACTGTAGACGATGTGATGTCTGATCCCGCTCACCATGACCAGTGTATTGGCTCTGACACTGATGATCAGACTCCCCCTTCTCGTTCTTCGCAGGACACTGTCATTAATGATTATGGTCAAAAACTACTTAGTTTATGTACCGGTTTTGATCTGTATATTCTGAATGGTGTTTGTTTAGGAGACACAGATGGTTGTTTCACTTATTTTGCTCCCTCTGGAAACAGTGTTATTGATTATTTTATTTTCTCTACTTCTTTGTGCTCTCTACCCAGAAGACTTTTTGTTTCATGAAAAAATTCACTCAAAGCACATGCCTGTCGAATGCGTTGTGATGTGTAACCAGCAAACGCATGATGTTGAAGTTAACGACTCGTCTATTTTCAAACTAGTTTGGTCTGAAGATAGGCGAGAAGACTTTCTAGATCAAATTAATTTACCAGAAAACAAAACCTCGCTTGAGCAAGCGAAACAGTTAATTGAAGTTGAAATAGACAGTGCACTCGATTTGTTTTCTGCCACCCTAAAATCTGCCGCCTCTTGCATGTCTGTAAAGCAGGGTGGTCGTAGAACCATCAAAGGTAATGTATGGTTTGACTCGGAGTGCTATGAAAGTCGAAAGAATACCAGAAAAGCACTACGCGATTTCAAAAGTTTACAAAAAGAAAACCCCACAGAGGATGGACACGAATACTTTGAGAAGAGAAGGTCATATAAAAAGTTATTGGAGGATAAGGAGAAAACATACAAAACGAAATGTAGAGCAGAACTTGAACAGAATGTAAACGACTCCAGACAGTTTTGGAAAAATATAAAGCATTTTTCAACGAAAAGTAGAAAGGTTGGTAATATTACGGATGTAGAGTGGTTGAGAGAATGTAAATATGTTTGTTCAAGACCACCCATCTTAATTTACACGAAAACCCCCCTTTTCACATACAAATCACTCCTTCTCATGTTGATTTTGTCAAAATTAACACCTGTTTTCTAAACAAAATTAACACGCAAAACCTCCAAAAATTGACGTAATCGTACTTTAAAATGGGGCTTACGTGCAAGATAAGATTTGGTGATCGTGAACAAACATATTTACATTCTCTCCAGGACATAAAATCTAATGTTTACAGTACGCTCTTCTACTTCACAGCACTATTAATAAATCAGAACAAACAACTGGCTCTCCATCTTGGTTAGTTATTTTTTACATCTAATGAATTTATAGGCCCCTCAATTAATTCTTTAAATTGACTGTTTCCGCCAAACCTATATAACTGATAATCGCAAAACCCTGCCTTAATTGATGCAAAACCTTTAGAACTGTAGACGATAGCCATCAAACAAATTAGCATATGTTTTTAACTGTTGTAAATGGACATACAACATTGGGTTCACGAGAAAATCAGAAGGTTTATTACCTTCAAATTGATAGGCATCTTCTCTTGTGCTAAATCTATAAGCTCTGTCACTACTGTGAAAGCCTAAGATTTTAGCAAGGCCTTTAGGAAAAGTGTACTCTCTTCTTTCTTCTAGTGGGAAATGTATAGTAATTCTGAGGTTTGCTTCGTTAATTTTTAACAATATGCCAATTCGCTAAGTACTTCTTTTAAAAAGCAAAAGTTGTAGTAACCATCAGGTATTTTTACATGAGTTATTTGATGCCACACCTCGTTACTAATATTGATCCAGTTATTTTGAGCTCCTTCAGATATGTTAACCCACATAACTTTAAAGCCAATTTCTTTAAGGGCAATCCTACAACTTCCGCGCCAATTGACAATTGATACGTTAAGAACACACGCTCGTGTTGCTTGGTTATATAGATGTACATCTTTTATATAACTATTTTAAAAACTATTTAAAAATGGAACCTTTTAAATATAACGAAAGTGCTACTTACGATGTAGGAGCGTTTTAATAACCCCAAATCTTTGGACTTCAGCAATTTAAACCATTGCAGTAGATGAATCATACAGCTTCCAAGTCAGACTTGTAAACCCACTAACTAAATATTTAAATCCGCCAATAAAGAGTGACAGAGTGCCATCAGCATGGTCAACCTACCCTATGGCTTTTTTCCAGAATCATTAACTTTTGCCATTTACTGCGCAACTACTGGCTGCGGTGTTTCATATGCAAACCATTTAAACCACCCCAATCTTTTAGTAAAGTCAGTATATAACTTTCATGTTTATATTACCAGTACAGACAATACTAGCTGAACTACAAGTGCCCCTCCCTAACGACAACGCGTTTAATCCATTTAAAAACCTAATGGACACTAATGCATATGAAAGAATCTGCAATGAATTTAACATTAAACCCTCAAGTGACTTTAAACAAAAGTTAGACCGTAATCATGGGATGGGCACATTGTACTTGTGGGCGAACGTAGAGAATATAATTATGACTACTGGCCTGGCCACACTTCTTTCAACCAGACAAACGAGTCCGATTGGGATCCATAGAACAAAAACATCCTTATGCTTGGACAAACATTTATCTTAGATGAAAGTGAAGGTCTAACAATGCCAGAGTGAAAAGACTCAATGACTCCATACGGCATACGTTTGGTGTCTATTAGGAGCACAAGCACAGACCAAGTCTACATAGTTTGATCAATCACAGGCTTTGACGTCAGAAAACAAATCTAGCCAATTTAGAAGATGCTATTAACTCTGCTGTTGATTTACCCTCCAGCTACAAAGGTATCAAGACGTTCTTGCACATTGCTAGGTCAAAGGTTGACTTTGTTGTAGGCCATGGATTATACATGCTACCCTCTGACCTTAGACTACAGATTGGCATGATACAGAAGTATAACAATGAATCCTCATAGCTGGAGACGATCAAAACTTAGGGCACAATCAAGGCTTAAACACAAGGCCTGCACCATCCATTTAAAAAAAAGTACCTAGCCCTGAAGAAAGCGATCCAGTTATAAGCGCCCCCCAGCCAGAAAGCAGCCCACAACCAGAAAGCACGCCATCTGTTCATCTGCCTCGCACTGACAGTCATACTAGCGAAAAGACAGCCCTTGTTGTATTTTAACTTTTACTGGATTAGCCATACTTTATTTCACTATAAAATTAATCCAGCAGCTAGCACTCCTAACGTCCATAGATGGTCAGCCATATAACCAGCAACTTTGCCTATAGTAGACAAAACCCAACTAACAACACTGCCTATTATGCCAGGCAGAGCATCAAGCGCTTTGGCTGCTAACTTCTTTAATAAGTTTGCTAGGTGGTCTAATTGTTTTCTAATCCAACTTTTACCAGCTGAGGTGTTGGGGCGCTATGGGCCCTGTTGGCGCGCTGCCGGTTAAAGCAAAAACGAGTGTAGAGATAGCAAACCCAACAGCTGTAATATGCTAACTCTTGTAATCCCCTGTTCTCTGAACAGAGTCCTTATTCTTCTTGCTAGCGTAGTGTTTTCATAAAGTATTTTGTTTATAGTTTCTTTAATTCTGCTTGTTTGTGATGCTAGCTGCGTTCTGTTAGTAGACAGCATTTCTAACCTAGCGCCCTTTCATCATTAAATCCTGTATTTTCTGCTGTATCTAACCTTTTCTTCTCGCCCTAAATTGTTATCATCTGCATCAGCGAGTTATTTTTGTCTTCTTCTGTCTCTCTATCTAGCTCGCCAAGTTTTGCTAAATTGTTTGTTAGTTCACCCCTTATTGTCCGTAGAGCCTCATTAAGCCCCAGGATTTCATGCATAGGCAATGGAGAATCACCAATTGTTTTTAACTGTGTCTCCTCACTTAAACTCGTTTCAATTTCTGCTATTAGTTCATCTGCTTCTTGAGTTAAATCTTTAAGAGTATGTCTGTATTTTAGATGTGTGTGGCAACTCTTGCCCAAAGTTTTTGTAAAAAAACTAACGGCTTTGGCTCTAAGCTCTAAAAGGTTTAATTGTTTCTGCCTTAGCAATAGGGAGTTTTCACCTAATTGTGCTTAGTTTTTTGCGTTGAAGTAGCTTTTACAACGGCCTCCTGCGCCAGTTCTTATATACAAATGCCCACCATCTTCCTCAAAATCGTTAGGATCAAGCACTCCTGGTAGCTCTCGTCCTATGCTTCTATAGAATAGATTGCATTCTTTCTCGCAATAGTTCTTGACGTTGTCTAGGGAGTAAAGAACCCGCTCCTTTAAGCTCTTCTTGCAATGAAGGGCCCAGTTCTGTTTCATCTTCTTCTCTTCAATAGGATTAATTGCGTCAAAATCTTCATCCATATTTTTTATTTATATTCTTTTTGTTTTATACAAAATGAACTCATAACGGTTGTGATCTCGACCCCATCTAGAAGAGAGAAGGAACCGTATGGCGTAAAAGGTATACGGCAGACTGTAATTAGTGTAAATACTCCATCAACAGTTCAGCCTGAACAAACTTAATAGTCAAGTTCCCTGATCTTGGCGCTGGCGATGTTATAATGCCAGCACTGCTAAACTATCATTCAAAATAGATATTACATCGACAGATCCTAATGCAACTGTTGTTGCTAATTGGGCAGGCCATCGTTAAACATATGGCAATCAAACTGGAGGGCGAGAAGTCTTGTACTAAGTGAGGCAGACATTTTTGCCCTCATATTCTGATTTATGGCTGCCTAAAAAAGAAAGAAAAGAGAAAGTTTATCAGGGAATACAAGGCTCAAACGGCTCAAGCACAGGCTTAAAGTGGAGGATGCAAAGGATGATGTTAAAGAGAGGCAGTAGCAAAGCATTTGGCAACAGATTCTGCATCCCTCTAGATTTGAGCGTTAAAGACGCATATGCCATATACCAAGGTGCACTAAAAGAAAAACTACTTATGAACTGAGCATTTAATCCTAGCGATCTGTCGTTTTGTCTGAAGACCCTGAAGCTAAATACACAGTTAGTGACATCCCTTGAGTTAATGTGTACTAACCCTGAACTGGCCAGAACAATCTTAACCCGGTATAAAAGTAAAAGGGTTATTTATTAGAAAGGGTTATACACTCCATAACAGAAAAAGAAACAACGAGACACCTTTGGAACATAATCTAAATCAGTCTTTGAATTTTTTTAAAAAGGGAATTTGTTTCTTGTTTACTGAAGAAACAACTCCTTTTCATAGAAAAACAAAGCGTTTTATAATCCAAAAATTGAGAAGGTTGACCGGAAAATAAATGGCAACCCTGATCATTTTGAAATTCAGGTCGTGGACTTTTACATCACCACCACTTCGATGAAAGAAGAAAGTTGTTCGCTGGAGTAGCAAAGAGATCCTGAATTTATCGAGTATGTAAAAAAAACTTCGCCTTTAAGATGCAAGATTTTGAAGACTACTTAATAACTAAATATGGGCGTGGTTGGATTTTAGATCTACATTTGACAACAGATTTTTTGGGAAGTGGAGAAAGGGGATCGCAAGAGGTATAAAAATAAATATTCACAAGAAAGCAGACGAAACGCCCCAATAAAAATGCATGTTTTTACGTTTTGTGATGCCCAGTTAAACATTGAAGAAAACAGTTTAAAAAGACTGGCTTTTTAAAAATGTAGAAGAAATATTCTAATAAAAACAGATGGATAGTTTGAATTTCTGCCAAAAGTTTCCACACTGTTCTCTGTCTGCGGATTACTGGTGTGGGAAAACTGCTCGTACTTGATTTTTTAACAAACAATTTACGGGTTTCATTGCGAGTACATTGTTATTTTCTGCACAACCATTAAGCACAAAAAGTCTTACAAAAAAAGGGAAGTTTATTTGGGACAGACGAGAAAAATATTCTACTTGATCCTAGCGACAAACTGAGCGACTGTTTAGAACATTACTATAGACTATTTGAGGGAACTGAAACACGTTTTTTAAATGATGACTGTTCAGCTGAACGAGACATTTTTAAAAGAAAGAAAAGCTCTGTCAAAGCAAGCCTTTAGTGGGCGCCACGCCTTAGTTTCTGTGGGGCTCTTAACTCAAAAATAAAATGCTGTCTTAAAAGACTTTAAAACGCAGTTAAAATGGGTTTGTATTGTTTTACACAAGGACAAAGATGTTTTAAAAGAAGTTTAAGTGAAAATTATATAATAAGGGCCCAAAGATGAGCTAAAAAAAAAAAAGGGGCAGTTAGAAAAATCAAAAGCACGCTAAGCTATGCTTACGACTGACCCCCCCCCCCCCCCCCCCCATTTCAATAATTATGTTTATTAAAAATTTTTAATTGTCACCGATCGGCAGTAGAAACCAGCCGTTCATGTTTTTTGGGAGTAATGGTAGTCAGAAATAGAGAGCGTGTGCCGTGTCATATGTAATATGTGTGTGTGCGAGTGTGCGTGTGTAAGATTGGGGGTTTTGGTTAAGGGGGAAAGGTTAGGCAGGTAGGGTGCTGGGGAAAAAGATACACAATATTCTGAGTTCCAATTTTTGACTTGTTAAAGGGGATGGAAGCGGGGGGTTTGGGTTTTCATTCCCAAATGTTACCCTTTTTGTTATTTGGGGTTCTACACTATCGAAGGGGGGGCAGGAAAATCGGCTGTTGTTGTATTGTCAAGTTGTGAGTTGTTGTGGAAATTGTCGTGTTGTTGCACGAGCAACAACTAGTCCGTTGGTGTCGGGCGGTCAGCTCTGCGGAGGGATACGCTGCTCGACCAATCGTTGTTTTTTGTTGGGGAGTAGAGTTCGCTTGATCCGACCAGTGCGGAATGCGTTGGGGGAGCTTCACTTCGGTCCCTGGTGTTTGTCGGAGTGGATGCGCCTTTTAGTTTTCGGCGGCAGCGCCGTTAGTTGAGCTGAGTGACTTCGATCATAGTCAGTGCCAGGTCCTCGTCGGTCTGGTGTGCCCTTGGCCTTGCCGGGTTCTGTGTCGTCTCTGTTGGCAGCCACTTCAGCCATTTGCAGAACTGGTGTGGTTGAACGTCTGTCTGTCCATTGTGTCAGCAGGTACCTGTTCCGTCCTGAGGCCCGGGCCAGATCCCGCAGTCTAAATGCTGCGTGCCGGGAGGTGAGCGGCGGTTTCCCGTGCCTGCCGCTTTTTCCCCGGGGGGGGGAGACCATCCAGGGGCCCTCTGCCGTCTGTGAGGCAGCTCTCCTCCTGCTACCGGGGCTCTCTGGAGTTCTCCCCCCACCCCCTTGCTCTTTTCCCCGTTCGGGGCGTCCTTTGAGCCCCGGACTCGTCCGAGAGGGCACCGCACCCGACCTTCCCTCACCCTCATGTCCGCGGGGGGGCCTTCAGAAGGGAAAGGCTTCCTTCGAGCCCCCGGACTCGTCGAGAGGGCCCTGGTGTGCGTTAGGGGTTTTTTCCTACGTGGGAGAGGAGTCAGACAGGAGCCACGGTCGCCGCCGGGGGTAGAGTCTTCAGGGAGGGGACTGGGGGAGGCCAGGGCCCAGCGTGAGGTGCATTCTTTCGGGAAGGTGTCAGCCGTGAGGGGCCCAAAGTCAGCGCCAGGACTGGAGCCCCCGGGGGCCGGGATGGGTTTTGTCCCATGGGCGTAGAAAAAGGGTAAGGTTAGGCATAGGGTTAAGTTGTATGTTGGGTAGTAAGTTAGGGGTTGGTTACTGCCTCCTTTTTGGACGTAGGGGCCAGCACAGTGTAGGGTACTTGCTTGCCTCCCTTTGGGGACGCAGGACCAGTGGGGTATAGTCCCGGTCAAAGGAAAAAGGGTGGGTCCTGGGGAGGGGGGGGTGTAGTAATAGTATTAGAGTCCCTTTGGTTTGTCCTTGTCCCATAGTTAGTACCACGTGTGCGGCAAATCCTGCGTCCCAGGTGCATGTATAGCCGGGTGCTTTAGAAGGTTGGGGCTCAGGGTCGTAGAGGGTGTGTGGTCAGGGAAAAGGGTGAAAATGGGTATGGGGGAATGGGGGGGGGGGGGGTGGGGGGGGGGGGGGGGGGGGTTTTTTTTTTGGGGGGGGTTTTGGGGGGGTGGGGGAAAGGGTGGTGGGGGCCGTCCCTTTAGCGACCGTGACATTTGGTGGAATCGGGGTTTTAGGTGGTTCGGGTAGGGATAGACAGAAGGGGGGTGGGGGGTTGTGCCCGGGTGTGTACGTCGTGTGAGTGGGGGGTTGGTGGAGCTACCAGACCCGGGGGAGGTGGTACGGTGTCCCTGTTCCTTCGGGCATTTCTAGTGGCTTTGGGCAGGGCACTTGGTTGGGTGAAGGGGTTTTTGGCGCTACCGTGTGGTGAGATGAGTGATCAAAAATTTGAGGGGTTTTGGAAGTGGATGACTACCAGTAAAGTGGGGTGAGGTCCCGGGGAGTACCAGGGTCCCTTGTGTCCCTTGCATCCATAAAAACCCCAAGAGAAATAAGTGGGTACCCAGCCGGACGGCACGCTTGTTCTGGGGAATCCTGGGGGGGGTTAAAGACAGTGTAACCCCGGGTGACGGTGGGGGAAGCTCGAGGGGCACAGGGGTTTGGGCATAGGGTATACTGTAGTGCACCGGGACTTTGGGGTGCAAGTGCACTGTGACGCGTGGGTGGGGCCCTACCAAGAAGGAGGCCTGTGACTGAGGTAACTGGTGCCAGTACATGGGGGTGGGCAACGGGCAGGATTCAGCAGGGGCCAGACAGGCTTTTTGGAATTTTGTAGGATTAGAGTCCATGTGCGATATGGTGTGGTAACAAGGTGGGGGGTTAGCTTTTGATGACTCTTGAAGTTTTGGGTTACTTTGGGGATTTGTTCGGGGGCTATGCTTAGTGGGGGAACCTCCAGTTGCGCTCAGATCGATACTGTTTTTGCTAGCTTGTGGTAGGGGTAACCTATGTCTAAACACCCCCGACCCACCGCATAACCCCGATAGGTCAGGGTCCAAAGGCCCCAACGGCAGATACCAAACCAAGTTAGTGCCCGGGAGGGGGGGTGGACAGAGCAGGGGACGGGGCTTATGCAAAGTTTTGTAAAGGTGGAGGGGCGATGGTTAAAACGGGGGAGATCCCCCAAGTTTTTTCACGCTGGGTCCGAAAGAGGATGAGAAATAGCGAAAACAGAGTTGGAGCCCCGATGGAGGAAAGGAGGCAGAAGAGAAGGATGAAAAGAAAAAAGCTCTGGGCAAGGATTTGAGAGGCAAAAGATAAGGGAAAGAAGAAGAGAAAGCGCTAGGCAAGGGATTTAGAGATGAAGCAGGGGAAATTGAAGGGGAAAACAAAGGGCAGAGGAAGATTGAAGAGAAGAAAGCTGATGGCAGGGGAGGATTGAAGAGGAGAAAGCGAAGGCAGAAAGATGGAGTTAAACGGCCGAGTTAGATCCAAAGACGGAAAAGAAGCTGAGTTAGGGGCGAGACGTGAGCTAAACATACAAGAAGACAGGCCTCAGATGAAGCACGCATAAAAAACGCTTTTTGATTGAGGTAAGGAAACGAAGGTGTCCCCGAGCCGTTAGGAGAAAGACGACGGACGCTTTCACGCCCAATTTGGCGGAGCCCAGATGTCAAGGGAGCGAGCCCCTCAGGCCCCCACCCGTCGATTCTCGCTGAGAGGAAAGGGCAAGAAGCAAAACGGTTAATGTGGGGGAGTTAGGCGACTATGATCAGAAAAGAACCCCTTTTCGGGCCACTTCAGGCTAGATGCTGAGAAAAACCGGGAAAATTTAAAAGCATCAAAAAGGGACGCGGGAAAAACTTTTCCCCCAAAGTGCGGGGAAGGATGAAGGGGGTTGGTTTTCCCTCGGTGTGCGCGCGGGAAAGGACGGGTGGGGCAAAAGGATGTTAAGGACTGCTTTTTTTCCAAAAACAGTTTTCCCAGCTGCGTCCCCGAGTTCACGATTGAGGTCCGGAAGAAGCCCGAAAATGTTGAACAAATGGCAACGGAAGCTACGTTTAGCAAGGCCAAAAAATTTGGGGGGGAAAAGGGAACAAGACCGAACAGTTTAACCAGCCCAACCGGGGAAATAGGCTAAAACAGCAGGAGCCACCCACGGAGAGGTCCCAACACAGGAGGGTGCACACGCAGCAAACAGGAGACAGGGGGCCTAGATCGACCATAGTCTTTTTCAACGGGCAGGAAGCCGGCCACATCGCTAGGAAATGCCCCGAGCCCCATTCCGTTTGGAGCTTTCATTGTTGCACCACCCCAAGCTCGATATCCCACGTTTGGTCCCCCATCCCTGAGCAGGGGTACGATACTGCTGCTTGAAAGGGGGCAACGGAGCCCGCAAAGGGATTACGAGCACTGGTGCCGGATACACCGTATGGCCCAATGGTTGGTACCAGCAGACACGACCAGGAGAACAGTTCCATATGTTGGCAACCAGTTTAGGTCGTTTTACCTGTGGGGGAATAGATTTGAAGCGCCATTCTCAAAGGAATTTGGGATTTTTGGTTATGAATAGCCCGTGCGGGGAAGTCCGATGGGAAACTTCGCAAAAGAGAAGGAAACCCCGGTTGGATACGGGTGCCTGAATCCGAAACCCCGGCATTGGAAGGGGCAGTGCAACACGTGCGCAGAGAGCCGGGACACAAGAACCCAGTACCCTGCCCGTCGAGGATGTATTCGAACACCTCTACCCGCATTAATTCAGATCAACCGGGACGAAACCTTGAGGAAGGCCGAAGTGCTTTAACAGGACGCACTTCCATACCAATTTGGACGAGTCGAGTACGCTCGAAATTTTGGTTACTGGTCAGGGGTTTTTGGGGGTCCCAAGGACGTAGCGATCAAATCGCGTCCCCCTGAATAACGGGCCACGGTAAAAAGCAGCCCACGACTACCCAGTCTGGCATTTAGGTACCACCCAACCCAAAGGAGCGAGTTGGCGCCTTTTTATTGGGCCAGGCAGCTGGGACATTCGCGGACTGCCCCGTCTTTTTTCCAGTGTCAGCGAAACGGTTTAAAAGGGAAAGAGTCTCGAAGTACCCCCGTGAAATGCCACGATGCGCGAGCCGTTCGGGGGGGGGTTGGAAAATATTTTGGTCTCATCGTTCCACATCCCAGAAGGGTAAGATACGTTTGGTGATGGCGACTTTACGAAAAGGGTTTTCCTGAGGCTCCCCTTCGCCAGATCACGACGAGTCGGGCAGAGGCAGTTTTCAAAAGGGGACACAACAGGATCCCGGGGCGGTTCTGACTGAAGGGGAACCCTTTACTGGCCAATCATGCAGGAGGTTTAAACCGACTATTACCATTCGAGGTCTGACTACACCCCAACCATCCAGTGCAATGGTTTTGGTAGAACGTTTAAAGGGGGAACCTAAAAAGCGGATCGCGCAGACTGTGTCGAGAAACCAGGGGAGGGGATCGGTGGATACCAGCACTGCTGTTTGCTTACCGTGAGGTCCCTCAAGAGGTACCTTTTCTCGCCTTTGAGCTGCTAAAAATGGACGCCGGGTGCGGGGGCCATCAGATTTTGAAATCTGTGGCTAAAACCCGGGGAAAGGCAAGAGCTCCGTACAGGGGCAAAAAATACGTCGTCAACTTGAAAACAAAATGTATCTGCGAGAGGGAAAGGGGAGTTTTTGGGGGGGCAAGGGGCAGGATAGTACAAGCGACTTTTTGACTTGGGGGGGAAAAAACCCAGGAAGAAACTGTGGGGCCAGAGTGCTGTACTTCGACCGACCAAGCGAACAAATTGGAACGGGCAGGGAGGCCAATACCAAAACGGAGAGATGGGTGAACTATTACCGCATAAAGGGGGGGGGAAACAAGATTTCCACGCAAACCACTGAAGTCGTTCGTCGAGCGCCTGCAATCCAACACCCTCGTGCTGCGATTTTTCCGGGAGGAGCCGATGGGGAAACAGTAACCCCTTGTTAGCAAGGACATTCCAACCTTTCCCCTTGGAGGCCCCAAAGAGGGCCCAAAAAGATGTGTAATACTCCGAAGACCACATTTTAAAGTGGGAAATTTGCAGATTTTAGTGCCGAATTCAAAAGGTACTGACATTCCCTCATGCCCAAACCCTAAAACGGCACATAAATTTATCGTCAACATCCCATCGGGTCGAAGCCATACCCAGTGCCTTTTGCGAAAACGAGAAGTTAGGGAGGGGAAAGGCCATGACAGGGAGGGGTGCGTGACCTCACACGCCATACTGTCCCCATCGTACGGCAAGAAAAAGAGGGAAGACGGGTTTTGCGTCGACTTAGGAGGTTGAATCGCATCGTGCAGTTTATGTAAACCCTGCCGAACATGAATACCTGTTTGCCGTTTGGGAAGAAAAGGGTGTTAAAAGATCGTCTCGCTAAAGGTTTGCAAATCCCGATGAGCAAAGGGCCGCGCGAAGACTCTTTTGCTACCCCAAAGACAATTCCAGGGGAAAGGACCCCATTTGGACTGTGTACTTCAGGGCAGTATTCACGCGCATAAATAAAAACTTTTTGCACCACTTGAAAGCCCAATTCGATAATTTCATTGGACACCTGGGGGCCACAATTATCAGGACAGCCAAAAAGAATTTCCGGGCGTTGTTCCGAGACCCCGGGGGAAAATTTCCCTTTGTCGCCCGACCTTCAAAGGGGGAGCGGGAGGAAAGGAAATTACCTACTAGGGCACGGGAAAGGGGTTGCGGGGAAAATATCCTGCAGGATAAAATGACCCGCTTTTGGATGCGCCTGGGCCTGAACCAAACGGCAAGTGCGGGATTCCTGGGACTATGGGTACTACGGGAAAATTTGTCCCCCCGGTTTTGCTGACATTCCAAACCCCCTTTACTGTCCACAAGGGGAACCGCCAGCAGGTAAATGGAACGATGGTGCGAATGCGTTCCAACCCTTAAGCAGCTTTTCTGTCAACCCCTGTCTGTAATTTGCCGGTGCCGGGGTTACATTGTGCCCAGACTGACCATCAGGTGGGAGGGGGAGCTATGCTGTTCAGCAACCCTGAAAGATGCCCCGTAGCAGTCCAGCAAATTTTAAAGCCCGCGACAGAACTACCCCTTGTTGAAAGGAGTGTCGGGCAGAGTGTGGGGAAAACAAAAGTTCCAAGTGAATTGTAGGGGACCCCCCCTTTATTTTGCCCCCCCAAGGGACATTCCCCCACTTCAACTTAAAAGGATAAAGTCTGTTATGGGAGGATCACAAGTGGGCACCCCGCTGCAGCCATCCATTTTTACGGGCCCCAGGCGGGGGTCGGAAAGGAAAATGGGCGGCAGACTTCTTAAGTCGCTTGCCAAAGGGGAAGAGGAAGAGAGAGAGTGAGAGAGGAACCTTAAGTTCATTACCTATGTAAAGAAATTGACATTGTCAAAAGATATCATGTTATTGTCTTTTGAAAAAATAAAACGTTGCAAAGGTTGCTGGGGGGTGGTATTTGTAGC
The DNA here is from genome assembly GCA_018398815.1 of Conus ventricosus. Taxonomy (NCBI): domain Eukaryota; kingdom Metazoa; phylum Mollusca; class Gastropoda; order Neogastropoda; family Conidae; genus Conus; species Conus ventricosus. Next base: position 19,689,719 of record CM031611.1, on the reverse strand, counting down.
CCGTGTTGCTAGCGGTCGTGCTGGTCAAGCACCCCATAATGAAGTCTAATATAGCCAATGTAAGGGCCCCTTTAAGTGCCGCGTTAAGGTCTGGAAGGCAAAAATTGGCCGGGTTGAAAATGAAAATTTGCATTTAAATGATTTATTTAAAAGTGTGTTTTGAAAAAGGGGTGCATCAAAAGTAACACAAGCAGAGTGAGTGGGTGGAGGTGGAGTTTTTAAAAAGGGGGTGGAGTAAACGCCGATCGAGTGAGAAGTTTTGTTGGTTTTAACCTTTAGTTAAAACTTACAGGGGGTGTCCACCATCGGCAGTAAAACCACCGTTCATTTTTTGGGAGTAAGGGTAGTTCAGAAATAAGGGGCGTGGCGCGTGTGCTATGTGTAAGGGGTGGGGGTTTGGGCGGTGTAAGTTTGGGGGTTTTGGTTAAGGGGGAAAGGGTTAGCTAGGTAGGTGCGGGGGAAATAAGATACACAAATTCTTGATTCCCAAATCTTGACTTGTTGAAGGGAGGGAAGGGGGAGGTTTTTTTTCATTCCCGTTTGTTACCCTTTTGTTATTTGGGGTTTCACACATCGGGGGGCGGAAAATCGCTGTTTTGTTTAAAATTTTGTGGGGTTGTTGGGGAAAATTGGGGGGGGGGGTTTTGCACGAGAAAAACATCCGTTGGTCGGGCGTGTCAGCTCTGGGGGGGGATACGCGGGTTTCTGACCAATCGTTTTTTTTGTGTTGGAGTAGAGTTCCTTTGATTCCGCCCATGCGGATGCGTTGGGGTACTTAAACCTTTCCCGGTGTTCGTCGGATGGACCGCCTTGTATTGCGGCGGCAGCGCCTTTATTGGGAGTATTTTCGAGTCATAGTCTGCCAGGTCCCCTCGTGGGGTCTGGGGGTCCCCTTGGCCTGTGGGGGGTTCTTTTTCGTCTCTTTTGGCAGCCATTCACCATTTGCAGACTGTTGGTTGAACGTCTGTCTTCCATTTTTCCCAGCAGGATCCGTTCCGCCGAGGCCGGGGGCCAGATACCGCAGTCACGCGCGTGCCGGCAGGTGAGCGGCGGTTTCCCGTTCCTGCCGCTTTTCCCGGGGGAGGAGACCAACCAGGCCGTCTGCCGTCTGTGGGCGCTCCCTCCTCTAGCCGGGCTCTCTGGGAGTTCTCCACCACCCGTTTGCTCTTCCCTGTTCGGCGTCCTTTGAGCCCCGACTCGTCGAGAGGGCACCGCACCAGACCTTCCCTCACCCTCATGTCCGGCGGGGGGCCTTCAGAGAAGAGGCGTCCTTCGAGCCCCCCGCCCGGACTCGTCGAGAGGGCGCCTGGGTTTTGGGTTTGGGGTGTGCCTAGCGTGGGAGAGGATCAGACGAGGAGCCACGGTCGCCGCCGGGCGTAGACTTCAGGGAGTTGGACTGTGGGAGGCCACGGTATGCGCTGAGGTGCAGTCTTTTGGGGAGGTTCAGCCGTGAGGGCCCAGTACCGCGCCGAGGACTGGAGCTCCCGGCCGGGATGGGTTGTCCATGGGCGTAGTATAAAGGGTATAGTGTTAGGCATTAGGGTTAAGTGTGTAGTGTTAGGTTTTAGTAGGGTGTTGGTTTCTGGCCTCCTTTGGGACGTATGGCACACAGTAGGGTACTTTTCCCTTGCCTCCCTTGGGGAAAGCAGTGGGCCAGTGCGGAGTAGTCCCGGGTCAAAGGAGAAGGTGGGGCCTGAGAGGTTGGGTGGTAGTAGTTTAGATTAAGCCCTGGGTTTGTCCTTGTCCCTAGTAGTTATCACCACGTTGCGTGCTACTCTGCGTCCCTAGGCGCAGTGATATACCGCAACTGTGCTTAAACATAAGGGGTCCAGGGGCGTACAGGGTAGTGGGGGGTCAGGAAGAAGGAGAAAATGTGAAGGGCGTGGATGGACGGAGTGGTGCGCCATAGGGGTTTTGTGTGAAATAAAAAAGTGCGCATGATTGTAAAGCTGTGTTAATGTGCTGTATGTCTGCCTATGTGAATATTTTGGGAAAGGGTGGGGTAGGCCGTCCGGCTTAGCGACCGTGACATTAATATTAAAGGAATGTCTCGGGGGCCAGAACAAAAGCACAGCTAGCTCCTAAAGCCTGCAGTAAAGCAAAAGACCTAGCAACACAACTGAGTTTGATCAAAAATGAGTGCCAGGAAATGTTTATGGATTTGAGTACACAGATGACGGATTAAAAAACAAAGGAATTAAAGACAAAAACACAGGGAATATCTACCCAGAAGAGAAGAAATCAGAACAACTGATTGAAAATATAATAAAGGCTTATAACAAGACAATAACTGGGCCTGCGTCCTGAAATTAAATGGGATTTAAATTGCTTGGGGAAGCCCAAGACTTTGAAAAAAACACATTTTAGAAAAGCTTTAATGCGGGCCCCATTCTTTCCATCCTTGTCCAGGAACCCCAACAGAAAAGCGATTGCAATAGATAAATTCGCTGAATATGGTGCGAGGCAAAAAAAGTCCTTTTCGAAGTGGGGAGACACAGTAACCCTAGAAATTATAAAACCGACAATGCCCAACACTGCTAATTTGTTGTTTGGTTTTTAATTAATTACACCCCGGGGATCAATTCAAGTTTGCCGAACAGGTTAGCAAGATGAGTAAATTATCGTCCCAAAACTTGGAGGCCCTCTTAGGCTTGTTATTGCTATACAAAAACGGATGAAAAAACACTTTCAAAATCAGACAAGGTTACTGGAGTTGACAAAGACAAACTAACATGAAATCGACTTTATTTTCATTACGTTGTTGGGTTATTTTTGCGTTTTACTCTGTTGTGAAGGCTGCCAGAAGAATTAATAAGAAATATGTTACAAGTATTAATTAAAAATAATCTTATTTTAAAAATGGAGGTTCAAAATTAGGTTAGAGCAAATAAACTGAACTTCAAAAGGAAATAGAAAGGGACAAGATAAGTATAGGGGCAACCAGAAAGAAATATGCTAAAAACTTTAAATACTCTTTTTTATGTAATTAAATGGGCATCACTGTACTAGCGAAAATGCTGGGTCTAAAATGTTGGGGTTTAGCTAAACTGGGTTGGAAACGCCAGCCCTTTAAACATTAGGGGGCCTGGTTAGGTTAGGCCCATGCCTAGATTGTAAGTGCCGTTTAAAAAAAAATAACTCCTAAATTACAAAAGCACACTGCCGTTGTAGCCCTAGGCAAACAGCAAAACTTTTTCATTTTAGATTAAGATAACAAATCATTTCAGGATGAAAACATTACAGACGAAGAATTTCAGAAGCTAGGCTGATGGAGGATTAAGACGGCAAAAATTGGAACTTCAAAAGGAGTGGAGAAAGACTTTTACTCACACATTAGACCTGAGGGAATTTAAAAAAAGAACATTGAAAACAAACAAATGATCAGTAAACCCAAAATAGGTTAAAAAAATAAGTTTAACAAAAAAATAATATAAGTTTAGCGAAAAATTTAAAACAATTTTTTTAACTCACTGTTTTGGGGAAAATTGCCAACCTTCCGCGAACAACGATTTTTTAGGGCAGGCTTTTTTGACGTAAATAGGCACCGCAGCAAAAGAGTTTCTCTTAAAAAAATTACGGAGGGGGTGTTTCATAATCTTTCAACTTCATATACTAACGCGCCATATGGGGTCTGGCTCTAATCTAACATCACCTTTTGCCCTCCAGGAGCATACAAGTATCTTACTTTGTCCAAACGGCAAGAATTTTGAGTCCCCTGCACATCTCAGTAATGGCCTTTTTTAAAATTTGATGCGTTTACTGGTAAAGGCCTGTGCTTTAAATTCTTCATTGTCAATGGGGACGGGAAGACTGCTGGGAATCTCCTAACCCATCTGTGTTGGGGTATCTATCCATAATTCTCTGTGATAAGATAGGTAAACAGGCGTTCAGCTAGATTCTAATAAAAAGTTTTTTACTAGGGCTTGTGATCGATGGTTGCCTGGGATCCCCTTAACGTAACATGATGTTTAAAAACAAACGGTTTACAAGCCTTTAAAAACTCTTTCCACATCAACCTGAATCATCCTGGAATACTTTAATTGGCCTCGCATGTATATTGTTGTAAAGCCACACCACAGCAGTTGAGCTTTAATCTGTTAAAAGGGCCGCGTCTTTGAAACTTGAAGCCCTGCAACAACTGTAAAGCAAACTTAAACTTTTTCTTCTAACTTGTCAGGGAAATAAGCAAGTCCATCTGGTGTGTCATTGGAAATGAGTTAACAAATCTAGCCTTATTTTTCTTTTGGGGCAGGCCGATATTTCGCCAAAATTTCCTGTTTGAAAGCCAGTCTTTCGCCCTCTGATTCAGACACCTAGCAGCTTACCATTTCAATAGCAGTCTTTCCTTTTCCCAAACCTTTAGGAGAATAATATAATTTTTCCCATAAATTTAAATGCATTTTATTTACACGAAATGAGCAACAAGATGACCGAGGTCATGCCCAAATGCAATAAACACTATCTCTGGGAGTCCTTCGTTCCTCAATGGTTCATAAAAGTCAGACAGTTCGGGTGGCATGTTAGAAACTTCTTTCCTGTGCACTAAATTAATAATCAACCATTGCGTCATCAACGCTGTTTAAAAGTTGCCTGCATGTCCCTGTTCTCTTAACTTTTATAATAAAGTCAAGTGAGCAATTCGTCTTTTCATAACGTCTCTTGCTTGGTTAAAATTTCCATTGCCTTGTTATGACGTTCTCTCTCTTCAACGGACGGGGGCATACTAAACCCTATAATTGCTCCAAGAAGGCTTTAAAGCATTAACAAAGCTCCTCCACCATCAGAACTAATCCAGACATCTTTTAAAAAAATCAATATTTTCCCAGTTAATCTTTCTATGCATTAATATTTCTGGATAATCCCCTGGTAACAAGAAGTCTTTTGACGCAATCCATGCAGTAATTAAAAACTATAACCTTAACAACATCCCAATGTCAAAACCCCCTAGGTCGCTGGCCTCATTTAACAGTTTTTCTAACACACTATAGCCTATATAAGACCGCTAATTACAGCAGATGGTAAATCGTATTGTAACTTTTTTCACACTCTTGTAATAACTAAAAAAATAATTAAAAATAATCATAATACGAAAGACTGTCTAGGCTTTTTATCAGAAAATCTTTTGTTGTTAAAGCTAAAAATAAGGTGCAACTATTTTTGGGGGAATCTTCTATCTTCCCATGTTGGGCGGTTTTTCCTAACAAACATTTCAAGGTTGAATAGCTATAACACCAACGGTAGGCACTGCATATTAAAACCCGCTTTAAAATCATGGTTTTAAAAATATTAATAAATTTTTATTGTTTTAAAAAGGATTGTGGACAAACTATTAAAGTGTGAGAAGCAAGCAATACCATCAGCGACCACTGCCATAAAGAAAGATTATACTCCGGCGCGGGTTAAAAAAAACTAGACAATTTTAGGCACTGACTAAGGTTGAACAGATTCAACAATATTTTGATAGTCCATAGACCTAGCCAGAAGATATTACTGCACTCATTTTAAGTTATAGTTTACTTTACTCGCTTTCTTCCCATTCTTCCCTGACCGTTCAGACTTTCGGTAACCACCCCCCCTAGGCTGAATGTTGAAACTGTTCCAAGCTGGGAGGTGTTCCAATTGGGGGATTGTTTCCGTAGCCCACCCCGGGGAGTTTCACCAGGGGTTTTTTTAATTTTCATTGGATTTTTCCCAAGAGTTTGAATGTTCACTGGGGGGGGGGGGGGGGGGGGGGGGTGGGGGGGCACTTGTTTCGCGGGTGTCCCAACCGGAAGGTCCTTTCCGGCTCAGTGGTGGTAATTCCCTTGCCTTCCAAAAACCCCTAAAACCCTATTCCCAAACCCCCGCAATCCCTTCCTCCTACACAGAATTTTGTGCCCATCTTTATGCTTTTTGAATCCTGACCGCCCTGATTTACAATTTAACCGGTTAATTTTTAAATCGTCACCCAGCTGAAGGGGTGTGTAAAATTGTCTTCCCCCTTTTTTTCTTTTCTTTCCCCTGGTTTTTTCCTGTTGGCTGTCAGGGGTTCCCTCCAACTTCCCTTTTAAGTTTAAGGGAATCAATTCCAATTCCGACCTTAAAGGGAGAACTATCTTTTAAATTAAATTTAAATTTGGGGGGGGGGGGCGGGCGCTCTCCGAGGAAGATTGGGCAATTTCTTGTCCTCCAGGAGGAGGAAAGGGGTAAACCCTTTTATATTCATGATTATTTGTTTGACCCTTTTCCCCCTTTTTACGTAATTTGCTTTTGGTTTTTCCTGTCATACTTGATGCAGCAAGTTTGATCAATGGCGAAATTTCCTGGGTTCCTCCCTAGCTGAAGAAAAGACAGATTATTTGGTATAATGTTTTAGGTAATTATTATTTTGGGGGACAAAGACAGAGAGGAGTGCGTTGGTGATGTTAGAGAGGATACCGACGAGGAAAAAGGCCCCAAGGAAATACCGGGTGGCACCACCAAGACACACCAAGTAAAAACCCCAAAGAGGTGTCGTTCAAGAAATGTTTGGGAACAAATGGGTAAAAAACAAAGGGAATCAACACAAAGAGTCATCACTGTTGAAATATCCAATGTTAAACCCCTACCCAAAGGTTTTAACCCTACAAACGCAGAAGGTGTTTTGCAAGTTGTAGGGGGGAAAAATGTGGAATGCGGGAAAAACTAAACTTTGAAATGAGGATTCACAATTATTTAGTATCCTATGGACAGTGGCAAATGGAGGGTTGGTCTTTTTGGTTTAATTGGGCGCCGTTGATTAGGAAATTAAATGCTATCCAGTCCGGTTTCGTCCCTTCCCTCTTGGTTTTTGGCATTTATCCATTCACGGGTTAATCTTTTCAAAATTTTCAATAAATTTTCCAAAAAAAATAGAAAACCGCGGCCGCAGGAGCCCGCGGTTCCCGGAACCACAGGGTCCGCGTGAAGTCCTAGGGTTCGACAAAACCTGCTGTTTGGGGCCCTAGCCTTAATGGCACGACTGAAAAACCTCACCAAAAGTGGGGCCTCAAAAACCCCAAAAAACCCAAAAAACCCCAAGGTTTTGTTGGGTGTGTTTGGGGTTTTAAAACAACCCCTAACTAAAAGTCCAAAACCCCCACAGTAAAAGAAGAAGAACCAGCTTCTGCAAAAAAAGTACAACCTCCTGTAGACCCATTTTCTATGGAATAGTTTTCAAGAACTAGATAAAGTACAAGTTAAGAACTAGATAAAGTACAAGTTAAGTTAGTTATAGAAAGTACTTTTTAAGTTAAGTGCAAGTAAATTAACAAGTTAAGTGCAAAAAATTACAGTTTTAAGTACTAGTTTAGGTTCTTAAGTAAGTATTAGTTAGGTTCTTAAGTTAAGTACAAGATAAGTCAGTCAAGTTAATCTTTTAAAGTTCTCCAATGCCCTACAGCATATGAAAACTCACAATTGACGTAAGTTCTCTTGTTATTGTTAGAGACTAGTGATTTCTTATTAACTGCAGTTGTGTTTACTTGATGAAGAGTAGAGCGCAGATTAAAATTTGTGTGATAAAATACTTGTTTTCAAAGAGAGCTTGCTTGTAGTTTATCGTGAGGTTTTTTTTTTACAACTTCTTTACTTATGCCCTTAGCCTTCTTCATTGCAGAAGTCTGGCTAGCAACGCTGTACATCTTCGACCGCAAAGCAACATATTCTTTGATAACTGTCCCATTAAGTTCATCCTTCATCTTCCAATCACTTTCTTGTTCGCTAGTTGAATGTAAAGGACTGTCTTTAGGATAGTCGCATGTGTCGTACCACCCATCAACTCCTTTAGCTACTTCTGTTTCTAAGTCTTTGTAAAGGTCTTCTGTTGGGACGTCTAGAATAAAAGAGTCAGTGTCTGTGTAAAGGATTCTTGCGTCTGTTACAGTGGTTTAAAGTGTCGACAGAAATTCTAACATCAATAACTTTGACAACTCTAATACGGTAAAGCCGATAAAACACCGCTTGTCCAACTTAACATCCTTTTTCTTCATCATAATGCCAACCAGGCTGTCGTTAAATCTCTAAAGTCTTGATAGTTGGGTTTAGAGGCCAAGTTAATTGCTTGTTTCTTTTGTAACTAATTTCACATCTTTACGTTTGTGTGGATTTTCCATAGTTTTGCACAAACAGCTGTTGTTCATCAGTTTAAAGAAGTCTTTTTCTGAAGCATCAGTGGCTGGGTTCTAAGATCAGTATTCTTCTTGATGTATGGCCTCATAAAAGGCTCTGATCACAAGTAATTATTCTGTGAACAGCTCTTAGTTTCAGTCCGTGTTTTAAGTAAAACTTTAGGAGTCTGTAATGGCACACATATTTAGTTTTATGTCTAAGATTAGCACAAGTTTAGGCGGTTCGATAGGACTCATCTTTAATCTTTCTGCGGCTAGGGGGTAAATCGTTGTGGAGATCGATGTAATTCTTTAGGATAATTCTAAGTCCACTTCCAAGATTAGTCCTATTGGATTATCAGGCGGAAGCTCTGACAGCATGCCAAACACAATTTTAACATCATGGGGCCCCTTTTTATCTTTAAAAAGTTTCTCAGGGGAAGCGGCTGACTCTTGGGGCCCAAACCATACAAATTGTTGGGGCGTCGAAGTCTTTAGATAATTTAACTTTTTAGGGGGACATAGTCGCTAAAACTTGGTTGGCTTTGCAGAAAAGGGGATGTGAGCCATGCAAATACCCCCCTAGGCCGTCTTAAATACGAAGTGTGGGAAATCAAAAATTAAGTCAATCGGATGTTTGAGACTTTAAGAAAGCATCCCAAGAAATTCCCCGGGGCAGAGATGTAATAGAATCTCGCTTTAATTTTTTCATGCATGAGACTGTAGTTCGAAAGACGTCTGCTAATAAACCCGCAGCCAAAAAAAATTGTCATGAAAATTACCCCATTGTTTGGCAGTGTAAGTCTCCCCAGCTTTCTTTGTGTGCTAAAAATTCAAGTCAGTTTAAAGTCTTGCCTCTAAGACAAAAAGAAAGCCCCCTTTGGGGGAAAGGGTTTTTCGTAAAACGAAAATCCCACGGTTCAGTATTCAAGGGTTTAAAACACCTTTACGCCCCAAAAGATGAATCAAAATTTGTTTATTTTTGAAAGTCTTGTAGAGATCCCATAACTTATCCAAACTTCCCATAATTTGGGCAGAGTCTTAAAAGGTAAAAAAACAAGAGTAAAAGTCATTTTTTTTTTCGAAGTTTGTGAAGCGGGGAAACCCCTTTTATCAAAAGCACTGTTTGCTGAAAAAAGAGATTCGTAGCCCGAGGTTATAAAAAAGATACATTTCCCATTCTAGGATACCTTAGTTAAATTACAATTGTTGTCCCCGGGGCCCCTTAATTTTTCCCCAGTATGGACGGGTCCTTACTGTCACGTCTTTCTTTAAGTTTTTAGCTTTTAACCCGCAAATCCAACAGTGAGTGGCGAGTCATGGGTTCGGGTTCTTCCCAAAGGTCATAACAATGTCTAAAGGTTCAGTTCTTTGGGTATGATTGCGAAGTTGTTTTCATTGCTCTAAAAATCTACTAGCTGCGTTGGGGTCTGTAAATCTCGGTTTTGTGTGTCCCCCATCGACCAAACAACAATAAACGCATAAGAAAGATCGATGTGGGTTAATAGGTTTTTTTTTTTTTTTTTTGCTTTTGGGGGGCCGTAGTAAGCGGCAAGAGCGAAAAAGTCCAAAAACCAGTAGGGCCCCCACTGCTTTTTGCGTACATTCTTAAAACTAACTTTGCCCCCCCGGGTTTTTAGGTGTGAGGAGTTTCATTTTTCCATCAAACAAAACTTTTACAATGTTTCTTTGAGGGCAGTCCCTTCAATGTGGGGGTTCTGACCAAAAACATTCTCAAAGCTCCTGTTTGCAGGATTTTTGAATATAGGCTAACATTTTGTTATTGTTCTAAAAAACATAAAGCCTTGCCCTATCGGGGAAACGTATCAAGTCTCCCATTTTGTTAAGTATTGCCTAAAGTAGGAGCTTTGGGAAAATCCTTAGGGCACTAGATTTTTTAAAACTACAGCCATGTTATCGTTTACGGTTTGGGTTTTTGGGTTTTTTGTTTCTTCAAACTGAGTAAACTTCTTTACTCACGGAAAAGGTTATTTTTAATCAAATTTCGGTATCTTTGTTTTGTTCATAATTGGAAACTTGTTTGCAGATTTTTGACGGGGATGTAAATGCGCTAAAACCCCACAAAAAACAATTTTTGCAGAATTATGTTTTTTAGACGCTCTTTTTTAACTCTAACTCTTTGGAAAGGAACGTAAAAAATTGCCAACTATAATAGACTTTGTTTTTTTAAATTTGTTTCAAGGACTGCCCCTTTTCAGACCAGCCAAACCCCTTAACTTTGCCCTCCTCACTGCATGGTTAAACTGTGAAGCAGTAGTCGCCCTCAAATAAGGTTTTGCGTAGCTAAAAACTTTTTTTCTTTTTAGTTAAACCAGATTTGCATGTTACTACTCAGGCGTTATAAATCAATCAGAATGGCCAACAGCCTTTTACTAGGGGCTCCTCTGAAGAAAAATTGGGATTTTACTGATAGCATGTGTCACGCTTTCAAAAAGTTTGTAGGGCAATAATTTAGTTACTTCACAAAAACGTATTGCTTAATTTTTTGTCAACCAAATATTTTTTTTCCATCGTTTTAGTTTTCTATCCTAAAATTTTACTTGTGGTCGTTTTTTTTTTTAAAGCCAAAAATATTATGAAAAATTAAAAAATAAATGAAATTTAAAAGTAAGTAAAAGGCTTTTTTCTTCACCCAAAGTTTTGCAAACACTTCAAACACGTAACCCTTTAAAATAACCCCCAAATTTTTAAAATTTTTCGAATCCTACAGTCAATGTTCATATTTTGATTGCTTATTAAATAGTTCACTATATCTTTTATTATATTGTCAATCTTTCTCAAAACCAATTCACTAAAATCAATGTTTAAAACTTTCATTGTTTCATCAAATAGTTCATTCAATTCTTTAAATCGAAACACTGAGCTCGCAGCCATTTTAAATCTAAAAAAATTAAAAAAGTTGAAATTCAGCTGTTACCAATCTTTTCTAAACGTAAAAACTTTTCTTCATTTAAAACGAATAGTCCCTCCTTTAGAGTCAGTAGAAAAAGTTAATTAACCTTCGGAGCCAATTGTTAACTAAAATGGGAAACAACTTTATAACCGGGGGGGGCCAAAATTTGGGATTTTACTGATGGCCTGCTTTACGCTTTCTCGCATATTTATGCGCTCAAAAAGACATAATTAATTCTTCAAACCTGCTCTTTAAAAGACTTTACAGCCCCCCCTCCCAACCAACTCTAAAGTATATTAATAACCTGTAGTACTTCGAGCTCATTTTTGAACTCAAATAAAATCATAATTTTTTTAAAATTAAGTAATCAGTTCCTCTTGTTTTGCACAAGAATCAGAAGAAGTTATATGTTGCGTGCGTGGGTGGATGGGGGGTGTGCGTGCGTGGTGGATGGTGGGGTGTGCGTGAGTGGGTGTGGAGGGTGGAGGGTGGGGGTGGGCGGGGGGTGAGGTGTGTGTGAGTGGGTGGGGGTGTGTGCATGGGCAGGGGGTGGTGTGCGTGAGTGGGTGGGGGTGGTGGTGAGTGGGTTGGGGGGTGCGTGCGTGGGTGGGGGGTGGGCTGTGTGTGAGTGGGGGGTGGGGGGTCTTTTCTATGTCGAGGCAAAATCTACTGAGGGCGCGACACAGTTCTGGTGTATTTTTAGCCCTGTTGAGGGCCTTTCTATGTCGAGGCAAAATCTACCGACGCGCAACACAGTTCGGGGGTATTTTAGCCTTTAGGCTGGAGCATGCTTCCTGGGCCAGTATTGATTTTTTCACAGCAACTAGCCAGAAGGCCGCGTTTAACCACTCTGCCAGAACTCGGCGAAAGCCAGCGTCACATTGCATATATTTTAAAATGAGCTTTCTTTTCTCATACAAGCTGTGAATTGAAATTCCAAGCTTGTGAAACTTTGGATAGTAGAAAAAACAAAATGATAATTCTATCAGTTTTCTACACAGCGTGGGTTCCATCAGAATTTCAGTTTTCAAATAATTCTCCCAGGACGCTTTTTGGGTTAGATTTTTTTAAAACAGTTTTTGTTTCTTTCAGCCAATGGCCTAAAAGCAAAGATTGTCGAAGAGTTTTCCGATTTCCAGCTTTGATCTCAAACCAGCTTTCAGTAAAAACAGGCGTAATTTCGGTTATGTTTTCAGCCTCATAAAAAAACCTTCTTCAATCAAAACATCATCAAGTTGCTCTACAAAACAATTACGTAAAAAAAAACATCCAGTTATCGCTTACTGTCATTTCCCGTTTTCCTTGCTTTCGTTTCCAAAGATTTAGGCTCTCTTTTGGCCGGGTTGGTTTTGAGCAACGCTCGCCACGTTCTAATTTTTCAGGATACAAAATCATTTCCCGATAATACTTTGTATTTCAATAAAATTTCTTTTTGCTCATCCGAATACAGCAAATGTTCAGTTTGGCTTTCTTGAGAACTAACATCCATTGCGGTCTCTGTGAGATGAACCAGCTTCCAGGCTTGACTCTGCCATTTTTTGTTCAGTGCAGCGATAACACACAACTTGACATCGTAGGCAGCCCACTGAAAAATGAGGGTAGGCTGGCAAGCTCAAAGTCCCCGGCAGAAATGATGTCATACCCCCTGTCAATTGTTGAACGTGCACACGTGAAAGATCAGCCCACCGCGTGATGATTAATAATGCAGTATTAGCTGCAACGCCAAAAAACTCTGCCAGCGGACCATTGGAGCAGCCCTTTGTCATGACAGTAGCGTCAATTTATCGATTTTGCGGCGTCGATGAACAAAGGCAGCACATGCTGTCGCGGGCAAACAATACATACCAATATTGATTGGGGCCAGTCTGGGGTAGGACTGTCAAGCCATATAAATGTTAAAAATATTTAGTTGACTTTATGTCCCTGGAGAGAATGTAAATATGTTTGTTCACGATCACCAAATCTTATCTTGCACGTAAGCCCCCATTTTTTAAAGTACCAATTACGTCATTTTTGGAGGTTTTGCGTGTTAATTTTGTTTAGAAAACAGGTGTTAATTTTGACCAAAATCAACATGAGAAGGACGTGATTTGTATGTGAAAAGGGGGGTTTTCGTGCAAAATAAGATGGGTACTCTTGAGCAAACATATTTACATTCTCTGGTTGCAACACTTTAAGAGGGTCTTTGAAGTGGATACTAATGTTTCTACGGATGAACAATTCTCCAATTTTTGAACCGGATTTTGAAGAGAAAATGATAATTCGATTTTGACCATTGAATGATGATATTACTGAAGAAGAAGTAGTAGACTCAATAAATCACTTAAAAATAACAAAGCAACAGGTCCAGATGGTATTTTGCCTGAATTAAATCAAAATCTTCGAGGGATATAGTTGTTCCTTTTCTTCTGCGATTTTTTAATGCTGTTTTTCATCAGGTCAGTACCCAGCAGCTTGGACCGAGGCTATCATACAACCTGTGCATAAGAAAGGTAATCTGCACAAACCTGACAACTATAGAGGCATCTCACTTTTGAATTTATGTGGTAAATTGTACAGTTACATAATCAATAAGAGACTGTCCATATGGGTTTGAATCTAAAGGTCTGCTAGGAGGAAATTCAAGGGCTTTAGGAAAGATCATTCAACCATCGATCACATTTTACTCTTTTTCGATGGTTCAAAAATACCTACTTAGAAACAGGAAATTATTTGTTGCTTTCATTGACTCCGTAAGGCTTTCGATTTCATTTCACACGGAAAACTTTTGCCTATATTGCGAAAATCTGGAATTAAAGGGAAAATGTTATTGACAATCCAAAGCATGTATAAAACTGTAAAAGCTCGAGTACGCTGTGGGATCAAGATGACGGAAGCATTCACTTGCTATAAAGGCTTAAAACAAGGCGAGGTTACCAGTCCGCTACTTTTTTCTCTGTTCATTAACAAACTGGCCTCAGGAATAATTGAAAATGGACGACACGGCATTCAAGTGAACCCTGACATGATTGAGCTGTTTATTTTACTTTTTGCAGATGACATTGTACTTTTGTCAGACACGGTTGCTGGACTTCAGAATCAGCTCAATGTTCTTGCAATTAAGGCATCTGAATTAGATTTACATGTCAATCTTGACAAATCAAAAATAATCATTTCAGGAATGGTGGTTATATTTCTCGACGTGAGGCATGGACATATAACGGCCTTCAAATGGAAGTAGTTAATTCTTACAAATACCTAGGGTTGTTTCTTAGTACCAGATTATCGTTCTCTAGGGCTCTGGAAGACCTGGCGACTAAAGCCAAGAAAGGTGTTATTGATATACTCAAAACTTTATGGAGGATTGGTGGCTTTCGGCCAAAATTTTTCTAAAGCTATTTGATGCTCAGATAAAACCTATCCTTCTATATGGCTCTGAAATTTGGGGACTGACTGGATCTTCTACAATAGAAAAAGTGCACATGTTTGCTTTGAAAAAGCTGTTAAAAGTCAGCCCAAGGACACCAAATGACATGGTATAACGGCGAGACTGGACGTTATCCTTTATACATATTTTCTTACTTATCATGCATTAAGTATTGGCTAAGACTTACCAGAATGGATCGATCAAGACTTTCGCGTAAATCAAATGATATGCTTTTGGTATTGTGTGATCAAGGTAAAGTATGTTGGGCGTCACGGTTTCGGGATACTTTATTCAAATTTGGATTTGGTTTTGTTTGGGAGCATCAAGGCGTAGAAAACATGCGCGGATTCCTGAGCTCATTCAAGCAAAGACTGGTTGACTGTCATAGTCAAAACTGGCAAGAACACATTAAAAAAAGCAGTAGATTTAGTGTTTACCGTTCTTTTAAATCTTCTCTGTCGCTGGAATCTTATTTCACAGTTGTTAAAATAAAACACATCAGAGATGTTTTGATTAGGTTAGAATAGGTGCCTCTGAATTACGTACTCATAAAATGAGATACGCTCCCGTTCATCAATGTGATTTGAAATGTCCTCTGTGTGATGCTGGCCTCGAAGATGAAATGCATGCTATGTTTTACTGCAAGTCCTTGAATGATTACGGGAGAAGTACATTCCATCTCGGTATACAAAGCTATCCCACTGATAGAACCCTGGAAAAGTTAATGCAAGACGATGAGCACTCCATGATTTAGGACGTTTCATTACTACTCTAACAAACGTCGTGTATCACAGGTGTAATCATATTAATAGCTAATATCGAATGTAACTGTTTAGCATTTGTGTTCGCCGTTGTTTGCCTGTTTGTTTGCTGTTGCAATTGCATGGTACTATTTGGAAACAGCCATACAGTGTGTGTGTGTGTGAGTTGGTGTGTGTGTGTGTGTGTGTGTTGTGAGTGTGTGTGTGTGTTGTGGTGTGTGTGTGTGTGTGTGTGTGTGTGTGTGTGTGTGTGTGTGTGTGTGTGTGTGTGTGCATTAATACGAAGGAGTTTGCATGTAAAATTGTAATGGGTCGGACGACCTTCTACAATAAATCATCTTGAGTCTTGAGTCTCTCTTTTTCCCTCTCTCTCTCTCTCTCCTCTCTCTCCCCTCTCTCTCTCTCTCACTCTCTCTCTCTCCTCTCTCTCTCTCCCTCCCTCTCCCCTCACTCTCTTCCGTGTGTGTGTGTGTGTGTGTGAGTGTGTAAGTGTGTGTGTGTGTGTGTGTGGTGTGTGTGTGTGTGTGTGTGTGTGTGTGTGTGTGTGTGTGTGTGTGAGTGATGTGTGGTGGCGTGTGCGCTTTGGTGTGGTGTGGTGTGTGTGTGTGTGGTGTGTGTGTGTGTGTGGTGTTTGTGTGGTGGTGGTGTGCGGGGTGTGTGCGTGTGTGTGTGGTGTGTGTGTGTGTGTTGTGTGTGTGTGTGTGTGTGTGTGTGTGTGTGTGTGTGGTGTGTGTGTGTGAGTGATGAACATTTCAAAATCTGGTGATTACTTAAGACTAGTATACACAGTGATTGCAAGAAATATTTTTGTCTTTTGCCCTTTTCATTGTGTTACATTGAAACACAAACGCATTGGTCTATAAACCTTTAACTGACAGCTGTCAGATAGAGAAAAAGGCAATTCCCCTTAACTGCGATGCTGAAAACACACACTATAATGACCTGAACTCAGGCTCTTTTGAGGCTTTAGAAAGTCAACTTTCGATGTTACGGGTCTTGGAGGAGCAATGTAACAGCGCACTTAGATGTTTTTCCGAAGGAGATACGTGGGGTGATCAATATGAACCATTACTAAAAACCTCCAAAATGATCGAGAAAATTGGGTTTTTTATTGTGTGTTTGTTTGGGATCTGGGAAATGTTATGATTATCCTCATCATGCTTCGTCTCCCTGCATCCAGCTACAGTGTTTTCTTCTGGAACTTGCCTGCTCTGACCAGCTGGTGTTGATAATAAATCCCCTCCACACACTGATTCGGAAGGAGTTTAATATGCCACCCTTTGAACATCTCGGCTCCTGGCAGTGTAAAATGCACACGATGCTACAAAGCGTGTCTTTGGCTTTATCTCCATGGATGCTAGTTTCACTTAGCATGATAAGAGCAGCTTCTGTGCTGTGGCCGATTCGCGTCAAAGCTGTATGGACAATTAGAATGTCGCGAGTTACTGCAAGTATAGTGACCTCGTCATCGCTGTGATTAATTGTCACAAACTCTATGGATTCGATATCGCGTTTAGTCATAAGGTGTGCACTTTTTATGGTGCATCTGAAACGTACAAATGGTTTACTGTCCATATTGCTAGTGCCATGAACTTTAGCCATCATATGGTTTGGACCTTTAGTGCTTTTGGTAATCACCAACAGTAATTCTTCTCTGGACAGTGGTCAGATCTGTCAGAACACACACACATCTTTCTGTACAACAATCAATCCAGGATTCCAGGCAACGGCAAGTGTCTTCATTGACCGTCACCTTGATCGTAGCATCTTTTTATTCAATCATCTACACAATACCAGGTGCAGTGTGGCTCATTGCAGCTCCATACGTTGAAGTGGATGAGCCTGTAAAGGGAGGATTACAGCTGATAGTCGGCACAATCTGCTACGTTATGCTGTACACTAATATTGCTGTCAATTTTTACTTGTATTGTCTAACAGGTAGAAAGTTCAGAACAGATCTTCGGAATATAACATTCCAGATTTGGGGCTATTCCGCACGACAGAAACAGTGAGTTCTAACCAAAGATCTGTTCCATCAATGACAAAGACAGTCTCGAGTGCTGGTTGTCCTGTGGCTACAGAAATGTAAAAGACGGAGTGTATACTGCCACCAATAGTGATTTTGGGTAGTGTGTGGGGGGAGTGTGTTTGTGTGTGTGTGTGTGTGTGTGTGTGTGTGTGTGTGTGTGTGTGTGTGTGTGTGTGTGTGTGTGTGGTGTGTGTGTGTGTGTGTGTGTGTGTGTGTGTGTGTGTGTGTGTGTGTGTGGTGTGTGTGTGTGGTGTGTGTGCGCGTGTGTGAGCGAGCGTGGACACACATACAAATTCCGGGGACATGAAGTGGGGGAACTTTGTGTCAAATGGCGAGATAAGAGACAAATGCCAAAACATCCTGTATCAACCACTATCTGCAAGCATTGCCTCCATTGGCTAGGCCATGGATGGAAGCTCCCCACCAACAACACCTGTAAACCAGGATGTCAAGGGAGCAAAATCTGTCCAAAAGGACTTTGAGCGACAACGATTCCATTCATGAGATAATTATGGGCCTTTCGCTTGTTAAGCTTGTATTGATGTGAGGACTGTGTTCATACTATTGTCAGGCTCGTTGGAATAGCACATGGACGACGTGGTCATAGCTTTAAAGGAGATCATTACAGTGTGAAAGTGACCTTAGAATTTGCTGGAGGTTTGATACCCATTTGGTGTGAAGCAGTGGTTTTAGGCTATTCTGTAGGAAATATGCGTGAATGCTCATGTGTGGAAGAGAGGGATTCATCGTGGATGTGAACATGGTGGTGAAGAGCCAACAAGGATGAGGGCATGGCCCCAGTAATATTCTTGTTTGAATCCCTATACAAGCTGGATGTTGATGGGGAAGAAGGGAGAATGAGAAAGAACGGAGAGAACAACACGACACGAGGGGGACAGGAGTAAGCAGGACAGATTTTGGTTTCAGTGCATTTGGGTTTTTGATGTTTAAAATCATAAATAGAGTAGAAACAATACTTTTCTCTAAGACATGTCTGAAGAGAAGCCAGTGCATGACACCAAAAAGCCAAAGAGGGGGTGGAATGTTTGGTGGGTGCAGGAGTTCATATGATTGTATGAGTGCAGAGATAGCCGTGATGTTTGGCTTGGCTATTATAAGACAATTCACTTCAGCAACACCATTCCAATTTCCACTGTCCTGGAAAACAGTCTGTCGAGTGGGTCCCAGCTGGCAAGTGAAAGAGGGGACGACACAAGATGAGTTGGTGGCCAACAGTGGAGAGAGACCTACGTCCAGCCCACAGGAATTTGAGGATTTCTGTGGAGGCAGAGGCCAGTTACAGTGAAGTGCTTGAACTGCCCAATGCATTGCTAGATTTGGGGGCAGCTTAGGACTAAGGAAAATGTTTACTCATTCAACTTGTGTTTCTGATTAAAGCCCAGTTCATACAGATTCTGTCTGTGTGATTTACATCAACCCAAATGTTGGCTGACTCTATATAATCTATATAAGCCCAGACAGTCTGTCTGTGAAATCTCTGTCATGCCAGTGGTGACTGATTCTCTCTGTGTAATCTCTACTGCCCAGTGATTGTGTCTATCTGTTTAATCTCTATCAACCCAATGTTGACCAATCTGTCAGTGTAATGTCCATCGGTCCAGTGTTGAATGATTCCTTCTGTGATGTCCATGTTCACCAGATGTGAACTGGCTCTGTTTGATTTATATCACCCAAATGTCAACTCTTTGTGTGGTGTGTGGTGTGGGGTGTGTGTGTGTGTGTGTGTGTGGTGTGTGTGTGTGTGTGTGTGTGTGTTGTGTGGTGTGGTGTGTGTGTGTGTGTGTGTGGGGTGTTGTGTGGTGTGTGTG
>CM031611.1:19656191-19669675 GCA_018398815.1 Conus ventricosus | reverse complement strand
TTTTGGTATTATCCAGGATAAATGGGATATCCTCCTCCTCTCGCCCCTCCCACAACAACCCCCACCACCCCCTGCCCTTGTGCAAGTGTAACGCAGAATTGAAAATAATGCACGATCATTAAATAGATTTAGATCAAATTTCAGCACAATTTTGCATCCATGCAAACAAAATTGAATGAGGAACAAACTGTGCAAGATCAGCAGCATCCAGCTTTGGCAACAACACTAACATTCCAATGAAAGGTGAAAATGTATTAATAACTGTGTCACGGTCAAAAATAGAACAACCAAGTCGTGGTCCAGGTTGTTTGGACATAAGCTCTAACTCAAACATCTTGGCGTCACGAAGACGGCTCCATGCGTCTCCCCCGGCCAATTAAGCACAGCAAGGAGACAGCAGACAGTCTGAGTGGCTGGACCGACAGGTCTCGGTAGGTTTGGTCAGACGTCGTGGGCCTGGCTCAGGCTCATCTGGCCAATTTACACTGACCAGTGCCCACACGTTAAGCCACACGGCGCCAGTTAAGTAGGAGAGGGGGGAAGGTTTAGTGTGTGGTGGGGGTGAAATCTAGCTAATCAATTAAATGACCAGTTGACCACCACAGAGAGTAAGGTGTGTAGGCGTGACTGTCATGATTTGAATATCCAATGGAATTAGAGGGAGATAACTTCGGGTGTCAGGGGTAAAAATACTGACCAATGGTACTCGCCCTTTTTTGGACAGATCGGAACGAAAAAGAAGGATGGGAGAGTGAGAGAACGGGGAGAACGAGGGGGGAAAAACGAACAGAGAGAGAGAGAGGGGAGGTCTGAGTGTAATCTCTGAGGAGAGAAGAGCAGAGAGATGAGGGGGAGGAGAGGAGAGAACCAAGTGGAGGCATTAGCACGAGATAGTCTGCAGAGGAAGGACTTAGGAGAGATGTGGAGAGAGTTGCTGACTAATGAAGAGGAAAAGAAAGAAGAAAAAAAAAGAAAAGAAAAGCAACCATGTCCATTTGATAAGAGGGAGACTAGAAGAGAGGGGAGAGAGAGTGCAATGCGTTAATGCAGGAAGAAAGAAAGGAGAACAGATCGATGTTGATAGTCACTGTTCTATCTTCACTGGGGTTCGACCTCATACTTGGCCAGCGCCACTTTCATCGACAGACCAACGCAGTGCCAACAGTCTCACCTGACCAGGCGGCAGCAGACCAATACCAGTGCCAGCAGTTGTGTCGTGTTGTGAAAGTGACAGTAAAAAGAAAAAAAAAGGAAAGAAAAAGACAGTGATTCGTGAATAGTTAAGATCACCTGGCCAGGTAAAGTAGAAATCTATTCATACCCGGGTTAGTTAATGATGTTTTAGATAAATGATTTTGTGAAGTTCAGGAAAGAGAGAATGTTTTATTTGTTTGATTCCATATGCATTGATGTTTCTTTCTATGATCATGTGTAGTAAAGTTATAGACTTTACTAGTGGTTTGATGTGACGGAATGCATGATATATGAATGAGATTGTAAGCAAGCTGTGAGTGTGTTTGGGCTGTGCGCTAGTCCTTCCCTCCATCGACTCACCGGGTTGAAATTTTTTGGCGAGCTTGCCAGGTATTTGGCCCATTTTTTTAATTGTTCAATTCAGAGGGAAGCTGGGGGGGAATTCAAGTTTGTAACCCTAAGAAGGGGTTGTCTTACGTTGTTTCCCAAGATAGTTAAAACTAGGCTTGGGCATTGCTTCCAAGATAGTTAATACTAGGCTTGGCATTCACCCCCAGTGTATTATTTCGCAAAATTTCCCTATAATTCGCTTCATAGTTGGGTCAGGCGGGGGCGTCTTTAAAAAATAATACTTGTCCCCAAATAAATTTATCATTATAGGTTTGTGCTATTACGTCACTGTGTCGGTAACCACCCGTTTGGCTGTGTGTAATAAAATTTGTTCAAAAAAAAAAAAAAAAAGGAGATAAAAGGCGGGAAGAAAAAAAACACCCTATTGAACAATTTTTGAGGTCGCTCGTGATTAGGGGTTTTGGGAGAAGAGTTTCGGATTCGTTGAAAAAAAACAAAAGATGGAAAGGGAAAAGAACGCGCGGAAAGACGCCCTGTTGCCGTAGAGATTTTGGGGATTTGCGAGCAGGAAAGGACTAAAGCTAGCGCAAAAAGGAAAAGAGAGAATAAGGCAAACGCAGGAAACGAAAGAATGAAGAGGAAACAGACAGAATAAGGGAAGCGCAGGAAAAGAAAAAATGAGCAGGAAAAAGAAAGAATAAGGGGAAACGCAGGAAACGAAAAAATGAAGCAGGAAAACAGAAAGAATAAGGGGGAAACGCAGGAAACAGAAAGAATGAAACAGGAAACGGAAAAATTAAAAGGTTTAATTTGAGTTAGAGAAAGTTAGAAAACAAAAGGGGGCCCCGAGGGTGGGGTTCAGTTCGTGATCTGTGCGCAGCTATGCCCCCGACCCAAGTTGCCGAAATTCTCGGAAAGGGAACCCGATTCGATTGATGATACATCGCTTTTCGCCGTTTGCGACCAGTCGGGGTTGGGCCCTCCGAAGAGTGGGCAGCATTTTGTCGGCGTTACTGAGGGTGGCTTTAAAATTTTTTCCCACTGCGTTACCAGAAAGACAACTTTCTGTTTTGGGGCGCTGTGAAAAAAATCGTTGATGAAAGGATTTGACCTCACAGGGGGGTTTTTCGGAAAAAAATTTTCGTTCAGCAAAAATTAAAAGCAGGTGGGGCTTTACACTCAGTTTGGGGGCCGTTAGATCCTATTTTGAGAAATGGTTGAGTTGGTGGTACAAAAGGGGGAAGTTCCCCTAAAATTAAAAAGAGTAGTTATAAAAGGAACAGATTTTGGGGTTTTGCGGCCCGGATTAACCTTTAATTTAAAAAGAGGGGACAGCCAGGGGACGCAGGAGAGTTGTTAAATTTCGCAGAGGTTTTTTAGAGAGGCATTTTGGGGCACAAAGGGGTCCCGGGGAAAAACAGGTGTAGGAAAACAGGTGGGGAAGAGTGCAAGGAGACCAGGGGAGTTTTCTGAAAAGTCTGAAAACCCCAGTGGTGGGGCAAAAGGGAAAGGGAAAAAAGGGACATTAGGGGGTTTCTTTGTCAAAAGAAGGGACTTTGTGGCGGGGGGACTGTGCATGAGGTTCCGGGGGGAAGGCAGCGCCTTAAGGGGTTTGGGGGAAAAGGGTCGTAAAGGGGAAAAAGGGCCCTGCATTTGGAAAACCAAAAGGGATTTAGTCTGAAGGGGTGGATTTGCACCCTTTATGGTAAGCCACTGGACACCCCAGTCAGGGGCGGGGTTGGAGGGCATTGGCTGAGGGGTTTCCCTTTTCCAGGGAAGAAGGGGGGTTTGGGCCAGCAGAGGGGGGAAAGTGTTACGAGACACTGGTTTTTTCTTTTGGGGTTTGTTGTACGAAAATTCGCTGTTTTCGAAAAAGGGGGTTTGGGACAGGGAAAAATCCAGACCTGTACTCAAACGATGGCACTGGGGGGATTTTCCAGGCAAAGATAGAAGTAGTCCCCTTTAATTTCAGGCGAGTTGTCTGCGTGGTGTTGGAAAAAAAACCCCTTCATGTTTGACTTTGGAAAATTTTTCCAGGGGAAAGGGGACCCGGGGTTCCTGGTTTTTGGGATTGTTTCGGGGGGCAGAAAGTTCAAACACGGAGCAAAAAGGAGGAAAGGTTGAAAAACCGGGTTAGTCTTTCCCCGGGGCAAGGAAGGCGGGGTTTAGATGGTCCCCCTTGGATGATTTTAGGGCAGCGCGGGGAACGGGCCCCTTTCGCTCGTGAGTTTTGGGAGGTTTGGCAAGAGGTGGAGGAACAGGAGGTTAGAGGAGGTGGACAAAATTTTCCTTGTAAAAGGCGGGTGTTGTACCGATGTTCACCAAGGGGAAGACTTTAAGGTGCCCCACTCAGTTAGAGGTCCCAGGGGGTTATCGTGGACACTGTCATGTCGGGGGTTCGAGTCGTCATGGGGGGGTCATCTCGGCACCAGCAAAACCCGGCTGACCGAATTTTTGATGATTTTTTTTTGGGCCCAGGGGAAATGGAGAATAAAACTTTTTTCTGCATAAAAATGTGATGTGTGTAAAAGGATCCCCACAAGAGGGGTAAGAGGAAGGAAACCTTTTAAAACTTTCCCCCTTTAATTGACACACCTTTAAGGGAGGGTGGTGTTGATCGTTGGGCCCCCAATCCCCGCCCTTTTCCAAAAGGTTTGGGGCACAGGTAGGGAAACATGAAAGGTTTGAAAGGGGAAGGGTTTGCGGAGGTTTGGGTTTCTTTTCAAAAAGAAAAAAATTTGACAGGAAGGTGGGGAAGCAACCCCCAAGGTGGGGTTCAAGTCCTGTTACTGCTTCCCTGGGAAATCACTAAAAGTGTGAGGAAATTGGGAAGGGACCATTCACCTTCACTAAAAAAAGGTAGAGGGGATTCCCGAATTGAGGTGAATGGGAAACCAAATTTTTCCCTTTGCAAATTTCCTCCGCAAATATATTTAGGTGTGAAAATCGCAAATAGGCGCAGCAAACAATCATTGATGAGGTGAAAGGGAAGGGCCCCGCAGAAGAAGGGGAGGGTTTTTTTGCCTAAGGGTTTTTGAAGAGTCATTTAAAAGGGGTGTGGGCACCGTATTGAAGGGCTTTGACAGTTGGAGTTTTCCCAAATTTTTCTGTCGGAGGCGACACGAGCAGCCCGAAAAGGGAAAAAAGGGGAGAAGATGAGAAATTTAGAGGACCAAAGACAAAAAGAAGTCAGGGGGTTTTGCTAGGTTTTATTGGGGTTTTATAGGGAGTTTGTTCCCCAAAATTTTGCCGCAATCCGAGGGCTCTCAGTGGGTTTGGTCCCCAAAGGGAGGGAAACCGGGGTGGTCGAATGGTAAAACGTGCAGAGCAAGCAATGCAGAAAAGTGTTGGAAAGACTTGGTTCCCGTCCTTCTTTAAGTACCAGATATGGCCAAACAATTTTTGTTGCGGACGATGCACAGGTGGTTTTGGGGTGGTGCAGTATTGTTACAGGAGAAAGAAAGGGGGCAGGGTTTCCCGTGAGATATGCTAGCAGGAAATTTCCCAAAATGTGAAGAAGGGTAGCAAGGGGGAGAAGGAGTGTTTAGCTGTCGTGTGGGCCGTGCAGAAGTTCCACAAAAAATTGTTTGGGGGAAAGAGTTTTGTGATAGAGACAATCCAACCCCTTTAAAAATTTCCCGCGGAGGCACAGCTGGAAAAAAAAGCAGGGTTTTTTGCGTTGGGGCAATGGCATTGCGCCCTACAGGTACGAGGTTTCGTACATTCCCGGTTTGACGAATTTTCGGAGTGGGCTATTTAAGTCCGTGTCTAGCAACTGCAACTCAGAGGAAGTCAGGGCATTTCCGGGGTGCTTTGTTGATAATTTGTGTTGGGTTTCCCGTTTTGTTGATTGGATATGGGTTCATTCCCAGTTGGTTTTTCATTTTTTTTGTGTGTGAGACTTGTTAATATTTTCTTTGTGAGACTTGTTCATGTGAATGTAGTTATGCTTGGAGCATACAGTCGCTTGTGTAGTGATGCATTATTTGCAGTAAGTGAGGATGGAGATTCCTCAGTGAAGTGTCATGGATCGTGATCATATTATATTGTGCTTTTCATAAGAGTTGTGAAGAGAAGATATGGCAAATCCGCAGGTAGGGGGATTGCATAGGTGCGCACAGAGGTCGTTATAAAATGAATTGAAATAACGCAAGAGCGCACGTCAATGATAACTCATTGGAGTGGTATTCACTAGATGATATATTTTATAATTTATAAACCGTTGGTTGTAAAGGATTTTTTAAAACTTTGCACGTGTAGCTGTGTGTCAGCAAATTCGGTTGTTGTTTTTTTTTGTACCGTGGTTTTGAGACGATGCGGTGCATAATCTTTTGCAAGGGGGAAATTGTCACGGTCAAAAATAGAACAACCAAGTCGTGGTCCAGGTTGTTTGGACATAAGCTCTAACTCAAACATCTTGGCGTCACGAAGACGGCTCCATGCGTCTCACCCGGCCAATTAAGCACAGCAAGGAGACAGCAGACAGTCTGAGTGGCTGGACCGACAGGTCTCGGTAGGTTTGGTCAGACGTCGTGGCGCCTGGCTCAGGCTCATCTGGCCAATTTACACTGACCAGTGCCCACACGTTAAGCCAACACAGCGCCAGTTAAGTAGGAGAGGGGGGAAGGTAGTGTGTGGTGGGGGTGAAATCTAGCTAATCAATTAAATGACCAGTTGACCACACAGAGAGTAAGGTGTGTAGGCGTGACTGTCATGATTTGAATATCCAATGGAATTAGAGGGAGATACTTCGGGTGTCAGGGGTAAAAATACTGACCAATGGTACTCGCCCTTTTTTGGACAGATCGGAACGAATAAGAAGGATGGGAGAGTGAGAGAACGGGAGAACGAGGGGGGAGAACGAACAGAGAGAGAGAGAGGGAGGTCTGAGTGTAATCTCTGAGGAGAGAAGAGCAGAGAGATGAGGGGAGGAGAGGAGAGAACCAAGTGGAGGCATTAGCACGAGATAGTCTGCAGAGGAAGGACTTAGGAGAGATGTGGAGAGAGTTGCTGGACTAATGAAGAGGAAAAGAAAGAAGAAAAAAAAAGAAAAGAAAAGCAACCATGTCCATTTGATAAGAGCAGACTAGAAGAGAGAGAGAGAGAGAGTGCAATGCGTTAATGCAGGAAGAAAGAAAGGAGAACAGATCGATGTTGATAGTCACTGTTCTATCTTCACTGGGGTTCGACCTCATACTTGGCCAGCGCCACTTTCATCGACAGACCAACGCCAGTGCCAACAGTCTCACCTGACCAGGCGGCAGCAGACCAATACCAGTGCCAGCAGTTGTGTCGTGTTGTGAAAGTGACAGTAAAAAGAAAAAAAAAGGAAAAGAAAAAGACAGTGATTCGTGAATAGTTAAGATCACCTGGCCAGGTAAAGTAGAAATCTATTCATACCCGGGTTAGTTAATGATGTTTTAGATAAATGATTTTGTGAAGTTCAGGAAAGAGAGAATGTTTTTATTTGTTTGATTCCATATGCATTGATGTTTCTTTCTATGATCATGTGTAGTAAAGTTATAGACTTTACTAGTGGTTTGATGTGACGAATGCATGATATATGAATGAGATTGTAAGCAAGCTGTGAGTGTGTTTGGGCTGTGCGCTAGTCCTTCCTCCATCGACATCACCCGAGGTTGACAAACTGTATCAAACCTTCCATCTCGACAGACGAGATCATTTTTCAACCTGCTTGTCTCTCTAATCTCCTCTCCTTCCATTTCATTCCGGCTGTTATATATACCTTCACTAAACTCCCCTCTTCCACCACCTTGTTATACTCTCTATTTTTCTTTATTGTGATTTCACTTCCCATGTACACCATTCACTGTCATATATTTCACCTTGTTTTCATCCATGCTTCTCTCATACAGTTCACTTCATTGTCACCCTCTCCCTCCCCACTTCCACAGCTCACGACTGTGTTGATCAACTCTAGTCACATTGTCCACCCGACTTTGCCCATTTCCTCCCCAGTTCCACATATGTGACTGTGTGGGTCATCATTAGTCACTTATCTACCCCATTGTTCCCTCTCTCTCCCTACTGCTACATTGCTGCTCACATCTCACAACATTACACTTGCAATGCATTACATCAACAATCGAATCCGATAATAACAGCATTTTGTGTCAAGTAGAATTGATAACATGTTTATACATTTCACGAGGTAAATGGTTGCATTAATATAGACCGTATCATCTACTTACTTTCATCATGCATATGCGAGATATTTTACAACCTTGGTTGTTACGATCTGCATGTGAATAACATATGTTGCACACATGGGAGACGCATTCTGCCGTATTTGTTCAACATCTTATCACACACTTGTTAACATCATCTGCATGTAAATTTGAAATGTACATATTTTCGCCATGCGCTTATGGTT
Source organism: Conus ventricosus (assembly GCA_018398815.1). NCBI lineage: Eukaryota > Metazoa > Mollusca > Gastropoda > Neogastropoda > Conidae > Conus > Conus ventricosus. Next base: position 19,661,736 of record CM031611.1, on the reverse strand, counting down.
TCTTCTTGTTCTTGGTCCTCCTCTTGTTGTTGTTGTTGTTATTGTTGTTGTTGTTGTTGTTTTCCTTCTTCTTCTTCTTCTTCTTCTTCTTCTTCTTCTTCTTCTTCTTCTTCTTCTTCTTTCTTCTGCTTCTTCTTCTTCTTCTTCTTCTTCTTCTTCTTCTTCTTCTGGGAACGCAGGCTGATACACCTGCGAACACTTCCACAGTTTTTTTTTTATCCCGCCATGAAGGCAGCCATACTGATCGTTCAATTTTTGTTCCTTTTATGCTGCCAGAACGAGGCCAATTAATGTCACTGGGCTGACCGGACCTGTCAATTTTGTCTCTGTAATGAACGTCGGTGGAGTCACACTAAATGCCCCATGGATTTCCCAAATGTGATCTAAACCTGTGGATGACACGCTTTGTTACACAAGCTTTGTCTATTTGTTTTTCGGTGTGCTGGGTAAGAATAGAAAGATTTGTTGTGAATATGAGGCCTGATTTGACTCTAATATGCATAAACAACGTAATATGTTGGAGTATCAATGTAAAAGTGATTGGAATCTCCCTAGTTCGCACAAAACTCGCAACAGATTTTCGATTTAACTCGTTGCATTTGCCTCCAGGATTTTACATGAATTGTTCAGTGTGGAAATTTTGCTTGCAAAAAGAGTTTTTGTACCAATACCACATTTTGTCATCTGTACGTGTCTCATCATTACATTGGTAAACCGACAGAAACCATAACTCTTACCATAGAAGACAAGAGACTACGAACTCGAGAGTTGCTACAGTCGTCACAGACTTCTGTAAAATTACCGATTGTTACTGAAGTTGACATAAATCTGTTTATGTTAATTCACCGTTCCTTTTTTTCACGGAAGTTAAGGAACATCAGTGTGAAGAATTTATTTTTATTTCTCTTCATTATTCCAAATGTCTTTTCTTTAATTTATGCTAAAGTTTCTGTTGTAAAGCTGATAGGACCGCTAGATCTCCTGTGTATAAAGGATGCGAAATTTCTACTTGTAAATAGGAAATATTTGGGGAATATGTTCTATTCAGCAATGTCACTTAAGAGTATCTTTAACAATGATATGTTACCTTGGGTGACTTCATTTGTGAATATTCGTGTTTTGTCAGTGAGACTAGAATAAGCTCAAGCACAAATTTGTCACTGGGGTATAACTCTTGCACCGTTAGGTCTGATTTACCGGTCATTCCCGCAGTTCTCATTTTTATCGGTGGGCCTTGATTTCATATATCATGGGATGCCTCATTACTGTCAATAATAGAGCAATAAGGTATTTTTGCTCTGTGTTTAAGAACCTTGACAGCATGAAAAGATTATCGGTGGCCTGTGAACTATCTCTGAGCCCTGCTTCCTTCCTTCCAATGATGATTTATAACTCGTTCATTTTTGTAATGTTGCAAACCATTTTCTCCAAGGAAATATTCGAAGTAATACCTCTTTAAATGCAGGGCTGGACACGCTGCCTGATATATAAACAGTGCCACTGATTCCTGTTTCGTATAGATCTGGATATTATTTCTCATTTAAAGACCAAACTGACACAACTTTCAAAAGACAAACAATTTCAGGTTACATTGCGTTTAGCTTTTCATTTTTGATTAATTCCATCGTAACTCATGATTTTATTTTAAGTACAGTATCCCGTACCTAATATTCTACAATTTACTTCTGCATTCTCTGCACATTAATTAGTGCCCGTTAAGTGTTACTAATATGCATTCCACTATAAGTTTTCAATTCTCTGAGACTTTGTAATTTGTTAGGGTATAGGAACCATTCATTTGCGATGGGGTTATTTCCTTTGTCAAAAATTGCTGGGAGGGGCGTGGGGGGATGGGGGGGGGGGGGGGGGTAGAAGAATTTGGATCTGCTCCTAATATCTTTATGGAATCAACAAGTTTGTTGTTCGTTGTGTTTTCTTCGTCAGCTTGAACATTCAATTGTAGTTTCACATTTTTGAAAAGCACTTGTTTAGTTGCATGCACACTGGTTTTCTGCTGACTGCTGACTGCGTTAAGTGGTGATCTAACATCTCTTCTGTGGGAATGGCAGTCTACTATTCAACCTCGTCTTTCTTCGCATAGACTTTATTTCCAATCCATCTTTTTAAAAGAATCATCATTGCTGTGGTGGAGAATATGAGTGGTATTTTCTTAGAGTCATAGCGATATCAATGTTGAATTGTTCACAAGTTATGAGTCATGTCTCAGCATTGCACTTGATGGTGTGTATCACAGTGCATAGGACAGACAAATAACAGGTTGCTACTACCTGGTCAGCTGAGTCTTCATTCCATTAAAAACTGAATGATCCTTACCAGTATTTACGTAGCTTTCCAATAAAGTTGACCCTTTCTATTGTTTTCATCAGATTTGCTGGAAGCTTCCATTGTTGTTCATTGCAGAAAGACGTTAAATTGGATGGCTGATCAATAATCGCTATGAGCGGTGGGTAAAACGTTGTGTCAGGTCAGTCATTTTCATATTGAATATCAGTCCTGACAAATATTGTGATGCAAATGAAATCATCGGCTACGCTACTTCCCTCCAAGCAGGCATGTATTTTGAAGATAAAAAGATGGTTGTTTTTCCGATGTACAATGTTTCTTTAAGCCGTCCTCTTGCTTCAAGCTAATGCTCATGCACTCTGAAGGTTGTATAGCGAACGAAACGAAAATTCGAAAAAGAAAAAAAGCTGAACATGGTCCTTTAAACGTATGATCTTCTGTGTACTTCCTTTTGATTTCTACATCCACATATCCGACATTACAAAAACGGGAGTTTGTACCATACTCCCCGATTGGTGACTATCTTTACTGCACATGTTTGGGAGTTTGTGCCATATTCTCCAATTGGTGATTATCTTTACTGCACATGTTCGGGAGTTTGTACCATGCTCCCCGATTTGTGACTATCTTTACTGCACATGTTCGGGAGTTTGTACCATTATTCCCCGATTGGTGACTATCTTTACTGCACATGTTCGGGACTTTTGTACCATATTCCCGAGTGATGACTATCTTTACTGAACATGTTTCGGAGTTTGTACCATATTCCCCGAGGATGATATCTTTACTGCACATGCCGGGTTATTGAATTTTGAAGTGGAGGGGGGGGGGGGGGGGGGGGGGGGGGGGGGGGGGGGCAATTATTATTTCGATCAGTACGCCGTGCCCCCACATGTCCATCAAGGGTCAATCTGATTGGTTATCTTTTGCACGAGCAGAGGAAATCGTGCAATCTATCTCAACGCTGTCTCTGTACACTGGCCCGAAAGGTCAAAAGGCTAAATACAGGGAAATTTCCCATGAAAACACTGAAAAATATTGCTAGTTGCTGAGGGGCTCTGTTTTCCCCCTTTTCACCTGTGGAAATAAAAGGTTAGTCTCCCTTTACTGGCAGTCACCTTGTTGAAAACGATTTGTATCAATGGATATGAAACTTAATAAATTACAACAAAAATGGTATTGCTGTACAGAATGTCTTCGTCACAGCAAGTACCTTTTAAATGCCGTGTAGCTCTTGATGATCTTAACATACTGGTTTATCTTACCACTGGTAACAATCTGCCTGATTTGTTAAATACAATTAATTTATGTACCTTCTCACCTGGTTCAGGTGTTGACTTGTATTTCACGACTGCTTTCAGTCTTAAGACATAAACAGTGTTTCAAGTATCAGCAACATTCAACATCTAGATATATTTACATGAAATTCTGTTTAAAAGACCAAACCTTTAATATTTACCATGTCCACTAGACATATCTGTCACTAGTATTTATTATCTTTGTTTCGTTTTTCTTTCTTTTTTACAATTTTTGTCAATAAGGCATTTAATTTAAAGTAGTGTTGACAGGAGCTCTTTCACTTGATAATTGGCACTATGTAAGACCCCTTCTCTCTCTCTCTCTCTCTCTCTCTCTCTCTCTCTCTCTCTCTCTCTCTCTCTCTCTTCATTCACATCTGCACACATTGTCTAGTTTGACATAATTAGTGTGTTAGCGCGCGCACGTATATATATATATATATATATATATATATATATATATATATATATATATATATATATATCCAAGGATAAGTACCGAGCATTATTCCAGCAACTTACAGAGCAGCTTGGTGTTGCAATGACTGCAAGAAATATCCAGTTATAAACAAAGATTGCTTTTATGTCTTAGATTGAAGAAAACAGGGGGAGATAAGCATTCATATCTGCAGTGGTAGATAATTCTGCCTAACTAACAGTATGTGCTTCAGTGGGTGAATGGGGAAAAATAAAATAAATGCTTCTTAAAGTGAGCCTTCAGCAAGCTTATAGTCTCCAAGAGGGAGACAGTCTCCAATGGGGAGGAAACTCACTAACATGTAATCCTGGTCAGATACCGATATTTCGAAACCTGATTGTTTCTCCTCAGTGACCGCGGAAAGTGGCAATTTGACTCCTCTGCCTTTTCAGTTTTAAGAAGAATGCTATCCCCGAAAAAGTGGTGTGCAATACCGTAGTATGTTTGTTGAGTTTTCAAAAAGCAACCAAAGGTGCCACCCAAGAAGCAAAAAAAAAAAAAAAAAAAAAAAAATCATGAAAGAGCAAAACTAGCTACATGTTCTTGTGAAAAGTAGAAAATATAAAAAGATAAACTCTTAAGACACAAGTGCTGAGGGCCAGTTCTTGGAATGAATCTGCAAGGGACTAAATTACAATAAACTAATAAATTCGAAGGATAAGTACCGAGCACCATTCCAGCAACTTACAGAGCAGCTTGGTGTTGCAATGACTGCAAGAAATATTCAATTATAAACAAAGATTGCTCTTATGTCTTAGATTGAAGAAATAGGGGGAGATAAACATTCATATCTGCAGTGGTAGATAATTCTGCTTAACTAACAGTGTGTGCTTCAGTGGGTGAATGGGGAAAAATAAAATAAATGCTTCTCAAAGTGAGCCTTCAGCAAACTTATAGTCTCCAAGAGGGAGACAGTCTCCAATGGGGAGGAAGCTCACTAACATGTAACTCCTGGTCAGATACCGATATTTCGAAACCTGATTGTTATAAAAGCTTCTTGTTCAACAAAAATATTCAGAAAAATTATTAAAAAAAAGCTGATAAGACTACACATGACAACATCTGCAAAAAAGAAAGACAACTTGTGCGCCAGATGGATTTAGGCGATAGGACAGAAGCAACAGCAATGAAAGAAGCTTTTATAACCCTCAAAGATCACAAACCTAACTTTCACAACAACGCTACTTGTAGACTAATAAACCCACCAAAATCTGAATTAGGCAAAATTAGTAAAAAAACAAAATCCTGGAAAAAGCAATAGAGGACATAAAAACAAACACTGAATACAATCTCTGGAAAAATATATATGAAGTTATCCAATGGTTTAAGGAATTGAACAAACCGAAAAATACAGTGTTCATTACTTTTGACATAGTGGATTTCTATCCTTCTATCGATGAGGAATTACTCACTAAAGCACTAAGATTCGCCAACAAATATACAAATATAACAGATTCTGAGATGG
>CM031611.1:19646191-19651191 GCA_018398815.1 Conus ventricosus | reverse complement strand
CCAAACTGCAATGAGATGGCTATCTAAGAAAAGACAACTGCTTTGTTCTGACGAGGTTTGAAACCCGTAAAATCTCAACAGCAAGGCAATGGAACTCGAGTAAAGACCAACGATTCAGAAAGAGTCTTGTCCCTCAACTTCTTCAGTCCCATCAGGTCAGTTACATTCTGAGCGTTTGTGCTCCCACTCTGTGCTCTTTTGTGGAAACTATCGAGAGTGCCATAAACATCTGGACTCCTGCTAGGAGAGTTTTAAGCTCGACTAGGATCTGACTATAGCTCTGTTTTCGATTGCATTTGAATCTTGGTCATCAGCAAAAAAAGAAAATGGACAAAGGCTGTTTGAATGTTGCTGTAATGATCAGCTCTTCATAACTAACCCATTGTTTTAACTAAACCAGACCATACAGTGTTCCAGAGACATCCCTTATGTTGCCACTGGCACTGACTCAGTGCAATTACCACAGGAAGAGCCTCGCTGAGTTGAGCCAGCATAACCAGCAGTAACCAGAGCTGACTTACACCGATAACATTTTTGTGTGCTGCAAATAATAATTTTAAGCTCAACGTGTCTGACATTCTAAACAGATGGGACCGCCCTACACGTCAGCTCGACCAGACTGACGATTCTGATTGTGTGAACACTTTGCTGGTTTTGTCGAGCCAGCGCTGTAAGACTTTCACAGCAAAGGCAGAAGAGAGGTGGAACTACATCCGTGAGAAAATTTACAACATTGCCATATACAATGTTTACAGTAGACAAGACAGAATCCCGGCTGTTTTGAAAACAAACAAACAGTAGAGCTGACCTCTGGCCATTATAGGTTCAAAGAATTTGTTTTCATTCAGTTCAGTTAAGATTAGTATAGTTGTTTCATTTAACGTCTCTTCATAACGGATGATATTAGACAATAATTGAACGGAAACAACTATACATTTCTTCACATACATTTCCTCATATTAGTTCTCATATGTATACAGAGATCTTCTAATACAGACCCTGGCACTCATATCTTGGATCATCATAGTAATCTCGTTACTTCTGACTAGGCAACAATAGTCAGTTATGAATATATTATTAAGAATGCAGCTTTCGTTTTCATATTTCTTCGAGATTGATATCTTTGTTCTCGTAAAGTTATGTTAATACATGACGATCTAATGATAGAGGGTGAACTGAAATAGGAGATGAACAGATACACACAACAGCAAGGAAAAAAACAACAACTTAGTGTTCCATGCATTCGACGTTAACCTCATAATTATCCTAGCATACTGACATGGGTAGTCGGGCAGTACAGCATTTATTTTTATTTTTTTGGCGTTACTTCAGATACACTTGATGCAATGGCTGCCATTGGAGACTGTCTGTGCCTGTCCCTTGATCAAGTTCATAAACATCAGAACGCAGTTTGAAGTTACCACAGTGTTTGTCTCTTGTCTAAGCTAGTATTCTAATAGTTTCTTGTGAGGTAAATAGACGTTGTTAGAGTTATGGTGCTTTCCTTGATTTGGTGCTTAGTATACTTGGTCGATCATCAGTATGTAGTCTCAGTGTGATGAATAATTCTGTAATTGCTGTGTTTCTAGTATGACGTAATTTGTTTTATGTTTTGTTTGCGGAAACAACCTTTATCAGACAATTTTGGTTCGATGTACTCTGAATATTTTGAACTCTGGGCTCAACTATCTCAGACACCCTCTCACTTGACGCAGAGCTCAACAGGCGCATCGACAAGGTAGCTACCACCATGACCAGACTGACAAAGAAAGCATGGAACAACAGCAAGCTGACCGAACACACAAAGATCCAGATTTACAGAGCCTGCGTCGTGAGTACCCTCCTGTATGGCAGCGAGTCTTGGACTTTGCGTGCCCGACAAGAGCGAAAGCACAATGCTTTTCATATGCGTAGCCTCCGAGGTATTCTGAACATCACCTGGCAGGACAAGGTCCCAAACAACGCTGTCCTGGAAAGAGCCGGATACACCAGCATGTACACGCTGCTGAAACAGAGACGTATGCGATGGCTCGGCCATGTCGTGCGCATGGATGTCGGACGGATCCGTAAAGACCTCCTCTATGGAGAGCTTGTGCAGGGAAAACGTCCACGGCAGACCACAGCTGCGATTAAAGATTGTGCAAGGGGCCCTAAACCTTGAAATCGCCAGAAAAACTGGGAAAAAACACCCCTCAAAAGGCGCCGGGAAGATGTGCAAAAAGTCTCTCCAAGTTGGAAAGAGACACTCGTGCAGCGGGGGAAAAGAAAAAGAAAGAAAGGCTGCGCCAAGGAGCAGACCGCGCAGACTTATCGGCCCCTCTGCCACGGGGATGTCATTCCGGTGGGGACGGGGGCCCACCCACCCCCGCGCTGTACCGAATGACGTAGGCGAAACTCCAAGTCTTCCGAGAGAGGTCCTACTAGTAATAACAAATAAAAAAATTTAGAGGAAAAATTGTTGGCACTTTCCCAGAATTTTTCAAAGCAGCTTGGTGTTTAAATGAGAAGAAATATTGAATTAAAAACATAGCTTGCTCGTGGTCTTGACGAAAAAATGGGTTTTAGATAAGCTTTTCTATTGCGTGGTAGAAAAACCCCTAACCACGTGTGTGCTTGAGTGGGTGTTGGGGATTAACATTTAAGACACAAGTGCTGGGGCCAGCCCTTTGGAAGGGAAGTAGTGGGATTTAAATTGGAGCGTGTCCCTGCGGGTGGTGTTTGTGTTTGAGACACGTATTCTTAAAAAAACACACTGTATGCCAATGAAGCACATTTGTTCACTATTTGTTCATCATAAACGTCAAAGGTAGCACAAAATTTCTTTAAATTTCCCTCCTGCAAAATTTGGGGGGAAATTTTGGGGGGGGGGGACGGAAAATCCCCTGGAAGTTTATTTTAGTGTTTTTTTCAAAGGGAAAATTTAAAATCTTTTTGATTGATGGGGGGTTTTATGTTGGTTTTTTAAATTTTGGGGGGAAATAATTTAGTGGTGAATCGGGAAGGTAAAAATGTGGTAAAACAACTATCATCTTTGTCAAAATCGCCTGTTTTTCTGCAGAGTCAGCAGGCTTTCTTTACTCGAAAATTGTTTTTGATTGGATGCACTGGAAACTTGTAGAGGTATGTCCTTCCTTCTGCGCAGTAGGAGAGTCACCGCCCCCAGTGGTGGTTTATCAGGTCCCCCCTTTTCCTGTATTGGATATGTTTTTTTTTCCCCCCGATTTTGGCAAGAAAACGACTCGAAATTTACTTGACATAGTGCTGACTGCCACTTTTGTGGTCTTCTTGCAGGTCCTGCCTTTTCCCGTTTTAGGTAATGGTGGGTTTGTTTTCCTCGGCTTTTTCAAAGGGTTGATGTTGTTTCGTGATTTTTCCCCCTGTTTGTTTTTTCATGATGGTGTAGGTTGTTTAGAAGCATGACTGGTCTGTGTACCCCCAGTTTTATTTTAAAAAAGTCTTAAACCCAATCTGGGGCCCCGATCCGTTCATTGTCGTTTATTCTAACCCCCCGACTATTGGCTGTATGGATCCAAAGAAACCCATCAAAACAGGATGTTTTTATTCATATGGGGTCTTTTTTGTGGTGCCCGCTCTCGGTACCACACCCCCCCACCACACACCCCAAAAACACCCCCCACACACAACCCCACAACCCCCACATACCACCCCCCCCCCACCACCCACACACCACCACCCCACCCCCCCCCCAACACTCACACCCCACACCCGCACGCGTGCGCACGCAATACGCACTCAAGAAAAGATGAGGCTCCATTTAAAAAATTTAAAAGTACTGGGTTTAACGCAAAGACGCCATCTTGCTTGTCCTGGTAGCCCTTTCTTAAAAAACTGATAAAAATTTTATGACTCAAGGTGTTGTTTACGGGTACGTGAACAAAAAAGTGGGGTTGCGGTATTGAGGGTAGGTCTTTGGGGGCGGAAAGGGGGGGGGGGGGAGGGGGGGGGGGGGGGGGGTGCGATTGAAAGTGCTCTCCCGAATTCACCCCTTTTTTTTCCTTTTCCGACTCGATGGTTTTGGGTTGCATTTTTCATGATAGTTTGCTACTTTCTTTTTCGTCTGGGTTAAAGCCGTATCTAAAAAACCCCCTCAGGTTTTCATTGTTTTTTTTAACCCAGTTTTTTTTGAAAAAAATGTTTGACGTAAACATCAGCCGTTGTTAATGAATGAAAGGCATCAAAAACCAACTGCGGACCCCTGACGTCTTTTTCTTCATTTAAAACACTTGACAATCGGCTGACATGGATGTCTGGACGGATTCAGCAACAGGGGGCTGGATCTCCGCAAGAGAATGAGTCCCCCGTTCCCCCCCACACACCACCACACACCACACCCACACACAACCCCACACAAACACACACACACACAACACACACACACACCACAAACACAAAAAAACACTCCGCTCGCATGCACGCACCCCCCCCCCCAAAAACAACACTATGCAACACACACCACACAAACACACACACACACCCACACACACAAAACCACACACACACACCAACAAATTTTTTTTATAAATTTTTATATATTTATATATTTTTATAAATATATATTATTATTTATACAATTTTCGGGGGTTGACTGCCGACCCCGATCCTCTCATATATTGTTATGTATTGTTGTTTGGTGTTGTGTCCCCGGCTAAAAACTCAAGGGTTCACCAAAAAGCCCAAATATTTTTAAACTATGGACAAATGATGAGCGGGGAGGGAACATTTGTGGGACCCTTTTTTATAACCCCCGGGAGGGCGCCCCACTCCCACTCGGGGGATTTTGGGGACTAATATGTTTTGCAGGGCTTGTCAAAATGGACAATCCCCTGATAAAATTTGGGGCAAACAACTTTTGAGTGCCTTTGGTGTTCGACTCTGTAATTGGCCTGACACAGCCTTAAGCAAGGCAGAATAGTATTTGGTATGTTACTGGCGTAACCTGTTTATAAATAATAATTTTTATATATAATTATTTAAATAAA
>CM031611.1:19633691-19643691 GCA_018398815.1 Conus ventricosus | reverse complement strand
ACAAAAAAAACAACAAACAAAAAAAACAAACAAACCCCAAAAGAATCCAACTATAGTAACATCAATACCCGACCATCAGCGCATGGCCCCTTATGCATACCTGTGCACGCATGTGGTGCACATCTACATATAACGACCCTTCCCCAGGGGGCACAGACACACCTCAGCCCACTGAAGGCTAATACCAGAAGGGACAAGGGTGAACTCATCACATCACTGGTAACCCCAGGCTGAAATACCAAACAAGGTTGATACCTCATAAAACCTGAGATGCCCACGCGATGTTTTTTTTTTTTCAAGCTGTATGCTAATTTTTATGTGCCGGTGTCAAACTATCCGGACACCCAAGCTTAACCCCAAAATATTCAAAACAAATTGTTCAAGTAACCCGAAACCCATGTTGCACTCCCAGTACTTCATTCAAAGTCCCTGGCGGGTACTTGACACACCACACAAAAATAAAACTACTTCCAAAAAAAAACCCACACACACAAAAAACAAAACGGCAACACAGCGTTTCCCAATATAACAATGTAAACGTCCGTCTCTGTTTCACGACGCCCTCACACCAATGCACCGACCAAACACAAAACCTTCACTGAAGCGCTTGATATGAAGTAGGAGTAAAGTCGTGATGCGTCGAAGAGCGCGGTCCCTACTACCGGGCACCAACCCACACTCGTAAGCCGCACGCAGATAGTTATACTGCGGTGAGCCCTCAAGATGCTTGCCCACCCTGAAGAAACACACTTGAATTCGGAACTGCTACACCCTCGGACTGTGGAAGAAGGGAGACGGCGTCCCAAACCGGAACGCACCCTGCCGGCTCCATGTGCGTCCCCACTCCGGGCAGAGGAGTGGGCAGGGATTGACAGTGGAAGTGGCGGTGACAACTCCCACAACCCGAGAGGCCGACCCTCACAGATTTGCTGTGTAGGGGAGGTACAGAAAACTCGCCGGGAAACCTGTGAAAAAGGAAATGTTTTACTACCACAGAAGAATACAGTTATAACGTATTTGTTGCTTCACTAAAGTAAACGGTTCTGAGTGTTTACATGTCACAACCCAAAGTGCGACAGCTGATTGGAATTTTAAATCATGACCTATACAACCAGCCACCTTGACATCAAAATTCTCTCTCACCAGAAATGTTCCATTACACATTTAAACCAATTTCATTGACTTTCCACTTCCATCAACAGCCACGAACATAATTATAACCGTTCCTTCATAAAAGTGATTATACTGTCCGAGTTACATACCCACGACTTCATTTCCCATCTGGGTCTCCAAGGAAATTTGATTCAATAGGATTATAAATCATATTCACTCCAACGAACAAACGAACAATCCGACCGTTAGTGACCCCCAGTACCGGTCACAATTCAGAATCGATTACTTAGTAACATGCTTAATAGAATCAAACACACTTCAAGCAAAACCAAAATAATAGAATTGAACCCGGGTATCCAAATTTCCTAGCAGGCACAATCATAATCCTACAAATGTCATCGGAAATTATAAAGCGCTAGGACAATCACCAATTACATAAGCTCGACAAGGATTTCCGAGCGCTGCAATACATTGTCTACTGACACACAATGCTGCGGAAAACATCTTTGAATACTGGCGCACCACCGTCGACTAAAACAACCATATACATATATAATATATAATATATATATATAATATTTTATATATATATATATATATAATATTTTATATATATATATACATCAAATGTAGGCTTCTGAGGCACAATTCCTAAATATCTTAAACACCTTTTATTATTATCATCTGCTATTTTTTTCTCTTTTATTTTCCAATCGTAATAATCTATACCAAGAAAAAACAATCATGAATTCACCTGCAAATCGTACAATAATTGAAAAAAGAACAACTCTTTTATTAATATAATGATCCCTAATTTTCCTTTTCCGCCCATCCAACCCGGTTAGTTCCAAGCGCAAACACCAAAAGTGAACCTCCACAAGACGTGTCTATCCGAGGTACCACCACCCGTCACCTATCGATAAACCTCACACGCCCAGACACATCACATGCAGTCTGCCCTCCGTACCTGGCACGCACCGCGTGACAGTCTCCTCTTTTAATATTAAAAGTTCCCGTCCTCCGATACCAACGTACATCTCAGAAATAACCAATCTTTATCAAACTTGAAACCAATATTTCTGTACACCAGCGACCACTACCAAGTACAACATATTATGTCTTAGTACATCAATACCGCTGTAACACATCCACCTATCTGTATCAGTGTAGAACCGAAACGCCCCATTATTTCATTCCCATATGTACGGTTTTTCCTCGACCTTAAGTTCAAGTTATATCTCTTTTCTTCTCTTCAAACTTCAGCGCATTTAAATTTCCTCCTCTTTGTCAAAATTTACATAGAAAGAGTCTTTGCGAATAAAAATCAAATTAAAAGGAAATCCCCCAGTTCCGGGAACTGAAACACAAAAGTTAATGAAACCATGATATCTGCAAACAACCAACTACACAGCCCTCCATAATTTCCGCTACTTTAACCCGCTCACCTTGGACAACAACAGGAACGACACACAATGGACGACACCCTCAGTCGCCGGGACACTGCCAGACAGCCCACGCCCTGGTACGTGCAGAACCCGCCGCTGAACACCGAAACATCGACCGTCTTCACTCTGGTAGCCAAACCTTCAAAAGTCGGTCGAGGGCATACCGCGAACCCCTGCCCCAACGGCAGAAACAAACATGAGCACGAGGCCAACCCAACCTTCGCGGATAACGCCCAATTCGTACTGACTTGCAGACACACGACGACACTCCGAGTTCACCTCGGAAACTCACAAGACAGCACTCGCATTCACGGAATTCCCCGCTCACATCGAAGAACTCCAGTTTCACGAGCGTTTGTTTTCACACGTAAACCCCACTATTCCGGCGAGTCTGATGTTCTCCTCCCTCCCCCCTCCAAGAGTTGACAGTAAGCAAATTCCCTGCAGGAATCACGCACTTCACGGCCACTGCCAACCTGGCAATGGACGGGCCACACTCCACAATTTGTCACCGAGGCGACCTGTGTCAGTTCGTGCGTGACAATACCCTTCCCCCAAGATTTAAAGTATACCTTTAAATAAAACCCGAAGGAACGCACGAACAAGTCCTTAGTGTTACAGCATTGGAAAATAATAAACCCTCTCTTCCTCTACTGTTTTAAGCTCTCGGCACAGAACCCTTACTCCATACGACTCAAGAAATCTGCAACCACATTCTCACGTCCCGGAATGCCTCCACTACAAACTGGAAAGGTTGTAGTAACAACGCCCATCTGGTGATCCGACCACTGGGCGACTTGACCCTCTCCAAATACTGAAGTGGCGAATGGTCCGTCTGTAGGGTGAAATTCTACCCCATAAAGGTAGGGTTCAAACTTCTGAACCGCCCATACCAGAGCCAAACATTCTTTTTCCACGATGGAATAGTTGCGTTCAGCTGGATTGAGCTTCTTGCTGGCGCACACTTTCAGGATGGACTCCATCGTCGTGCTCCTGACACAGCACAGCTCCTACGCCCACCTCAGAGGCATCGGTCTTTAGAATGAAGCGACGTTTCGGAACTGGTAATGGCATACAGGCGGCGTGCAGAAACAATCTTTCAGCTTCTGGAACGCCTCCTCACACTCCGGATTCCACACCACGATGCGAGGCTGATTTCCCTGGGTCAGGTCAGTGAGTGGCAACGCTATTTCAGAAAACCTTGGGATGAATCGTCGGTAGAACACCTACCAAACCCAAGAAACTGCGTACCTGCTTCTTCGTAGCTGGGCGCGTAGCTGACTGAATGCGCTCCATTTTTGTCTTCCTCAGGCCTCTTCCAATCCTGTACCCCAGGTAGGACACTTCAGCTTTTCCTAGCTCACACTTGGAAGGCCTGGTAGTAGGACCACACTCTCGAATGCGATCCAGAACTGCTCGCAGTACAGACAAATGTTCTTCAGTATCGACGGTTGACACCAACACATCGTCGATGAAGTTATCAACATCGTCTGTCTCCAGTGGCTGAAGCAACTTCCTCAAACATCCGGTAAACACTGCTCCCGAAGTACACAGACCGAAAGGCATCTTAACCCCCTGATAATGACCCTGTGGTGTCGAGAACGCTGTCTTGGGGCGGTCGTCTTCGTCAACGGGTATCTGCCAGTACCCTTTTGATAGGTCAAGCTTACTGAAAACCCGTCGCTCTCCCAGCTTTGCGAATAAATACTCTATTTCTGGCATCGCTCTGCATCAAACTCAACTATTTTGTTCAATCGACGGAAGTCAACACAGAACCGAATCTTTCCGTCTTTCTTTTTCACCAGCACTATTGGTGAGCAGTATGGAGATACAGACTTCTCAATGACTCCCATTCTCAGCATCATCTCCACTTCATCACGAACACAGTCGCGTTGGGAATATGGGACTGGATACGGTCTCGAGTGTACTGGGAAAACTCGAATTCAGCTTGATTTTGCATGCCTCTAACGTGGTAGACCCTGGCAAGTCTGTGAAGAAATCCTGGAGCTCGCCGACCAACTGCTGCAGCTGTTCCCTGAAATGATAGTCTTCAGCACCAATCACTACATCCTCTGCGGATTCTGACGCAGCCAGTGGTACTACTGGAACTTCTTTCCCAATGGTGGGCACCGCCTCACAGAGCTCTTCGTCCTGAATCACCACTGTCGCCACTGCTGTTGGCTTCGATTCGTCCTCCCTCTCCACAAACGATCTCAACAGGTTGGCATGGTAGAGTTTCTCCCGACCTCGAACTCGTATCTTGTAATCGGCCTCCCCCACCTTGGCAATTACTGGAAACCTTCCTTGCCAAGCCAGTTCCAACTTGTTGTGCTTGACTGGTCTTAACACCAGCACCCTGGTCCCTGGTTGGATTGTGCGAGGACGGGATCTGACATCAAAATGGCGCTTATAGGTTCTTGCTGCTTTCCCTAGATTTTCCTGGGCTATGCTGCAAGTCTCGGCGATTCTGTTCCTCAAGTCGAACACATATTCACCAGCCGTCTGGACGTCCATGGTCTCTGGCTTGGTCCAAAGATCACGCAGCACCTTCATTGGACCTCTTACCCTGCGTCCATACAACAACTCGAATGGGGAAAAGCCGGTGCTTTGTTGGGGAACCTCCCTATACGCGAATAACAGTGCAGGCACCCAACGATCCCATTCTTCAGGCTTTTCTTGAGTCAATCTGCGGAGCATCTTCTTCAAGGTACCATTGAAGCGCTCGACTAATCCATTGCATTGCGCATGGTATGGAGTAGTGCGCAGACCCTTGAAGGACAACAACCCGAACACCTGGCTCATCATTTTACTCGTAAACTGAGTACCTTGGTCTGTAAGAACCGATGCGGGAATTCCTGTCCGAGACCACATGGCAAACAGTGCCTCCGCAACTAACCACTCGTCTCCGTCAGGTCAAACCGGCACACTCGGTGAAGATTCACCCACCGTCTCCCCCACCTTTCCTCTGCCCACTCGACACGGAGCGGTCAGGTGAGGGCCGCGAACAGGTGAGCATTTTAGCCTTTGGCCCGTCACGCCGCTGGCTAGGTGAATCCTCGTCACCTAACCTCTGTCACTTACCACCGGTGCTGCGTGAACGCTGGTCCTTCTCACGTACACTGTATTGCCGGATAAATTCCCGCGGCGAAGGTGAGAACGAATCTTTGCCAGTATCAGTTCCATCAGTTTGAGTTTCGGGAACCACATCTGTCATAGAGTCTTCAAATACATCTTCCCCATCCTTAAACAAATTTGCCCCTACCTTCTCATCTCCTGACTGCTGGCTCTCACCTGTGAGCCTGACATCTTCTGTATGCTCAATCTGAGCACATACCTCTGTTTCAGGGATACGTTCACTCACCTGGGGGTCAGAGAAAGTGCCACAGGCAGGATCACCACACTTGTGGCCACTCTGCAAGCAGTCCCTGCAAGTCACCAGATTCTGACACTGGTGTCGGTGGTGTTCTGACTGCAGGCAGTTAGAGCACACAGGGCTCCGTGGCACCTTGGGCTGCTCCTTGTGGTAGAGGCGAGCAGTAAAACTACCCACCTTTACAAACCTGTCCAGAGGTACTAAAGGGCGGTTAATAAACACAAAGCGTCGACCTGTAATAAAACGGGTTAGCTTTCCGTCCCTGTCCCTGATCTTCTCCATTAGGAGAGAAGACCTGAGAACACATCCCGTCTAACAACAGCACTCTCGATATCGTCATTGGACACTGAGACTGGAAGATCTGAGATAAACAGTTTTGTAGCGGGAACTTCAACACCATCGCTCCTCTCAAAATGAAAGGATTCTTGTCAAAAAGAGACACAGTACATCCATGTACCACAATCCCCTCAATCAACAGTTGAGTCCTGGCCGCTCGAGTCAAGGGGTAGATCCTCAGAGACCTTTGATGCACTGAGCACCATATACTGTTTCCTTGCCGCACACTCTTTCGGCAGCCAAACAAACGTCTAAATCAGAAAAAACTATCTTACTTGAATTAATAGTTTTTAACAACAAAAGGTAGTCTTTATGCTTGAAAAAAAACAGGCTCCACTCACTGTGAGACAGCCATTGTGAAGAAAAAAAAAACCGGGGATGGAAGGGGTGGAGGAAAAAAGAAAGGACACCGAAGAAAATGGCTGAATTCGTTGGGCTGGAGTTACATTTTTGCATCACAAACTGCAAGTGCAAAGGTAAAGCAAAGGAAAAGCATAACACAAACCGTTTCAAGGCGAATCCAGTGGAGAGAGAGAAAAACACACACAACAACTTCGGAATAGCAAAACACCAAAATCCCAAAAAACAATGCAGCAGAACTAGAACGTCCCACCACAAACCACCATCAAACTTCACATTCTGCAAGACGTGTCATCACTAGGCAGCACACACTATCAAAGAGCACTAAATTCAATACTGCCGAGAAAAACAGAAGATAACACAGAGCTTACAAAACGCGTCCTCTCGACATCGAGTGAACATCTCTCTCCCTCTCCAATTAAGCTAATCTCTTGTGAGACAAAAAAAAAATTGAAAAGGCATATGCAACATTAATGCTATCACAGATTTTCAGGACAAAAATCATTACTGGTGCTGAAAATGTGTGTCCTTGGTGGTAACTAACCCCTCTCATCTAAATTGTGAGTCAAGGGCTGGTGTTAACGTCTAATACCTGGCCTTTGGGAATTTCTTAAGGTATTCAGCTGAATGTGCTCTCTGTTCTATGTTTTTCATCGGTGATGTAGGTTGTTTAGAAAGCACTTTCGACAGCCTGTGGCGTGAGTTTTGGCCCGGTGAAGTGGAAATCCAAGAAAAGCTGTGGGGAATGGCAGACTCACTCTGATGGACCGCTGACTTTGCCCAGGCTACCAGACTTTGTAGCTAACCAGCATGACCAGAGAAAGCGGAAGAAGAAGAAGCTCAGAAAGCGTGACTGTCTGTGATATCAGCCAGTCGTTGATTTGATAAAGTCATTAAACGAAATCTGTGGGCCACGATCAGTTCATTGTCGTCGTTCTAAACCACACGGCTATTGGCTGATATGGATCTCACAGACATCCAGTCACCAGAGCTGATTTGATTCATACGGAGTCAATTATCAGTGGTGGCGCGCTCGTGATATACACTCACACACACACACATACACACACCACACACACACACACACAGCGTGGGGGCGCGCACACGCATGCACACACGCGTACACGCACACGAGAATGGATGTGTCATCTCAGTGCATAATCAATATACTGGTTTTAAAACGCAATTCAGGTGGCATGCTAGCTTGTCCTGGCTGGACTGTCTAAAGGGAACTGATAAATTTGATGACTTCAAGGTTTTGTTTAGAGGACAGCTGTCAACGCCTAAATCTGGGTTGTTATCGGTATATATGAGGTACATCGGTGGGAGGGGCGATTCAAGATGTTCTCAAAGTGTTCAGACCATTTTGTTCTCTGTTCAGCTCGATGGTAGTGGTGTTGCTGTTTTTACTGGTTGATTTGCTGTTTCTTTCATATTTCTAGCTTGATACATATGCATTTACTTTCAATATAACCATCTGTTGTTGACATTGTTTTAGCCACATCGATTTCTTGAATCATGCTTGACTATGACACTCACCTGTTGTTAAGTGAGTGAAGGCATCAGAAAGAAATCTGCGGACCCGTGATCAGTTCACTGTCTTCATTTAAAAGCACTTGACGATGGGCTGACATGATGTCATGGAATCTGATAGAGGTATGATTCATCTCCTTCTGCAGCAGTAGGAGAGTCTTTGCTTCAGATGTGGTTTAATCAGGTGCCCTTTTCCATGTATCTGGCATATGTTCTTTTTTTTTCTCCAGACTTTCTGCGAGATCGACGTGAATTTCACTTGATACAGTGCTGACCTAACACGCATCTTGTGGTCTTCTTGCAGGTCCTGCTTTACCTCTCTTTAGATATCTGGTGGGTTTGATTACCTCAGTCTTTGAGTCAAAGGGTTGGTGTTGACGTCTAAAAGCTTGCCCTTGGGGGGTTTCTTAAGGCGTTCAGCTGAATTTGCTGTGTGTTCTATGTTTTTTCATTGGTGATGTAGGCTGTTTAGAAAGCATGACTCACACTTGTCTGCAGAGGAACACTTAGTTGAAGACAAGGGCAATATTTTCTGACCACTTACCGGTCACAGAGGAAAAGAGAGAGGAAAGGGATGGAGGCAGCCGCAGTTTGACTAAAAACACACGCAGCCTACAGCTGCCAGCTTTCTCGCGCTAATCTCCCACAAGCTTTCCTTCCTTCTGCGCGTAATGTGATACTAGCTGTCTTGTTGATGGTGTGTGGAAATAGGGTGCTGTGTTTCTTCATTAATACTTTGCACCCAAATGCAGCGAACTGTGGTCAATTGATGTCACTGGATTGTGGGGTCTTTGACTGACAGAATGATACTAAACATGAATACGGTTTTTCTCATACACATTGCTGGCAAGCACCAGAAGATTTGCCAACAAAACCGATTGAAAAGACTAACGAACGCACACAAAGTGAAATGAAAGTTCAACGCAGTGGAGAGCATGCGTTTCCATTATCGATCACGCTCAAACTAATGCATATTGGACATGCAGGCATTTCCTTTACAACTGACAGAAATTATTCGTGGTATGTCTACCTGACAGCTGGTACTATGCACAATAAACATTCACTGTCAGCACAGGTCAGCTTCACTGGGAACATGACAGCGGTTTCCCTAGCACCGCCTAGGCATGTTTTGCTTGTTTATCTGTGTGCTCTACATGCTTGTGAAGCATGCCAATACTGATTTTATCACAGCCACACCATGCTTTTATCAAAGCAAGATTTTAGCATGCCACACTTTGCAGATGTCAGTTATAAACAATGAAATGCTTCCTACCTGACCTTGTACTTTCGCCCAGTCAAATCATTTGAAACTGATGTCACATATACACATGCCAATGCAAAATGATGTCGCATTTTTCATCTTCATGGTGAGCCTACACACAACTGGAGAGAGAGAGAGAGAGAGAGAGAGAGAGAGAGAGAGAGAGAGAGAGAGAGAGAGAGAGAGAGAGGAGAGGAGAGAGAGAGAGGGAGAAAGAGAGAAGAGAGAGAGAGAGAGAGAGGAGAGAGAGAGAAGAGAGAGAGAGAGAGAGAGAGAGAGCGTGCACACACACACACACACACACACACACACACACACACAACACCACACACACACACACACACACACCACACAACACACCACACACACATTCATTGATAGAAACCCATACACCAACAACAGCAGTATATAAACAGAGGGATAACACACACACACCACACACACACACACACACACACACACACACAACACACACACACACACACACACACACACACACACACAACACACATTGAAATTTATTTCCACCCCACACCTACATTAATTGGAATTACAAACACGCATGCACATACAAAGATC
>CM031611.1:19585442-19633591 GCA_018398815.1 Conus ventricosus | reverse complement strand
TGCCGCATATTCAAAGATGTTTTCCGCAGCATTGTGGTGTCAGTAGACAATGTATAGCAGCGCTCGGAAATCCTTGTCGAGCTTATGTAATTGGTGATTGTCCTAGCGCTTGATAATTTCCGATGACATTTGTAGGATTATGATTGTGCCTGCTAGGAAATTTTGGATACCCGGGTTCAATTCTATTATTTTGGGTTTTGCTTGAAGTGTGTTTGATTCTATTAAGCATGTTACTAAGTAATCGATTCTGAATTGTGACCGGTACTGGGGGTCACTAACGGTCGGATTGTTCGTTTGTTCGTTGGAGTGAATATGATTTATAATCCTATTGATCATTGCCTTGGAGACCCAGATGGGAAATGAATCGTGGGTATGTAACTCGGACAGTATAATCACTTTTATGTAGGGAACGGTTATAATTATGTTCGGTGGCTGTTGATGGAAGTGGAAAGTCAATGAAATTGGTTTAAATGTGTAATGGAACATTTCTGGTGAGAGAGAATTTGATGTCAAGGTGGCTGGTTGTAATAGGTCATGATTTAAATTCCAATCAGCTGTCGCACTTTGGGTTGTGACATGTAAACACTCAGAACCGTTTACTTTAGTGAAGCAACAAATACGTTATAACTGTATTCTTCTGTGGTAGTAAAACATTTCCTTTTTCACAGGTTTCGGCGAGTTTTCTGTACCTCCCCTACACAGCAAATCTGTGAGGGTCGGCCTCTCGGGTTGTGGGAGTTGTCACCGCCACTTCCACTGTCATCCCTCCCCACTCCTCTGCCGGAGTGGGGACGCACATGGAGCCGGCAGGTGCGTTCCGGTCGGGACGCCGTCTCCCCTTCTTCCACAGTCCGAGGGTGTAGCAGTTCCGAATTCAAGTGTGTTTCTTCAGGGTGGGCAAGCATCTTGAGGGCTCACCGCAGTATACTATCTGCGTGCGGCTTACGAGTGTGGGTTGGTGCCCGGTAGGTAGGGGACCGCGCTCTTCGACGCATCACGACTTTACTCCTACTTCATATCAAGCGCTTCAGTGAAGGTTTTGTGTTTTGGTCGGTGCATTGGTGTGAGGGCGTCGTGAAACAGAGACGGACGTTTACATTGTTATATTTGGGAAACGCTGTGTTGCCGTTGTTGTTTTTTTTGTGTGTGGGTTTTTTTTGGAAGTAGTTTTATTTTTGTGTGTGTGTGTCAAGTACCCGCCAGGGACTTGAATGAAGTACTGGGAGTGCAACATTGGGTTTCGGGTTACTTGAACAATTTGTTTTGAATATTTTGGGGTTAAGCTTGGGTGTCCGGATAGTTTGACACCGGCACATAAAAATTAGCATACAGCTTGAAAAAAAAAAAAACATCGCGTGGGCATCTCAGGTTTTATGAGGTATCAACCTTGTTTGGTATTTCAGCCTGGGGTTACCAGGTGATGTGATGAGTCACCCTTGTCCCTTCTGGTATTAGCCTTCAGTGGGCTGAGGTGTGTCTGTGCCTCCTGGGGGAAGGGTCGTTATAATGTAGATGTGCACCACATGCGTGCACAGGTATGCATAAGGGGCCATGCGCTGATGGTCGGGTATTGATGTTACTATAGTTGGATTCTTTTGGGGTTTGTTTGTTTTTTTTGTTTGTTGTTTTTTTTGTGTGTGGGGAAAACTGCCTGTGTGTGTTGGATATATAGAGGTCTTGGTGTTTCATCTGGCATCCTGTGGTGAGAGTGCGTGTGTGAATGCAAATAAAGCCTTCTGTTTGTGCACCGTATTTTCTTTTGTGTGTGTGTTGTGTGGCGTTCATACTCTCAGGAAAAGGGGGAAAGGGGTGGTTATAACGGGGGATATATTCATACATATATCCCTGTCTACTGTCTTATACAGTGACAGATGGGATATATTACCTTGATTTTATGCTGTTGAGCTGGTAGTGTATACTTCCTTGGGTATGTGTTTTTTGCTGTGCGTTGCGCGTTGAAGATGTATCATGATGTGTTACATGGATGTATTTAACGAAATGTGTGCTACCTTGACGTTTATGATGAACAAACTCAGTGATCATAATTTGCTTCATTGGCAGTACAGTGTATGATTTAAAACATACGACAGTACTGAAGCACAGTTACACACTCCGACAGGTACACGCTCCCAATTCATTCCCACTACCTCCAGTCCAAGGAAGGGCCCTCAGCACTTGTGTCTTTTTATGTTAATGACCAGTCTACCCAGTCATAGCACACACTGTTAGTCAGGTAAGAATTACTACCATCTGCAGATTGAAATGCTTATCGAACCCGTGGTGTTTCAGTCGAAAGACAAGAGCAAGCTATGGTGTAATGATTTTGTATGTCGCGGCAGTAATTGTTATACACCAAGCTGCTCTGACAATTGATGGAATTGTGCTCAAGTATGTAACGCGTAGTAGGCCTTAGGGTGGTGCGCGCGTCGTCCTCGCTCGCGCGCGCGCGCGCGCCGTCTCGCGCGCGCGCGCTCTGCGCGCCGCTAGCGCGCTCGCTCTCTCTCTCGCTATATATATATAGACAGTGTATCAGATATATGTATATATATGTATATATATATGTTATTTATACATATATATTTATATATATATATTTTTATATATATTTATATTAGTATATATAATTATATTATATATTTTATATATATATTATTATAAAATTTCAAAATGGAGTGACTGAGGCGGCGCGCCCGAACGAAGTAAAATTAAGAAATAGAGTTGTTTTCTTACCGCCAATGACATTGACAAAACAAAGGCCACACGGACAAGACACGATGCATTTTCAACCACTTGGGTCTTCTTTCAGGGCGAAAAAATAATTAAATCACATTTAACAATACAAAGAACGATAAAACAAAAAAGAAAAAGAACGAAAAATGACTCATCGTTGTTATCCATGTTGGAGGGAGGGAGAGAGACTAGCCGGTAAGCGGGAAATGCCATGGGGGATGATGGGAGAGGGAATAGGGGGGGGGGGTGGGGGGTTGCGTATGGGGGAGGTGTTGTGTGTTGATATGATAGGGTTGTGTGTCTAGTTTTATTGGGATGGTTGCTAATATCTTGTGATGGTTTGTGGTAATCGCAGTCGGATTGATATAATGGTAAGGGGGGAAAAATAATAAGGGAGGGGAAAAAATGAGGGTTGGGTGATTAAAATAACATGGTGTTTCGTTGGGTGATGAAAGAGGTAGTGGTGTTTTGCGTGGGTAGTGAGAAGGATGGTGTGGGAAAATGAATAAGAAGTGGTCAGTGGGGTAGGGGGAAAAAAAAGTGTGTGTGTGTGTGTGTTGTTGTGTGTGTGAGTGTGTGTGTGTGTGTGTGTGTGTGTGTGTTTGTGTGTGATTGTGTGTGTGTGTGTGTGTGTGTGTGTGTGTTGTGTGTGCGCGCGTGTGTGTGTGTGTGTGTGTGTGGCAAGTTAGGTGTGGTGTGGGTGTGTGTGCGATTTTGTGGAATATATAGTGGGTTGTTGTACAAGGGGTGGACCGGTGTACTCATGTACCTTGGGTTGGGAGGCAAGGGTGATGTGGGGGGGTGAGGGATATAGAGCAGGGCGGGGGGAGGAGGGAGAGTAGGGTGGTGGGAGGGGGAGGAGGAGTACGGGTGTGTTAGATCAGAGGGTAGGTTGTTGCTTGGTATTGGAAATGGGGTGTGGTGAAAGTGAAAGATGATGGAGGGTGGACAAAAAAAAAAAGTAAAGTGAGAGGGGGGGGGGGGGGGGGATTTAAGGGGAAGGTTAAAACAAATTAGATAAATAGATGGAGGGGGGCTGTAATTACGGTAGGAAGTGATTGAAGGGGATGTGGTGGTGGGGTATGTATGTGAGTGTGTGTGTAGGTGTGGTGTGTGGTAGGGGGATATTGCCAACTGGATGTGGAAGTGGTGGGTATGTTGTGTTTGGTTATTGTTGGGATAGTTGATGCCCTGGGGGGGTAGCTTGTTGTGTGACCAGTTTGGCAATGAGATGGGGCGATGCTGGCGTTGTGCGTTCAAAGCTGTCCACTCTGTGATCTGCCGAGGCTGCCTTAACTTTGTCATGGTCGATGTTTGTAGTTGAGTGCGGGTTTGAAGTGTTAGGGCGACGGGTTTGGGTCGGTGGGGCGGTTTGCTAGCCAGGTGTTCTGAGTAGGCGTGTGTGTCAAGTGTCGTGAGGTTTGCCCCCTATGGAGATTGGACACACAGCTGGCAGTGGATGGCATTGAGATTACCTGGTAGGGCAGGCATCCCTACGCTGAAGAGTGAGTTTAGATTTGATTAGTGAGTGTAGATTTATGAGGATAGATTAGAGAGTTATTATGAGATATTATTATTTTGTTATTGGTATAGATTTATATATATACGTTAGTTATTTATAAAGCGAGGGTTGAGTTGACTGCCAGTATACAGTATCTCAGTATTGGTTGTTTTACTTATTCTGCCTCTGTCTTAAGGCTGTGTCAGGGCCAATGGGACAGAGTCTGAACACAAAGGCTACATTCAAAATGTTGTTTTGCTCATTGTTATCAGGGGCAAAGGGATTGT
The DNA here is from genome assembly GCA_018398815.1 of Conus ventricosus. Lineage (NCBI taxonomy): Eukaryota > Metazoa > Mollusca > Gastropoda > Neogastropoda > Conidae > Conus > Conus ventricosus. Next base: position 19,629,073 of record CM031611.1, on the reverse strand, counting down.
CTTCAGTTGTGACCAAGCGCTTGCATAAACAGTATTAGTCTCCCAAAATCCCCCGATGTCGGAGAGTGTGGCGGCCCATGCTCCGGGGTTATCAAAAACGGTCACACACGTAATTGTTCTCTCCTCCCCCAAGCTCATGCATTTGTACCATAGTGTTAAAAATACTCGGCAGTTTGGATGATTACCCTTGAGTTTTTAGCCTGGGGACGACAACACCTACAACAATACATATACCATATTTATGAGAGGATACTGGGTTCTGGCAGTCAACCTCGATATATCTGTATTTATTTGAGATATTATATATATTTATATATATATACTATATATATATATATTTTATTTATATATATATTTGTGTGTGTGTGGGTGTGTGTGTGTGTGTGTGTGAGTGCCCCCGCGTGTGTGTGTGTGTGTGTGTGTGTGGTGTGTTGCATGTATGTGTGTGTGTGTTGGGGGAGGGGGGTGCGTGCATGGCGAGCGGGACGTGTGTGTGTTTGTGTGTTTCGTGTTGTTGTGTGTGTGTGTGTGTGTGTGTGTGTGTGTTGTGTGTGTTGTGTGTGTGTGTGTGTGTGTGTGGGTGTGTGTGTGTGGGGGTGGTACGGTGGACTCAGTCTCATTGCGGAGATCGCTAGCCCACTGTTGCTGAAATCCGTCCATGACATCCATGTCATGCCGATTGTCTAGTGCTTTTAAATGAAGACATTGAGCTGATCACGGAGTCCGCAGATTGGTTTTTGATGCCTTCATTCAGTTGAACTACTGGCTGAGTGTTACTGTCTAAACATGTTTCAAGAAATCGGTGTGGTTGATAACTATGCATCCTGAGGTGGTCTATTGATGGAGTACGTGCCTTGTATCCAGGAGCGATATGAGGTAAAGTTAGCAATACTATACAGTGAAAAATGCTATACAATACCAGTACGAGTCCTGTGCAGAGTGCCTATGGGTGGAATTCGGGGAGAGCAGCTTTCATATTCGCACCCAGCCCCGCCCCCCCCCCACTCCACCCCCGCCCCCCTCACGGCCACCGCACTATAGGGGAATCCTACCGCTCGAATGAGATCCGACTCAACCCAGCTTTTAGTTGTTCACTGTACCCCTGTAAACAACACCTTGATGTCATCAATATTGATCAGTGTTTGAAGACAAGGGCTACCAGGACCATAGCTCACAGAGATTGGCGTCTGTTATGGCGTTAAAGCAGTACTATTAATTTTGAATGGAGCGGCTCAATCTATGCTTGAGTGCGTATGTGCGTGGCGCACGCAGTGCGGGTGTTTGTGGGGTGTGAGTGTGGTGGGGGGGGGGGGGGGTGTGGGGGTGGGTGGGGTGTGTGGGGGTTGGGTGGGGGGGAGGGGGGTGGGTGTGTATGTGGGGGTTGTGTGTGTGTGTGTGGGGGGTGTGTGGGGTGTGTGTGGGTGGGTGGGTGTGGGTGGGATCTAAGGCGGAGAGCGCGGCACCACTGTAAATGACTCCATATGAATCAATTCATCCTGTGTGGATGGGTTTCTGTGTGATCCATATTCAGCCAACTAGTCGTGTGGTTAGAATGACGACAATGTGACGGATCGTGGCCCTCAGATTGGAGTTTAAGGACTTTTTGTAATAAATACTTCTGGTTGGCTATCACAGAACAGTCATGCTTGGCGTATCAACCGACACCATCGATGCCACCGATTAACAATCCCTCCTCTATACAGATCAATACAACACCCCACACCATGTGGGCCACTTTTTGCAGCTGAAGACGGGGAACATCATTACCCGTGGTCTGTATAGCCTGATTGGTATTCTAATCCCAACCAGTTATCCTTAAAGACAGGCATGCAGGATCCTGCAAGGGACCAGGGCAAAGACCACATGATGTGTGTTCAGTCAGCACTATGTCAAAGGTAAACTTCGAGTCGATTTCTTGCCGAAGTCTGGAGGGAAAAAAAAAAAAAACATTATGCCAGATACATGGGGAAAAGGGGGGCACCTGAGTAAACACCACTGCAGCGGTGACCTCTCCTACTGCTGCAGAAGGAGATGGATCATACCTCTACAAGTTTCCAGTGGACATCCAATCAAAAAACATATTTTGCTTGAGTAAAGGAAAGCCTTGCTGACGTCTGCGAGAGAACAGGTCGATTTCGACAAATGATGACTTAGTAGTTTTACCATCATTATTTACTCCTTCTAGTATTACACCCCCCCACTATCCCTCCATCCCCCACAACCTAATAAACCACCCATACCCCCCCCCCTCATCCAATTCCCAACAGATGTATAACTCTTCCCTTCCTGAATTCCAACCATAAAGTATCCCCCCCCCCACCCCTTCCCAGTATTACCCCCCCCCCCCCCCCCCCCCCCCCGTCCCCCCCCCCCCCCCCCCCCCCCAAATACCCACATTCCCCCCCCCACACATCCTGTCCATCGCCCGATGCCCCCCCATGCGCCCGTATCATATTCACCCCCCCGCACCCCCCCCCCCCCCCCCCCCCCCTCCACGACCACACCACCCCCTTCCCCCCCCCCGATGCTGTTGAGCTGGTAGTATAGTACTTCCTTGTGTATGGGGTTCTTGCTGTGCGTTGCGCGTTGAAGATGTCTCATGATGGGTTGGACTATGGAGGTATTTAATGAAATGTGTGCTACATGGTCAGTTTATGTTGAAAATTTTCAGGGATCATAATGGGCTACTTTGGCAGTTACAGTGTTTGTTTTATTAGGAATACGTTGTTCTCATAATACACAATCACTCACTCCGCAGGTACACGCTCCAATTCATTCCAATACTAGACTTCCATTCCTAGGACTGGCCCTCAAGCACTTGTGTCTTAAGATGTTAATCCCCATTCCACCCACTCAAGCACCACAACTGTGGGTTAGGCTGTTTATCTACCACTGCAGATTAGAAATGCTTATCTAAACCCGATTTTTACTGTCTAAGACACTCACGAGCTCAAGCTCATGTTTATACTTCAATATTTTCTTTGCTGTCATTGTAAACTACACCAAGCTGCTTTGAAAATTGCTGGAATGTGCTCAAGCATTTACCTCTAAATTTGTTAGTTTGTTATATATCTAGTAGGCACCTTCAGTCTCGAAAGACTTTGGAGTCTCGCTCTAGCTGTCTATTCTGGTACAGCGTCGGGTGTGCTGGCCTGCCAGTCGACGCGGGAATGACAGTCCTGTGGCAGAGGGCTCTGATCAGGAAGTCTGTTCGCTGGTCTGTCTGCCTTGGCGGCAGCACCTTTCTTTCTTCTCTTTTCCACCGTGCTGCCTCGAGCGAGTGTCTCTTCCAACTTGGAGAGAACTTTTTGCACAGTCTGTCTCCGGCGGACCGGTCGAGGGATGTTTTTGATTCCCAGTTGTTCTGGGCGATTTCAAGGTGTTAGGGCCCTCTTGCACACATCTTTGAATCGCACAGCTGTGGTCTGCCTGTGGGACGTTTTCCCTGCACTAAGCTCTCCATAGAGGAGGTTCTTTACGGATCCGTCCGGACATCGCTGCTGGGGGCACGATCATGGCCGAGCACATCGCATACGTCTTGTTTCAGCAGCGTGTAAATGCTGGTGTATCCGGTCTTTCACTCAGGACAGCGTTGTTTGGGACCCTTGTCCTGCCAGGTGATGTTCAGAATACCGCGAGGCTACGCTATGAAAAGAATTGTGCTTTCGCTTTTGTCGGGCACGCATAAGGCCAAGACTCGCTAGCCATACAGGAGGGTACTCACGACGCAGGCTCTCTAAATCTGGATCTGTTGTTTAGTGTTCGGGCGCTTGTGTTGTTCCATGCTTTCTTTGTCAGTCTGGTCATGGTGGGTGCACCTTGTGCGATGGCCTGTTGGAGCTCTGCGTCAGTGAGAGGTGTCTGTGATTAGTTGAGCCAGTGTTCATAATATTCAGAGTACATCGAACCAAAATTTGGCTGATAAGGTTGTTTCCTCGCAAACAAAACATAAAAAAAAATTACGGTCATACTAGAGAAAACAGCAATTACAGAATTTATTCATCCACATGTGAGGACAACGATGATTCGACCAAGTAATACTAAGGCACCAAAATCATGGAAGGGCACCCTATACTCTAACAAGTCTATTTACCTCACAAGAAACTATTCGATTACTAGCTGTAGACACAGAGACCAAACACTGTGGTAATTCAAAACTGCGTTCTGATGGTATGACGTTGAGCAAGGGAGACAGGCACAGACAGTCTCCAATGGCAGCCATTGATCAGTGTATCTGATGAGTAACGCCAAAAAAATAAAAATAATTAAAATGCTCTTGTACTGCCGGTCTACCCATGTCAGTATGCCTGGATATTTATGAGGTTAAACGTCGAATGCATGGAACACTAAGTTGTTGTTTTTTTCCTTGCTGTTGTGTGTATTTTCATCTCCTATTTCAGTTTCCACCTTCTCTCATTAGAGCGTCATGTATTAACATAACTGTACGAGAACAATAGATATCAATCTCGAGTTTTGAAAACGAAAGCTGCATTCTTAATAATATATTACATATAAACTGGACGATTGTTGCCTAGTCAGAAGTAACGAGATTACTATGATGATCCAAGATTGAGTGCCAGGGTCTGTATAGAAGATCTTGATATACATATGAGATCTAATATTGAGGAAAAGTATTGTGAAAGAATTGTATTGTGTTCCGTTCAATTATTGTCTTATATATCCGTTATTAAGTGACCGTGAAATGAAAAACTATACGAATGTAACTGTACTTGAATGAAGGAACAAATCTTTGAACCTATAATGGCCACGAGGTCATGCTCTACTGTTTGTTGTGTTTTCAAAACAGCAGGGATTTCTGTCTTGTCTACTGTAAACATTGATATATGGCAATGTTGTAAATTGTCCTCACCGGATGTGTTCCACCTTCTTCTACCTTTGTGTGGAAAGTCTTACGCGCTGGCTCGTCAAAACCAGCAAAGTGTTCACACAATCAGAATCGTCAGTCTGGTCGTGCTGACGTGTAGGGCGGTCCATCTGTTTAGATATGTCAGAAACGTTGAGCTTAAAATTATTATTTGAGCACCAAAAATGTTTTTCGGTGTAAGTCAGCTCTGGTTACGCCTGGGTTATTGCTGGCTCAACTCAGCGGGCTCTTCATGTGGTAATTGCACTGAGTCAGGTGCCAGTGGCAACATAAAGGGATGTCCTCTGGAACACTGTATGGTCTGGTTTAGGTTAAACAATGGGTTTAGTATGAAAGAGCTGATCGCAGTAAGAACATTTTCCAAACAGCCTTTGTCCAGTTTCTTTTTTTGCTGACGACCAAGATTTCAAATGCAATCGAAAACAGAGCTATGTCAGGATCCTAGTCGAGCTTAAAACTCTCCTAGCTGGAGTCCAGTGTTTATGGCACTCTCGATAGTTGCACACAAAAGAGACAGAAGTGGGAGCACAAACGCTCAGAATGTAACTGACCTGAGGGACTGAAAGAAGTTGAGGGACAAGACTCTTTCTGAATCGTGGTCTATTACTCGAGTTCCATTGCCTTGCTGTTGAGATTTTTACGGGTTTCATATACCTCGTCGAACAAATAGGCAGTTGTATTCCTTTTCTTAGATAGCCATCTCATTGCTGTTTGGTCTTCAAGATGTGTTAATTGGTTAAATAAAAGACGTAGTAGTTGTTAGGCTTTTCTTTTATGCGTCAATCCGGGTGTAGGTGATCAAAGATTCCTACGACATTTCAAATTTTCGCAGATTTTTATTTTTATTTTTTTTTTTACTGTTGTGCCTGGTGTGGCAGTTGGAATCCGCTCTCAAATTTGCTCTGAGCTCAGCAAACCCATCAGAAGGACCGTAAACGTGTTTAATCAGCAGAGTTTTACTAACTGCAGCTTACGCAGTTTGGATGGAGGGCAACAGTTGACTGATTTGGCAGCATTAATCCGACAAATTAACAGTGACACCAGCATCACTCTCAATCCCTGCATTGAAGTATATTTTCTAATGAGAGCTGTTGTATCCCAAGGATCTTCTGGTTGCCGCAAGCAGAGGCACGGATGGAGCTCCTCCCAGGGGACCCGCCAGGGCATGCGTTTGGATATTCTATGTGGCCTGCATGGCCTCATTAGTTCTGGGTCCAAATGGAGTGGCAGATGTTTCGCACGTATGTTGTAGCTTCAAGGGTTATGATCAGGTAGCAGGCGGCCCTGTCTAACCGATTGGTGATCCTCTTCGGTCTTCTTCTCTCTCCAAACAGCATTGGAACCCTTTCCCCATGGCGGACCATACTATTAATCACTGGAAGCCATCCACATACTATAGTATTATCCCTAAAGTCAGGTTTGCATTGCCGATACTGGATGGGGCGTATGATAGATTTGTCATTTTTCGTAATGGGCTGTCTGAAAAACCTATACATGCTGCATTTACCCATTTTCTATTTTGATGCTCCCACACAGGGGAATAGCCAGCAGATCCTCTTTTTCTTCTCGCTCTTCACCACCCAGCAGACAGGAGTTAAATTGTTTGTCTTCAGGGATCAAATGGTACATTAGCTTCTCCCCAAGAACGTTCACAGGAATGGGACTTCTCGCCTGCACCCCTTTTATAAACAAAAAAGGAAATACCAGAAAGAGAAACTAGAATAAAAGGAAGAGAAGCAGGAACTGGGATATTCTTCCCTTGGTCTGGCTAACAAGCCTCACCTTGATATCCAAAGCAATGAAACATGAGGTCAAGTACAGAATGTCTGGCCAGATGCCCATAGCCACTACTGCATGAGAAGGCTTACATGAATGGATTTCCCTCACTACTGTCGGATGGAAAACTCAGCTGCCTGAATCCCAGTAACACATTGAGACATGGACAGTCGCCGCTTTCAGGCCACTCTGGAACACAAGAAGCTATCAAATATTCTAAAGGCTAGTAAAATCCAGGTGTAGGTTCCTTCTCGCTGCTAAACGCAATGAGTTCCGCTCATAAACTAGTTCCGTAAATAAGCACCTTAGGGGTAAATACTTCTTTCTTTTTCCACATTTCTGCAACCACTTTGCACTTGGCAGTAGTAGTAACCGGAAGGTTGCGTATATACTATTCGCAGTTCGGCTTGTGTACCTTCCTGTTCATACATCATTATTTTCCCCCCTCCTCAATTTTCCTAATATGTTTCTTATTGGGTTTGGTCTATGGGCCGTTATAAAAATGAAAGAAGGCAGACATGGGTTATTAAAATCAGGGAATTGATAACTGCCCCCGACCGTTGAAAGACCTGCTCTCTGCAGTGCAAAAATACCTAAAAGAACACTGAACAATTGTAAGCAAAGCTAGCGTAGGGAATGGTTGAGTCAGTTTGACGTGCTAAGCATACGACGTAGGCGTAGGGACGTTTTACACACAACACACACACACACACACACACACACACACACACCACACACAATATATATATATATTATATATATATATATATATTATATTATAATATATATATATATTATATATATATATCTATATACTTATATATATATAAATATATATTATATATATATAGATAAAGAAAGATATAAAACAGGAACCCACTGTAGATTTTGAGTTTTATTAGTCCCAGAGTTCGGTTTAATAATAAACCGTTCGCTGGGACTGCATGTGATGTGCCAATGAAGAATGTTTTTTTACATGTGGTAGATGATCTCTGCCTAACAACAGTATGTGCTTGAGTGGGTGATGATTGGGGAAAAAATAAATATAAATGCTTCTCTTCAAAATGAGCCTTCAGCAAGCTCCCGTTATTTTGTCCCCATTCACCCACTCAGCACATTACTTGTTAGTTAGGCGAAATCATCTACCTCTGAAAGAATATGAAGCGTATCCCCCTATTTCTTCAATCGATGAATAAGAGCAAGCTTTGTTTTTAATTCAAGATTCTTGCAGTCATTGCCACACCAAGCTGACTCGGGTAAAGTTGCTGGAACGGTGCTCGGCTACTTATCCTTGGATTGTATTAGTTTAGGATGTTGTATTTAGTCCCTTGCGGTATCCATTCCAAGAACTGGCCCTCGCAACTTGTGTCTTGGAGGATATTTTTGATATTTTCGGCTTTTCACAAGAAATATGTAGCTTGTTGTGCTCTTTCATGATTTTCTTTTGCTTCCTAGATGTGCTCCCCTTTGGTTGGTTTTTTGAAAAACTCAACTAACTTACTACAGTTTTGCACACCAGCACTTTTCTGGGATGGCATTCTTCTTAAAATAAGAAAAGGCTAGAGGAGGTCAATTACCACATTTCCGCGGTCATGAGGAGAGAAAGAAGAAGAAACAACCAAGTTTTCGAAATCTCGGTATGAGCCAGGAGTTTATATGTAGTGAGTCTTCCTCCCTATTGGAGGATGTTCTCCCCTGGGAGAATGATGAGCTTGCTGAAGGGCTCATTTTTGAGAAGCATTTATTTTAATTTTTCCCCAGTCACCCACTCAAGCACATACTGTTAGTTAGGCAGCGAAGCATTTCCCTACCATGCATGATATGAATGCGTATCCCCCTATTTCTTCAATCTAGACATAAGAGCAAGCGTCTTGTTTATACATTCAATATTTCTTGGCAGTCATTGCAACACCAAGTGCTCTGTAATTGCTGGAACGGTGCCGGTACTATTCCCTCTGGAATTTTTTAGTTTGATTTTTTTAGTCCCTTGCGGATCCATTCCAAGAATGGCCTCACGCACTTGATGTCTTGGAGGATAATCTTTTTATAGTTTCTACTTTTCACAAGCAAAATGTGCTTGTTTTGCTTCCTTTCATGATTTCTTTTGCTTCCTAGATGGCTCCTTTGGTGGGTTTTTGAAAAAAATCACCAACATACGTACGGTATTGCACACCAGCCTTTGCTGGGATTGCATTCTACTTAAAATGAAAAGGCAGAGGAGTCAATTTATACTTTCCGCGTCACTTGAGGGAAACAACCAAGTTTCGAAATATCGGTATATGACAGGAGTTTTATTTGTTAGTGAGTTTCCTCCCTATTGGAGGATGGTCTTCCCTTGGTGAATATAGCTTGCTGGAAGGCTCATTTTGAGAAGCCAATTATTTTATTTTTTCCCCATTCACCCAACTCAAGCACATACTGTTGGTAGGCAGAAATCACTACCACTGCAGATATGAATGCGTATCCCCCAATTTCTTCTCAATCTAAGGTCATAAGAGCAAGTTTTGTTTTAATTCATTATATATATTATTTATATATCTAGAGATATTATATATATATTTATAATATATATAGTATATATATATAATTAGAGTTAAAAGACACTCAGAAAGTCTGTAAAAAGCGCAAACATAATGGGAGCGACATAACAGTTTAAAATAAGATTTTTTAATAGAGTAAAAACACCCTATCAACTTGTTTCGAGCTAAGTGCTCTCCTAGGGTATGTTATAATCTGGGCCCGCCACCAGTGTTATATAGATTCGTTGTGTGGGCGTTGGTAGCTCTGCCGTGTGGCACGTGGCCTGAATGGTTTTTTCTTGTTGGGGGCGCGTTCAGGGGGGACGTGCCAGGTATGGTGTATTGGACAAAGATTTCCATTTGTGCCTGCCAATTATTAATCATTGTTCTACTTTAGGTTCAGGGATGCTAGAAGGGGGTTTACATAATATCAGCCACTTTTCTGTGAGTACATAAGTTTGGCTTTTTTTTTAGAAATGTGGTTGCTATGGTGCTTGCTCCGTTTTTATATTTTTCCATGCTATGTTGTATAATTTTATTTTCTTACGTTTAAGCTTCCCAATATATTTACGTAGTTCTGTTTGGTTTTTATTTTTTTTCATTTTTGAAGGGACTGTTGATGGTTTGCATTTCGGGTCTTTCCATACATGGTTTGCCGTGATCCCTATGTATGTTTCTTTATCACTGTTGGTGATACCGTAGCTTGGTACAACAATGTTGCGTAGTGACCTTTGTTTTTCAGAGGGCATTGTCTTTTTTTGGCTATACAAGATATCCTTTCGGCATCCTCTTTGGTTGTAGTGTTTTTGGTTTTGTTGGAAGAATCAATTATGTTTTTAAGGTTGGGCATACACGAGTACGTTAGACTTGAAACGGTGTTTTTATTGAATATTTTAGATAGTACATGTTCTTTTGGGTGAATGTGTTTTAAGGATTCTGAGGAAATTCTTTTCTAGTTGGTTTTTTTATTCTTCCATCATATGGTGGGTTATATACATTATAATTTTTCATTTTCCTGTTTTTCTTATTGCTGTTCATGTTATGATCTGGGTTCGTATTGTATTTGTAGTTGTGCCACTTTTATTCAGCGCCTCTTGGTATTCGGGCTGTCTGCTGACACTGTTTAAATTCTTTCTCATTTGCATGACAGTTTTAGTTAATCTTTTGTTTACTGCCATTGGGTATGGTTTTTAAAACAGAGGGTGGATGGTTACTGTTGACGTCTACGATTAGGACAGGTGTGTCATTTGGGTGTTTTGTATGGTTTGTATGTGTGGGCCTTAAGGTCTAATGTTATGTCTAAATAATTAACTTTTTTGGTTGGCTTCTACTGTGATTTTTAGGTTTGTGGAGCTTTGAAAGATTTTACAAAGTTCTTTTTTTTCTCGTTTTCAAATGAATTTTTGGGTTTTATTGTAATGCGCGCGAGGCCGTCTGTCTGTATAAGCCACCTGTTTACCAAGTACTTTTGGTATATGAGACATCATGAAAAGTCCAACTAATTCACAAGTTTCAGCTCCATCAGAAGATCCCATCGTGACTAATCGAACGTGGAATTTCTGTGTTTTTTTTTAATCCAAGTTTCATTGTTGCTATGGAGATGGGTTTTTCTTTAGTGTGGGAATGTTTTCCAATCTCAGAATCTGTTTGATTTGTATATTTGTTGGCGATATCTTTGTGCTTTAGTGAGTAATTCCTCATCGATAGAAGGATAGAAATCACTATGTCAAAAGTAATGAAACACTGTATTTTTCGGTTTGTTCAATTCCTTAAATCCATTGGATAACTTCATATATATTTTTCCAGAGATTGTATTCAGTGGTTTGTTTTTATGTCCTCTATTGCTTTTCCAGGATTTTTGTTTTTTTACTAATTTTGCCTAATTCAGATTTGGGGGGTTTATTAGGGCTACAAGTAGCGTTGTTAGTGAAAGTTTGGTTTGTGATCTTTGAGGGTTATAAAAAGTTCTTTCATTGCTGTGGCTTCGGTCCTATCGCCTAAATCCATGTTTTTTTTATGGCGCACATGTTGCGTTCTTTTTTGCAGATGTTGTCATGTGTAGGTCTTATCTGCTTTTTTTAATAATTTTTCTGAAAATTTTTTTGTTGAACAAGAAGCTGTTATAACAATCAGGTTTCGAAATATCGGTATCTGCCATGAGTTACATGGTAGTGGAGCTTCTCACCATTGGAGACTGTCTCCCCTCTGGAGACTATAAGTTTGCTGAAGGCTCATACTTTGAGATGCATTTATTTTATTTTTCCCCAGTTTCACATGAAAAGCACACATCCGTTAGTTAAGCCAGGGAATGATCTACCACGGCCAGATTTTGAATGTTTATCTCCCCCTATTTCTTAATTAAGACATAAGGAGCAATCTTTGTTTATAATTGACTATTTCTTGCAGTAATTAGCAACACCAAGCTGCTCTGTAAGTTGTCTGGAATGGTGCTCTCGGTACTTATCTCCTTCGAATTTATTAGTTTATGGTAATTTTAGTCCTTGCAGTTTCATTCCTAGGAACTGGCCCTCAGCACTTGTGTCTGAAGAGTGTATCTTTTTTTAGTTTCTACTTTTCTCAAGAACATGTAGCGAGTTTTGCTCTTTCATGATTTTTTTTTTTTTTTTTTTTTTTGCTCTTGGGTGGCACCTTTGGTTGCTTTTTTGAAATCAAACAAAACATACTACGGTATTGCTCAACCAGCCTTTTTCGGCGGATGCATTCCTTCTCTAAAACTGACAAAGGCTGAGGAGCAAAGTGCCACTTTCCGCGGTCACGGTAGGAGAATCAATCAGGTTTCGAAATATCTCGGTACTCTGACCAGGGATTACATGTTTAGTGAGTTTCCTCCCATTGGAGACTGGCTCCCTCGTGGAGACTATAAGCGTGCTGGAAGGCTCTATACTTTAAGAAGCATTTATTGTATTTTTCCCCATTCTCCCACTGAAGCACATACTGTTAGTTAGGCAGAATTATCTACCACTGCAGATATGAATGCTTATCTCCCCCTGTTTTCTTCATCTTATGACATAAAAGCAATCTTTGTTTTTATAACTGGAATATTTCTTGCAGTCATTGCAACACCCAAGCTGCTCTGTAAATAGTGGCTGGATAATGCTCGGTACTTATCCTTGGACATATTTTATTTATATTGATATATTATATATATATATATATACTTATAGTATATATATATATACGTGCCGCGCGCTAAAACCTACTTTATGGTCAAACTAGATCCAATGTGGGCATGTGAATGAAGAGAGAGAGAGGAGTGAGAGATGTGAGATGAGGAGATGTGAGAGAGACTGGAGAGGTAGGAGAAGAGGCGAGAGAGCGGCGGGTTCGTACATAGTGCCTAATTATCAAGTGAAAGATGCTCTGTCATACCACTACTTTAAATTCAACTGCCCTTATTGCCAAAAATTGTTAACAAAGAAAAGAAAAATCGAATGCAAAGATTTAATACTAGTGCAGATAGGTCTAGTGGACATGGAAATAATTAAAGGTTTGGTCTTTTATACACAGACATTTCATGAAAATATTATCTAGGATGTTTGAATTGTGCTGTTACTTTGAAAACACTGTTTATGTTTAAGACTGAAAGCAGTCGTGAAATACAAGTCAACACCTGAACAGGTTGTGCAGAAGGTCAAATAAATTAAGATTGTATTTAACAAATCAGGCAGATTGTTACCAGTGGTAAGATAAACCCAGCTAAGTTAAGTTCTCAAGAGAGCTACACGGCATTTAAAAGGTACGGGCTGTGCGATATGTCATTCTGTACAGCAATACCATTTTGTTGTAAATTTATTATGTTTCAATATCCATTGATACAATACGTTTTCAAACAAGCGGTGACTGCCAGTCAGGGAGATTACCTTTTATTTCCCTAGGGGAAAAGACGGACAACAGAGTCCTCAGCAACTAGCAAATAATTTCTTCAGTGTTTAACATGCGTGGAACGAGTTGTGATTGGAAGCCATTTGGACCTTTAGGCTCCTGTGTTACTGAGGACAGCGTTGTGATGCTTGCTTCTGTTTTCACGCGGCTCGTGCTTTGAGTTACACCAGATCAGTTTGAGCATTGCTGAGGGACATTGTGGGAGCACCGGCCCAGGGACCACGGATTCGTTATAGAATGTTGCCCCCCCCCACCCCCCCCCCCCCCCCCCCCTCCCCCCCCCCCCCCCCCCCCGCCCCCCCCCCCCCCCCCCCCCCCCCCCCCCCCCCCCCCCCCCCCCCCCCCTCCACTTCAAATCAATAACCCGAGCATGTGCAGTAAAGATAGTTCATCACGGGGGAAGATTGGTACAAAAAACTCCGAAAACTATGTTCGAAAGATAGTCATACCGATTATGGTTCAAAGTCCCGATAAATACTTTAATGTGCAGTAATGTTAGTCACCAATTCGGGGAATATTGGTACAAACTCCCGAACATGTGCAGTTAAAGATAGTCTACAAATCGGGGAGCATGGTACACTCCCGATACATGTGCAGTAAAGTTAATCACCCCAATTGGAGATATGGCAACAAAGCCCAACATGTGCAGTTAAGATAGTCACCAATCGGGAGTATGGTACAAACCTCCCGTTTTTGTAATGTCGGTTAGGTGATGTAGAATTCAAAACGGAAGTACACAGATGATCAGACGTTTAAAGGTCATGTTTTCAGCTTGTTTTCTTGTTCGAATTTTCGTTTCGTTCGCTATTACAACTCTCAGAGTGCATGAGCATTAGCTTGAAGCAAGAGGACGGCTTAAAGATACATTGTACATCGGAGTAAAAAACAACCATTCTTTTTATCTTTCAAATACATGGCCTGGCTTGGAGGGAAGTAGCGTAGCCGATATGATTTCATTTTGCAATCACAATAGTTGTCAGGAATGAAATTAATATGAAAAATGACTGACCTGACACAACGTTTTTTCCCACTCTCATAGCGATTATTGATCGGCCATCCATTTAAGTCTTTCTGCAATGAACAACAATGGAAGCTTCCAGGCAAATCTGATCGGAAAAACAATAGAAAGGGTAACTTTATTGGAAAGTACGTAAATACTGGTAAGGGATCATTCAGTATTTTAATGATTGTATGACTCAGCTGGACCAGGTAGTAGGTAGCACACCTGTTCTTTGTCTGTCCTTTGACACATGTGATACAACACATTCAAGTGCAATGCGGAGCATGACTCTAACCTTGTCTGATCAATTTCTACTTTGATATCGCTATGACTCTAAGAAAATCCAATCATTATTCTCCACCACAGCAATGATGATTCTTTTAAAAAGATGGATTGGAAATAAAGTCTATGCGAGAAAGACGAGGTTGATTAGAGACTGCCATTCCACAGAAGAGATGTTAGATCACCAACTTACAGCAGTCAGCGTCAGCAGAAATCCTGTGTGCATGCAACTAAACAAAGGTGCTTTTCAAAATGTGAATATCCTACAATTGAATGTTCAAGCTTGACGAAGGGAAAACACAACGACACATACTTGTTGATTCCATAAAGAATATTTGGAGCAGATCCAAAATGCTTCTTACCCCCCCCCCCCCCCCCCCCCCCCATCCACCACGCCCCCTCCAGCAATTGTCTGACGAAGGAAAATACCCCTTATGCAAAGGAATGGTTCCATACGCTACATATGACAAAGTCTAGAAATTAAAACTTTTAGTGGAATGCATTATTAGTAACACTTAACGGGCTAATTAATGTGCAGAGAATGCAGAAGTAATTGTAGAATATTAGGTACGGGTATACTGTTACTTTAAAATAAAATCATGAGTTACGATGTGGGAATTAATCAAAAAATGAAAAGCTTAAACGCATGTAACCTGAACTTGTTTGTCTTTTGAAAGTTGTGTCAGTTTGGTCTTTATGAGAATTAATTTCCAGATCTATACGGAAAAGGAATCAGTGGCACTGTTGATATATCAGGCAGCGTTCCAGCACTGCATTTTAAAGCAGGTGATTACTTCGAATAGTTCCTTGGAGAAAAATGGTTTGCAACATTACAAAAATGAAACGAGTTATAATTCATCATTGGAAGCGAAGGTAAGCAGGGCTCAGAGATAGTTTCACTGGGCCACCGATATTTTTCTTTTCATGTGTCATGGTTCTTAAACACAGAGCAAAATTACCCTTTATTGCTCATTATTGCCAGTTATGAGCTTCCCATGATATATGAAATCAAGGACTCCCACGATATATATCATAAAAAGGAGAAATGCGGGATTGACCGGTTAAATCTAGACCTAAGGCTGCAAGAGTTTTACCCCAGTGACAAATTGTGCTTGAGCTTATCTCGTTGTCTCACTGGACTAAACACGAATATTCACAAATGAAGGTCACCAGGTAACATATCATTGTTAAAGATACTTTAAGTGACAGTGCTGAAGTGAACATATTCCCCAAATATTTCCTATTTACAAGTAGAAATTTCGCATCCTTTCTACACAGGAGATCTAGCGGTCCTATCAAGCTTACAACGAAACTGTAGCTAAATTAAAGAAAGACATTTGGAAAATAAAGAGAATAAAAATAAATTCTTCACACTGATGTTCCTTAACTTCCCGTTGAAATAAAGGAAACGGTGACATTAACTAAACAGATTTATGTTCAACTTCAGTAACAATCGGTAATTTTACAGATGTCTGTGACGACTGTAGCAACTCTCGAGTTCGTATAGTCTCTGGTCTTTATGGTATGGTTATGGTTTCTGTCGGGTGAACTTTGTAATGATGAGACACGTACAGATGACAAAATGTGGGTATTGGTACAAAAACTCTTTTTGAAGCAAAAATTTCCACACTGAATATATTCATGTAAAAATCCTGGAGGGCCAAATGCAACGAGTTAAATCGAAATTATAATCTGTTGCGTGTTGTGTGGAACTAGGGAGATGCCAATCACTTGTAACATTGATACCTCCAACATATTACGTTGTTTATGATATTAGAGTCAAAATCAGGCCATATTCACAACAAAATCTTCTTTTTTCTTACAGCACCACAGAAAAACAAATAGACATTGCTTTGTGTAACAAAGCGTGTTGTTTTATCCACGGGTTTAGATCACATTTGGGGAAATACATGGGGCATTTAGTGTGACTCCACCGAACGTTCATTACATGAGACAAAATGGACAGGTCGGGAGCCCGTGAAGTGACATTAATTGGCCTCGTTCTGGGCGTTAGCATTAAAGAACTAAAAATTGGACGTTCAGTATGGCTGCCTTCATGGCGGGATAAAAAAAAATCTGTGGGAAGTGTTCGCAGTGTTCAGCCTGCGTTCAACAGAAGAAAGAAGAAGAAGAAGAGAAGAGAAGTAGGGGATAAAAGAAGCAGAAGGAAGAAGAAGAAGAAAGGAAAGAAGAAGAAGAAGAAGAAAGAAGAAGAAGAAGAAGAAGAGAAAGAAGAAGGAAAACAAACAACCAACAACAACATAACAACAACAAACAACAAGAGGAGGACCATGAACAAGAAGAAACCACTAAAGCGCATGGCGAAAATATGTACATTTCAAAATTTAAACATGCAGGTGTTGTTATCAAGTGTGTGATTAGATGGTGAACACATACGGCAAGAATGCGTTCTCCCATGTGTGCAACATATGTTTTTTCACATGCAGATCGTAACAATACCAAGGTTGTAAAAATAATCTCGCTTATGCATGATGGAAAGTAAGTAGATTTGATCGGTCTATATAATGCAACCATTTACCTCGTGATGTAAATGTTATAAAAATGTTATCAATTCTACTTGACACAAAATTGCTTGTTATTAATCGGATTCGAATTGATGATGTAATGATTGCAAGTGGTAATGTTGTGAGATGTGAGCAGCAACAGCATGTGAGTAGGGAGAGAGGAGTGGAAAAAAATGGGGTAGATATAAGTGACTTACCCCCCCCCCCCCCCCACCCCCCCCCCCCCCCCCCCCCCCCCACTCACCCCCCCCACCCCCCCCCCCCCCCCCCCCCCCCCCATGACCCACACAGTCAAATATGTGGAACTGGGGAGGGAATGGAAATGGGCAAAGCGGGTGGACGTGGACAATGTGACTAGAGTTGATCACACAGTCGTGAGCTGTGATGAGTGGGGAGGGAGAGTGGTGACAATGACAGTGAACAGTATGAGAGATGCTGGATGAAAACAAGGTTGAAATATATGACAGTGATGGTTGTCATGAGAAGTGAAATATACAATAAAGAAAAATAGAAGTATAAACAAGTGGTGGAAGAGGGGAGTTTAGTTGAAGGTATTATAACAGCGGAATGTAAATGGAAGGAGAGGAGATTTAGAGTACAAAGCAGGTTGAAAAAATGATCTCGTCGGTCGGTGATGGATGGTTTGAGACAGTTTGTCAACCTCGGGTGATGTCGAGGGAGGAAGGGACTAGGCACAGCCCTAAAACTCTCTCAGCGTGCGGATCAATGTCATTCATAGAGCTGCATTCGTCACATCATACCACTAGTTAAAGGTCTATATACATTTATTACACTGGATCTAGAAAGAAAATTCAATGCATATGGAATCAAAACAAATAAAAACTTCTCTCTTTCCTGATCTGCTCAAATAAGTCTGGGATCTTATATATACAGTCTTTAACTTACCCGGGTCATGAATAGTTTTCTTACTTTACCTGGCACAGGTGAGCTTAACAATCTCACGATTGAGCAATTGTCGTGTTCTGTTTCTGTTTTTTTCTTGTGACTGTCACTTTCCACAAACACGACACTATCGGCTGGCATGGTTTTGGTCGGCTGCCGCCTGGTCAGGTGAGATCTGGTGGCACTAGCGTTGGTCTGTCGAGGAAAGTGGCGCGGGCCTAGTATGAGTGTTTTCGTACCCCAGTGAAGAGCTGATCAGTGACGAGGCTACATCGTTCGGTGCGCCTTTCTTTTTCCTGCAGTAACGCATCTGCTCTCTCAGCTCTCGAGAATGTCTTGGCGGCTTCTTGATCATATAGGGACTTGGGTGCTGGTCTGTGTCTGTTGGTGTTTCGTCTGGGCGTGGCCTCTTCAGAGTCAGCCAACGCTAGCCTCTTCTCGCCTTGTACGTGCTCTGCAGGACTATCCTCGTGATATGCCTCCACTTGGTTCTCTCCTCTCCTCCCTCATCTCTCGCTCTTCTCTCCTCAGATGATTACTACTCAGACTCCCTCTCTCTCTCTATGTTCGTTCTCCCCCTCGTTCTCCCGTTCTCTCACTCTCCCATCCTTCTTATTCGTTCCGATCTGTCAAAAATGGCGCGTGTTACCATGGGTCAGTATTGTTACCGGACACCCGAATGTATCTCCCTCTAATTCCAGTGGATATTCATAAATCATGGTCAGTCACGCCTACACACCTTACTCTCTGTGGTGGTCAAACCTGGTCATTATTGATTAGCTAGATTTCACCCCAGACCACCCACTACCTTCCCCCCTCTCTACTTAACTGGCGCTGTGTGGCTTTAACGTGTGGGCACCTGGTCAGTTGTAAATTGGCCAGATGAAGCTGAGCCAGCGCCACGACGTCTGACCTAACCCTTACCGAGACCTGTCGGTCAGCCACTCAGACTGTCTTGCTGTTCCTTGCTGTGCTTTATATTGGCCGGGGGGAGTAGCATGGACGCGTTCTTCGTGACGCCAAGTTGTTTGAGTTAGAGCTTTTGGTCCAAACAACCTGGACCACGACTTGGTTGTTCTATTTTTGACCGTGACAATTTCCCCCTTGCAAAAGATTATGCACGCTATCGTCTCATAACCACGGACAAAACAAAAAACAAACAACCGAATTTGCTGGACACACGCTAACGTGCGCAAAGTTTTAAAAAATCCTTTACAACCAACGGTTTATAAAATTATAAAATATATATTAGTGAAACACTCCATGAGTTATCATTGACGTGCGCTCTTGCGTTATTTCAATTCATTTTATAACGACCTCTTTGTGGGCACTATGCTATCCCCCTACCTGCGGTAAATTTGCCATCTCGTCTCTTCACCAAACTCTTATCGAAAAGCACAATATAATATGTCACGATCCATGACATCTTCATGAGGATTCTCCATCCTCACTTACTGCAAATAATGCATCACTTACACAATCGACTGTATGCTCAAAGCATAACTACATTCACACTGAACAAGTCTCACAAAGAAAATATGAACCCCCCCAAGTCTCACACACAAAAAATATGAACATAGCCAACGGGGAATGAACCCATATCAATCAACATAACTGGAATCAACACATATTATCAACAAAGCACCCCGGATATGACTGACTTCCTCTGAGTTTGACAGCTTGCTAGACTACGCGACTTTAAATAGTCAGCTCCGTACATTCTGACGGACCTGGTATGTACTAGCACTCGGTACCTGTAGGGCTTGCTATGCCTTTGCCCAACGACAGAACCCTGCTGTTTTTCAGCTGTGCCCTCCTGCAGGGGAATTTGAGTGGTTGGTGAGCTGTCGCCCTATCACGAACTCTTTCCCATACAAGTATATTTGTGGTACTTCTGCACGGCCCACTCCCCCACACGACAGCCTAAACACTCCTTCTTCACCGTTGCGTTACCCTTCTCACCACTTGTCAACTTGCCTGCTAGCATAACTCACAGGGAACTCGACCCCCTTCATGCTCCTGTAACAATACTGCACCTATCCCCACACCTGATGCATCTGTCCGGCAAACAAAAATGGTTTGGACTTTATCTGGTAGCTTCATGATGGAGACTCGGGGAACCTAGTCTTTCCAACACTGATCTGCAGTGGTTGCTTCTGCAGCGTCTGACCATCCGACCACTGCCGGTTTCCTGCCTTGATCAAATCACTGAGAGGGACTCGTGATTGCTGCGAAAATTTGGAACCAAACTCCCTATAGAAACCCAATAAAACCTAGCTGACTCCTGACTTTTGTTTTGGCTTTGGTCTCTCTGGATTTCATTCAGCTCTCCCACCTTTCCCTGTTCTGGTGCTCTGTGGTCGCCTCCGACGCAAAACCTAGGGAACTCCTACTGTCTAGCCATCATACAAGTGACCAATCCTGTATGGACTCCTTCTGGAATCTTAGGCATAAAAAATCTCCCTCTTCTTCTGCTGGTTTTTCCTTCAACCTCATCAATGGATTGCGCTGCGCCTATGTGCTGAGTCTCACGATCTGAATATATTGGCGGAGGGAAGGAAATTTGCAGGGAAAAGTTGTGGTTTCCCATTCCCATCAATTCCGGTTAATCCCGTTCTACCGTTTCAGTGAATGATGGTTGATATGGTACCTGCCAATGCACAGCAGCTTGTTTGGCGATCCGGGGGATGCAGTTGTAAACAGGACTTGATCTCCACCGTGGGGGAGTGCTTCCTCACCTGCTGTCATCAGTGCGTCGTCTGAAGACCCTAGCCTCCTGCAAAATGTCCTCCTTGCTAACCCTCTTACATGTCTCTCATACCTGTGCCCACCTGTGGTACTGGGCGCGTATTGGGCTAAATCAGTATCATACAGCACTCCTCCTGGAATGGTGTGTCCCAATTAAGGGGGATGTTGAAGAGGTGCCTTCCTCTTCACCCTCTTGTGGCTGTTATTTGACACACATCACATGACATGCAGAAGAAACGTTTTATGTCTGCCCAGTGCTCCGGCCAATGAAAAGTCATCCAATAGATTCGAGTCAGCTGTTTTGCTGGTGCCGAGCATGACCGCCATATGAGCGACTCGTGACCACTGACATGGACAGTGTCACGATAACCTGCTGGTACCTCTAATCTGAGTGGTCACCTACCTTTACCTGTTCTTCCCCTTGGTGAAACACTCGGTACAAAACACCCGCATTTCACAGAAATTCTGTTCACTCCTCTAACCTCATGTTTCTCTCCTACCTCTTGCCAAATCCCAAGACTCACGTGCGAAGGGTTTGTTCTGCGCTGCCTAAATCATCTAGGGCGACTCATCTATGCGGCCTTCCTTTGCCGGAACGACTAACGGTTTATCAACCTTTCCTCTCCTTCTTGCTCCGTGTTTGAAACTGCTGCCCCTGGAGCATGTCTACAACTCATGGCATCCCTGGGATCCCGTGCCCTGGAATATTTTCCAATGATCATAAATCATGAACGGGGGGTCTCCATCACCAGCGCCAGACAACTCGCTGAGATGTAAGGGGGTACGTATTCTTTTTAGCAACTGGAACTCCCTCAAAGAGGGCCTTCGTTTAGAGTACAGGTCTGGATGGGCCCTGTCAAATCCCCTTTCTCGAACCAGCGTTGTTCGGACTACACGCTATGAACAACCAGTGTCTCGTAAACACTTTCACCCTCTGTGGCCCAGCACCCTTCTTCCACTGGTTTACGAACCATCAGCCCTTGTGCCCGACCATCCCTGACACTGACTGCGGTACCAGTGCTAGCCTGAGGCTGCACTCCACCCTCTTCAGTACTGATCCCTTGTGGTTCCACTGCAGGTTCGTTTCCCTTGACGAACCTTATCCATCCTCTTGCAAGGCTGCTGCCTTCTGTGAACTCATGCGACATGTCCCTCGCCTCATGTCCCTTCTTGTGACATATGTGAAACCTCCGATGGTCCCTTTGCCCTTCCGTAGTGCCCACATGGGTTTGCAGGACTGTGCAGAAAACTCCCCTGGGTCTCCTATGCACTCTTCTACGGGGCCTAGCACCTGTTTCTCCGGCACCTGCGTGTGCCCCAAACTGCGCTCTATACACCTCTGCGATACTTCAACAAACTCTCCTGCTGTCTCTGGCTGATCTCTCTTTCCAAATGTATGGTTAACTCAGAGGCCGCAACTGACAAATCTGTTCCTTTCATGACTAGCGCTCTTGCAATTCAGCGAACTCCTTTTCGTACCACTTAGCTCTAACCATTTCTGCTAAATAGTGATCTAGACGTCCACCAAACTGAGTGTCTACGTCTCACCGGCTTGTAATGTAGCTGAACGAAAGTTCTTCCTGAACCCCTCCTCGGTGAGGTCAAATCCTTTCATCAACGATTCCTTCACAGCGCCGACCGAAATCGGACTGTTGTTCTGCTGGTAACGCAGTGAAATTTGTAATGCCTTACCGTCTGTAACGCCGACAAAATGACTGCCCACGCATTTGGAGGCCAACCCTGACTGGTCGCAAACGTTTCGAATCGACTGATGTATGCATCAATCGAATCGGCTTCCTTCCGAGAATCTCCGGCAAACTTGGGGTCGGGGGGACATAGCTGCGCACAGGAGTCACTGGAGATGAACTCCCATCCTCGGTGGTCACCTTTGTATTCTAACCTTTCTCTAACTTTAATTGAACCTTAATCTTTCCGTTTACGCTTCATTCTTTCTGTTTCCTGCCGCTTCCTTATTCTTTAGGTTTCCTGCTTCATTCTTTTCTGTTTCTGCCGCTTCCTGTATTCTTTCTGTTTCATGACTTCATTCTTTCTGTTTCTGCGCTTCCCGTATTTCTTGACTCGTTTCTGCGCGCTCGTCATTCTTTCTGTTTCCTGCGCTGGCCTTATTCTCTCTGTTTCCTGCGTTGCGCTAGCTTTAGTCCTTTCCTGCTCTCTTATTCTATTCTCTAGGCAACGGCGTTTTCCGCGCGTTCATCCCGTTCCATCTTTTGCTGGTTTTCAACGTATGCTCGCAAACTCTTCTCCCGAATCGCCTAATATCACGAGCGAAGTCGCTCACAAGTGTGTTCAATAGGGGTTGTTGTTCTTTTCCTTCGCCCCATTAATAATCTCCTTTTTTTGTTTTTTTTTTGTTTGAAAAGATTTTATTTACTACGACAGCCAAGCTGGTGGTTACCGACTCGAGTGACCGTATAGCACAATCCTATGAATGATTATATTAGCTTGGGGGACAAGTAGTTTAGTTTTTATAAGACGCCCCAAAAAAAAAAATAAAAAAAGGGGGGGGGGGGGCGCTCCCTGACCCAACTATGAGAGCGCATTATAGGGCCAATATGTGGAATAAGTACATGGGGCTGAAATTGCCAAGCCTAGTATTAACTATCTTGGAAGCAATGCCAAGCTAGTATTTAAACTTTCTTGGGATCATACAGGAAGACAAACCCCTGGTCTTAGGTTACAATACTTGAATCCACCCAGCCTTTCCTCTTGGAGAAGTTGATACAATTATAATAAATGGGCCAGAATATCCTGGGCAAGCTCGCCAATAAAATTGTCAACCTCGGGTGATGTCGATGGAGAAGGACTAGCGCACAGCCCAAAACTCTCACAGCTGGCTTACAATCAGTCATATATGCATCGCATTCGTCAGTACGTCAATGCTCAAACCAATAGTTAAAGTCATTTAAACCTTTACTACACATGATTCATTGAAATGAAACATCTCAATGCATATGGAATCTATAAACAAAATAAAATTTCTCTTTCCGGAACTCACAAAAATTATTTCTCTAAAACATCTTTAACTAACCCGGGTATGAATAGATTTCTACTTTACCTGGCCAGGTGATCTTAACTATTCACGAATCACTGTCTTTTTCTTTTCTTTTTTTTTCTTTGTACTGTCTCTTCAAACACGGGACACAACTGTGGCAATGGTATTGGTTGCTGCAGCTGGTCAGGTGAGACTGTGGCATGGCGTGGTCTGTCGATGAAAGTGGCGCTGGCCATGTATGGAGGTCGAACCCCAGTGATGATAGAACAGTGGACTATCAACATCGATCTGTTCTCCTTTCTCTATTTCCTGCATTAACCATTGCACTCTCTCTCTCTCTTCTTCTTGTTGCTCTTATCAAATCGGACATGGTTGCTTTTTCTTTCTGTTTTTTTTTCTTCTTTCTTTTTCCTCTTTCATTATCAGCAAACGCTCTCCACTTCTCTCCTTAGTCCTTACTCTCTTGCAGATATCTCGTGCTAATGCCTCCTACTTGGTGCTCCCTCTCCTCCCCCGCATCTCTACTGCTCTTCTTCCGCAGAGATTACACTCAGCCTCCCCTTCTCTTCTCGCTGTTACGTATCTCCCCCTCGTTTCTCCCTGTTCTCTCACTCTCCCATCTTCTTATCGTTCCGTTCTGGTCCTTAAAATAAGGGGGGCGGTACCATTTGGGTCAGTATTTGTACCCCTGACACCCGAAAGTTATCTCCCTCTCATTTCCATTGGATATTCAATATCATGACAGTCACGCCTACAACACCTTTTACTCTCTGTGGTGGTCATATGGTCATTTATTGATTAGCGAGATTGCACCCCCCCTCTCACTACCTTCCCCCTCTCTACTTAACTGGCGCCGTGTGGCTTAACGTTGTGGGCACTGGTCAGTCGACTAAATTGGCCAGGATGAGCCGGAGCCAGGCGCCAACGACGTCCTGACCAAAACCTTACCGCAAGACCTGGCGGTCAGCCATCAGACCGTCTGCTTGTCTCCTTGCTGTGCTTAATTGGCCGGCGTTGTGAAGACGCCATGGAGCCGTCTTCGTGGACGCAGATGTTGGAGTTAGAGCTTAGTCCAAACAACCTGGGACCACGACTGGTTGTTCTATTTTTGACCGTGAACACAGTTATTAATACATTTTCACCGTCATTGTGAATGTTAGTGGTTTGTTGCCAAAGCTGGATGCTGCTGATCTTGCACAGTTTGTTCCTCATTCAATTTTGTTTGCATGGATGCAAAATAGTGCTCCGAAATGATCTAAATCTTATTTAATGATCGTGCATTATTTTCAATTCTGCGTTACCACTTGCACAAGAGGGCAGGGGCCTCAGGGGGTGGTGGGGGGTTGTTGTGGGAGGGGGCGACGAGGAGGAGGACCTATCCCAATTTTCCTGGATAATCTCTGGCTAATGTACGTGCAGTACATACAAATACAAACAAGAAAACTGTCTGTGCTTTCATGGTGGACGAAGTTGTTTTTGTTGTTTTCTAAGATGTGTTGCATTATTGACGCTATATTCGACAAAAAATCATGCACATAGTACCGAATTACATGGAATTTAGTAATGGAATTCAGATATGTCAGATCAAATCCATCATATTCTCCACAGCAATGATGATTCTTTAAAAAGATGGATTGGAAATAAAGTCTATGCGAAGAAAAGACGAGGTTGATAGAGACTGCCATTCCCACAGAAGAGATGTTAGATCACCACTTAACGCAGTCAGCAGTCAGCAGAAACCAGTGTGCATGCAACTAAACAAGTGCTTTTCAAAATGTGAAACCTACAATTGAATGTTCAAGCTGACGAAGAAAACACAACGACACAAACTTGTTGATTCCATAAAGAATATTAGGAGCAGATCCAAAATTCTTCTACCCCCCCCCCCCCCCCCCCCCATCCCCCACGCCCCCTCCCAGCAATTTTTGACAAAGAAATAACCCTATGCAAATGAATGGTTCCTATACGCTACAAATTACAAAGTCTCAGAAATTGAAAACTTATAGTGGAATGCATATTAGTAATCACTTAACGGGCTAATTAATGTGCAGAGAATGCAGAAGTAAATTTAGAATATTAGGTACGGGTATACTGTACTTAAAATAAAATCATGAGTTACGATGGAATTAATCAAAAATGAAAAGCTAAACGCAATGTAACCTGAAATTGTTTGTCTTTGAAAGTTGTGTCAGTTTGGTCTTTAAATGAGAAATAATATCCAGATCTATACGAAACAGGAATCAGTGGCACTGTTTATATATCAGGCAGCGTGTCCAGCCCTGCATTTAAAGAGGTATTACTTCGAATATTTCCTTGGAGAAAATGGTTTGCAACATTACAAAAATGAACGAGTTATAATCATCATTGGAAGGAAGGAAGCAGGGCTCAGAGATAGTTCACAGGCCACCGATAATCTTTTCATGCTGTCAAGGTTCTTAAACACAGAGCAAAAATACCTTATTGCCTATTATTGACAGTAATGAGGCATCCCATGATATATGAATCAAGGCCCCCGATAAAAATGGAACTGCGGGAATGACCGGTAAATCAGACCTAACGGTGCAAGAGTTTATACCCCAGTGACAAATTTGTGCTTGAGCTTATTCTAGTCTCACTGACAAAACACGAATATTCACAAATGAAGTCACCAGGTAACATATCATTGTTAAAGATACTCTTAAGTGACATTGCTGTAATGAACATATTCCCCAAATATTTCCTATTACAAGTAGAAATTTCGCATCCTTTTACACAGGAGATCTAGCGGTCCTATCAGCTTACAACAGAAACTTTAGCATAAATTAAAGAAAAGACATTTGGAATAATGAAAGAAATAAAAATAAATTCTTCACACTGATGTTCCTTAACTTCCGTGAAAAAAAGGAACGGTGAATTAACATAAACAGATTTATGTCAACTTCAGTAACAATCGGTAATTTTACAGAAGTCTGTGACGACTGTAGCAACTCTCGAGTTCGTAGTCTCTTGTCTTCTATGGTAAGAGTTTATGGTTTCTGTCGGTTTACCAATGTATGATGAGACACGTACAGATGACAAAATGTGGTATTGGTACAAAAACTCTTTTTGCAAGCAAAATTTCCACACTGAACAATTCATGTAAAATCCTGGAGCAAATGCAACGAGTTTAATCGAAAATCTGTTGCGAGTTGTTGCGAACTAGGGAGATTCCAATCACTTTTACATTGATACTCCAACATATTACGTTGTTTATGCATATTAGAGTCAAATCAGGCCTCATATTCACAACAAATTCTTTCTATTCTTACCCAGCACACCGAAAAACAAATAGACAAAGCTTGTGTAACAAAGCGTTGTCATCCACAGGTTTAGATCACATTTGGGAAATCCATGGGGCATTAGTGTGACTCCACCGACGTTCATTACAGAGACAAAATGACAGGTCCGGTCAGCCCTAGTGACATTAATTGGCCTCGTTCTGGCAGCATAAAAGGAACAAAAATTGAACGATCAGTATGGCTGCCTTCATGGCGGGATAAAAAAAAAAACTGTGGAAGTGTTCGCAGGTGTATCAGCCTGCGTTCCCAGAAGAAAAGAAGAAGAAGAAGGAAGAAGAAGAAGAAGAAGCAAAGAAGAAAGAAGAAGAAGAAGAAGAAGAAGAAGAAAGAAGAAGAAGAAGAAGAAGAGAAGAGAAGAAGGAAAACAACAACAACAACAACACATAACAACAACAAAAACAAGAGGAGGACCAAGAACAAGAAGAAACCATAAGCGCATGGCGAAAATATGTACATTTCAAATTTACATGCAGATGATGTTAACAAGTGTGTGATAAGATGTTGAACAAATACGGCAGAATGCGTCTCCCATGTGTGCAACATATGTTATTCACATGCAGATCGTAACCAACCAAGGTTGTAAAATATCTCGCATATGCATGATGAAAGTAAGTAGATTGATACGGTCTATATTAATGCAAACCATTTACCTCGTGAAATGTATAAACATGTTATCAATTCTACTTGACACAAAATGCTGTTATATCGGATCGATTGTTGATGTAATGCATTGCAAGTGTAATGTTGTGAGATGTGAGCAGCAATGTAGCAGTAGGAGAGAGAGTGGAACAATGGGTAGATAAGTGACTAATGATGACCCACACAGTCACATATGTGGAACTGGGGAGGAAATGGGCAAAGTCGGGTGGACAATGTGACTAGAGTTGATCACACAGTCGTGAGCTGTGGAAGTGGGGAGGGAGAGGGGTGACAATGAAGTGAACTGTATGAGAGAAGCATGGATGAAAACAAGGTGAAATATATGACAGTGAATGGTGTACATGAGAAGTGAAATCACAATAAAGAAAAATAGAGAGTATAACAAGGTGGTGGAAGAGGGGAGTTTAGTGAAGGTATATATAACAG
Organism: Conus ventricosus; assembly: GCA_018398815.1. Lineage (NCBI taxonomy): Eukaryota > Metazoa > Mollusca > Gastropoda > Neogastropoda > Conidae > Conus > Conus ventricosus. The sequence goes on along the minus strand of CM031611.1, from coordinate 19,601,116 downwards.
CCGGAATGAAATGGAAGGAGAGGAGATTAGAGAGACAAGCAGGTTGAAAAAATGATCTCGTCTGTCGAGATGGAAGGTTTGATACAGTTTGTCAACCTCGGGTGATGTCGATGGAGGAAGGACTAGCGCACAGCCCAAACACACTCACAGCTTGCTTACAATCTCATTCATATATCATGCATTCGTCACATCAAACCACTAGTAAAGTCTATAACTTTACTACACATGATCATAGAAAGAAACATCAATGCATATGGAATCAAACAAATAAAACTTCTCTCTTTCCTGAACTTCACAAAATCATTTATATCAAAAACATCATTAACTAACCCGGGTATGAATAGATTTTTACTTTACCTGGCCAGGTGATCTTAACTATTCACGAATCACTGTCTTTTTCTTTTCCTTTTTTTTTCTTTTTACTGTCACTTTCCACAACACGACACAACTGCTGGCACTGGTATTGGTCTGCTGCCGCCTGGTCAGGTGAGACTGTTGGCACTGGCGTTGGTCTGTCGATGAAAGTGGCGCTGGCCAAGTATGAGGTCGAACCCCAGTGAAGATAGAACAGTGACTATCACATCGATCTGGTTCTCCTTTCTTTCTTCCTGCATTAACGCATTGCACTCTCTCCTCTCTCTTCTTCTAGTCCTCTTATCAAATGGACATGGTTGCTTTTCTTTTCTTTTTTTTTTCTTCTTTCTTGTCCTCTTCATTATCAGCAACTCTCTCCACATCTCTCCTAAGTCCTTCCTCTGCAGACTATCTCGTGCTATGCCTCCACTTGGTTCTCTCCTCTCCTCCCCTCATCTCTCTGCTCTTCTCTCCTCAGAGATTACACTCAGCCCTCCCCTCTCTCTCTCTCTGTTCGTTCTCCCCCTCGTTCTCCGGTTCTCTCACTCTCCCATCCTTCTTATTCGTTCCGATCTGTCCCAAAAAGGGCGGGTTTACCATTGGTCAGTTTTTTTACCCGGGACACCCGAAGTTAATCTCCCTCTAATTCCTTGGATATTCAATCATGACAGTCACGCCTACACACCTTACTCTCTGTGGTGGTCAAACTGGTCATTTATTGATTAGCTAGATTTCACCCCCACCACACACTACCTTCCCCCCTCCCCTACTTAACTGGCGCTGTTGGCTTAACGTGTGGGCACTGGTCAGTGTAAATTGGCCAGATGAGCCTGAGCCAGCGCCACGACGTCGGACCAAACCTTACCGAGACCTGTCGGTCCACCCACTCAGACTGTCTGCTGTCTCCTTGCTGTGCTTAATTGGCCGGGGAGACGCATGGAGCCGTCTTCGTGACGCCAAGATGTTTGATTAGAGCTTATGTCCAAACAACCTGGACCACGACTTGGTTGTTCTATTTTTGACCGTGACAATTTCCCCCTTGCAAAAGATTATGCACCCATCGTCTCAAAACCACGGACAAAAAAAAAAAAAACAACCGAATTTGCTGACACACGCTACACGTGCAAATTTTTTAAAAAATCCTTTACAACCAACGGTTTATAAATTATAAAATATATCATTAGTGAAAACCACTCCAATGAGTTTTTCATTTACGTGCGCTCTTGCGTTATTTCAATTCATTTTATAACGACCTCTGTGGCGCACCTTTTGCATCCCCCTACCTGCGGATTTGCCATTCTTCTCTTCACCAACTCTTATGAAAAGCACAATATAATATGTCACGATCCATGACACTTCACTGAGGAATCTCCATCCTCACTTACTGCAAATAATGCATCACTACACAAGCGACTGTATGCTCCAAGCATAACTACATTCACATGAACAAGTCTCACAAAGAAAATATGAACAAGTCTCACACACAAAAAATATGAACATAGCCAACTGGGAATGAACCCATACCAATCAACATAACTGGAATCAACACTATTATCAACAAAGCACCCCGGATATGACTGACTTCCCCCTGAGTTGCAGCTTGCTAGACTACGCGACTTAAATAGTCAGCTCCGACATTCTGTCGACCTGGAATGTACTGCACTCGGTACCTGTAGGGCTGCAATGCCATTGCCCAACGCAAACCCTGCTGGTTTTTCAGCTGTTTCCTCCTGCAGGAATTTGAGTGGTTGGTGATCTGTCCCTATCACGAAAATCTTTCCCATACAAGTATTTGTGGAACTTCTGCACGGCCCACACGACAGCATAAACACCTCCTTCTCCCCGTTGCGTACCCTTCTTCACACTTTGTCAACTTCCTGCTAGCATATCTCACAGGGGAACTCGACCCCTTCATGCTCCTGTAACAATACTGCACCTATCCCACCACCTGATGCATCTGTCCGCAACAAAAATGGTTTGGACTTTTCTGGTAGCTTCAAGATGGGACGGGAACCTAGTCTTTTCCAACACTGTCTGCAGTGCTTGCTCTGCAGCGTCTGACCATCGACCACTGCCGGTTTTCCTGCCTTGACCCAAAACACTGAGAGGACTCGTGATTGCTGCGAAAAATTTTGGGAACAAACTCCCTATAGAACCCAATAAAACCTAGCGACTCCTGACTTCTTGGTTTTGGTCTTTGGTCTCTCTGATTCATCACTCTCCCCCCTTTCCCTTTCTGGCTGCTCTGTGTCGCCTCCGACAGCAAAACCTAGGAACTCCTACTGTCTAGCCCTTCATACAGTGACACATCCCTGTATGACTCTTCTGGAAACTTAGGCAACAAAAATCTCCCCTTCTTCTGTGGTCTCCTTCACCTCATCAATGATTGCTGCTGCGCCTATGTGCTGAGTCTCACGCTGAATATATTTGCGGAGGAAATTTGCATGGAAAAGTTTTGGTTTCCCATTCACATCAATTCGGTAATCCCGATCTACCTTTTCAGTGATGGTGAATGGTCCCTTCCAATGCATCAGCAGCTTGTTGTGATCCGTGGGAAGCAGTAACAGGACTGATCTCCACCTTGGGGGATTGCTTCCTACCTTCCTGTCATATTGCTTCTTCTGAACGACCCTAGCCTCCTGCAAACTTTCCTTGCAACCTTTACATGTCCTCATACCTGTGCCCACCTTTGGAACAGGGCGCGATTGGGCCAATCAGATCAACAGCCACCCTCCTGAATGGTGTGTCAATTAAAGGGGGATGTTTAAGAGGTGCCTTCCTCTTCACCCTCTTGTGGCTGATCTTTTGACACACATCACATGACATGCAGAAACGTTTTATGTCTGCCATTGCTCCTGGCCAATGAAAGTCATCAAAGATTCGGTCAGCTGTTTTGCTGGTGCCGAGATGACCCGCCATGAGCGACTCGTGACCACTGACATGACAGTGTCACGATAACCTGCTGGTACCTCTAACTGAGGGGTTCACCTTACCGTCTTCCCCTTGGTGAACACTCGGTACAACAGCCGCCTTTCACAAGAAATTCTGTCTCACCTCCTCTAACCTCCTGTTTCTCTCCCCCTCTTGCCAACTCCCAAGACTTCACGAGCAAAGGGGTCTTGTTCCTGCGCTGCCCAAAAACTCATCAGGGGGACACATCTATGCCTGCCTTCCTTGCCGGAACGACTAACGGTTTATCACCTTTCCCTCCTTCTTGCTCCGTGTTTAAACTGCTGCCCCTGTAGCAGTCAACAACTCAGGATCCCCTGGTCCTTGCCCCGGTATTTTCCAATGATCAAATCATGAAGGGGTTTTTTTCCATCACCAGCGCAGACAACCCGCCTGAGAAGTAAGGGGTACTTTACTTCTATCTTAGCAACTGGAAACTCCCTCACAGTGCCATCGATTAGAGTACAGGTCTGGATTTGCCCTGTCAAATCCCCTTTCTCGACCAGCGTTGTTCGTACTACACCGAAATGAACAACCAGTGTCTCGTAACACTTCACCCTCTGTGGCCAATCACCCTTCTTCCACTGGTAACAAACCCACTCAGCTAGTGCCCTCCATCCCTGACACTGACTGCTGTCCAGTGCAAAGCCATAGGCTGCACCCCCACCCTCTTCAGACTGAATCCCTTTTGGTTCCACTGCAGGTCGTTTCCCTTGACGACCCTTATCCACCTCTTTGCAAGGCTGCTGCCTTCTGGAACCTCATGCGACAGTCCCTCGCCACATGTCCCTTCTTGTGACAAATGAAACACCTAATGTCCCTTTGCCCTTCCTTCTGCCCCACCACTGGGGTTTGCAGACTTTGCAGAAAACTCCCCTTTGGGCTCTTGCACTCTTCTCAAACCCGTGCCTAGCACCTGTTTCTCCTGCACCTTCGTGCCCAAAACGTGCCTCTCTATACACCTCTTTCGAACTTCAACAACTCTCCTGCTGTCTCTGGGTGTCTCTCTTTCAAATGTATGGTTAACTCGGGCCGCAACCTGACAAAATCTGTTCTTTCATAACTAGCTCTTTCAATTCAGCGAACTCCTTTTTCGTACCACTCAAAATCTAACCATTTCTCAAAATAGTGATCTAGACGTGCACCAAACTGAGTGTACGTCTCACCTGCTTGTAATTTAGCTGAACGAAATTTCTTCCTGAACCCCTCCTCTGTGAGGTCAAATCCTTCATCAACGATTCCTTCACAGCGCCGAAATCAGACTGTTGTTCTGCTGGTAACGCAGTGAAAATTTGTAATGCCTTACCCGTCAGTAAACGCCGACAAAATGACTGCCCACTCTTCTGGAGGCCAACCCTGACTGGTCGCAAACGTTTCGAAACGACTGATGTATGCATCAATCGAATCGGTTCCTTCCGAGAATTTCGGCAACTTGGGTCGGGGGGCATAGCTGCGCACAGAGTCACTGGAGACTGAACTCCCATCCTCGGTGGTCTCCCTTTGTATTCTAACTTTCTCTAACTCTAATTGAACCTTTAATCTTTCCGTTTCCTGCTTCATCTTTCTGTTTCCTGCGCTTCCCTTATTCTTTCTGTTTCCTGCTTCATTCTTTCTGTTTCCTGCGCTTCCCTTATTTTTTTCTGTTTCCTGCTTCATTCTTTCTGTTTCCTGCGCTTCCTTATTCTGTCTGTTTCCTGCTTCATTCTTTCTGTTTCCGGGCGCTTGCCTTATTCTCTCTGTTTCCTGCGTTGCGCTAGTTTTTAGTCCTTTCCTGCTCTGCTAATGCTATCTCTACGGCAACACGGCGTCTTTCCGCGCGTTCATCCCTTTCCATCTTTTGCTGGTTTTAAACGAATGCTCGCAACTCTTCTCCGAATAGCCTAAAATCACGAGCGAACGCTCACAAGTTGTTCAATAGGGGTGTTCTTTTCTTCCGCCATTATATCTCCTTTTTTTTTTTTTTTTTTTGAACAAGATTTTATTACTACGACAGCCAAACTGGTGGTTACCGACACGAGTGACGTAATAGCACAATCCTATGAATGATAAAATTAGCTTGGGACAACGTAGTTAGTTTTTTATAAGACGCCCAGCGCCTGACCCAACTATGAGAGCGAATTATAGGCAATCTGTGCGAAATAAGTACACTGGGGCTGAAATGCCAAGCCTAGTATTAACTATCTTGGAAGCAATCCCAAGCCTAGTATTTAAACTATCGGGGAAACATACAGAAAAGACAACCCCTTGTCTTAGGATTCAATACTTGAATCCCACCCAGCTTCCTCTCTGAGAAGTTGAACAATTAAAATTTAATGGGCCAGAATATCCTGGCAAGTCGCCAATAAATTGTCACCTCGGGTGATGTCGATGGAGGAAGGACTAGCGCACAGCCCAAAACCCACACTCACAGCTTGCTTACAATCTCATTCATATATCATGCATTCGTCACATCAAAACCACTAGAAAAGTCTATAACTTTACTACACATGATCATAGAAAGAAACATCAATGCAAAAGGAATCAAACAAATAAAACATTTTTCTCTTTCCTGAACTTCACAAAATCATTTATCTAAAACATCATTAACTAACCGGGTATGAATAGATTTCTACTTTACCTGGCCAGGTGATCTTAACTATTCACGAATCACTGTCTTTTTTCTTTTCCTTTTTTTTCTTTTTACTGTCACTTTCACAACACAAACACAACGCTGGCACTGGTATTGGTCTGCTGCCGCCTGGTCAGGTGAGACTGTTGGCACTGGCGTTGGTCTGTCGATGAAAGTGGCGCTGGCCAAGTATGGGGTCGAACCCAGTGAAGATAAAACCCAGTGACTATCACATCGATCTGTTCTCCTTTCTTTCTTCCTGCATTAACGCATTGCACTCCTCTCTTTCTCTTCTGTCTGCTCTTATCAAATGGACATGGTTGCTTTTCTTTTCTTTTTTTTTTTTCTTTCTTTTCCTCTTCATTAGTCAGCAACCCCTCTCCACATCTCTCCTAAGTCCTTCCTCTGCAGACTATCTCGTGCTAATGCCTCCACTTGGTTCTCTCCTCTCCCCCTCATCTCTCTGCTCTTCTCTCCTCAGAGATTACACTCAGGACCTCCCCTCTCTCTCTCTCTGTTCGTTCCCCCCTCGTTCTCCCGTTCTCTCACTCTCCCATCCTTCCCTTTTTCGTTCCGATCGTCCAAAAAAGGGCGAGTACCATTGGTCAGTATTTTTACCCCTGACACCCGAAGTTATCTCCCTCTAATTCCATTGGATATTCAAATCATGACAGTCACGCCTACACACCTTACTCTCTGTGGTGGTCAACTGGTCATTTAATTGATTAGCTAGATTTCACCCCCACCACACACTACCTTCCCCCTCTCCTACTTAACTGGCGCCGTGTGGCTTAACTGTGGGCACTGGTCAGTGTAAATTGGCCAGATGAGCCTGAGCCAGGCGCCACGACGTCTGACCAAACCTACCGAGACCTGTCGGTCCAGCCACTCAGACTGTCTGCTGTCTCCTTGCTGTGCTTAATTGGCCGGGTGAGACGCATGGAGCCGTCTTCGTGACGCCAAGATGTTTGAGTTAGAGCTTATGTCCAAACAACCTGGACCACGACTTGGTTGTTCTATTTTTGACCGTGACACAGTTATTAATACATTTTCACCTTTCATTGGAATGTTAGTGGTTTGTTGCCAAAGCTGGATGCTGCTGATCTTGCACAGTTTGTTCCTCATTCAATTTTGTTTGCATGGATGCAAAATTGTGCTGAAATTTGATCTAAATCTATTTAATGATCGTGCATTATTTTTCAATTCTGCGTTACACTTGCACAAGAGGGCAGGGGGTGGTGGGGGTTGTTGTGGGAGGGGGCGAGAGGAGGAGGATATCCCATTTTCCTGGATAATCTCTGGCAATTTACGTGCAGTACATACAATACAACAAGAAAACTGTCTGTGTTTCATGTTGGACGAAGATGTTTTTGTTTGTTTTCTAAAGATGTGTTGCATTATTGCGCTTATATTCGACAAATCATGCACCATAGTACCGAATTAATGAATTTAGTAATGGAATCGATATGTCAGACGAGTATAGTTATCCTCATGTATATTTCTGTGGAAATAAAATGCCAGTATATCAGTTACCATTACCGGAATTATCACTGAGAATGAATTGCAGGTGCACATTGAAAATATTCTACGGATGAAAAATTGATAATGTTAGGATAAGACACTAAACACAAAGGGCTAAAATGTATTAATCGTGTGCAGTGTATTAAGCATACCCGATTGGACTATACATGATGACATGGAAGGCCAAGCTTCTGATCAAGGAAGTAAAAACACTATATGGACTATAATTATAGACTACTATTTGGCGCCCCGTAAATCTTTTTGAGACATTTGAAGGAACGCTCATCCTTTATGCTGGAGAAAAAAAAATCTAATTATTTGTCCCTTGTACTGTACACTGAAAAATTAAATGCTTTAAACATGATTGAAACAAATTCAAAGTAGATCTAAATGAATGATATGTTTAAGTTTGTTTGCAAGAAAGCTATGAGAAAAACACTTTTAGTTCCATATGAACACGAGAGGTTAAGGATCAGCTTGATGCTGTTGAAAATCTATCTTGTCTCATTGAATGTACAATGAAGCTTAAAGCAAATTTAATGATATTGAAAAATGAATTTTTCTACGCCATGAAAATTAAACTACCTGAAAGTAGAAACATAACGAGGACTTTGATAATGAATGTAGACTGCAGAAACACAATGAACACCAGTTATTGAAGACGTGGAGAAACGATTTGTCTTTCTGCATTTTTAAAACCGACCATAGGATTTGTTAAAAGTGTTTTTTTCAAAAAAAAGATACACATTTTTAAATGTCACACTGTCACTTTTGCATACCCGCATTCATGACAGCATTTACTCCATACGCACACGCAATTTTTCCAAACAACCAAAAGGGCCACTACCGAATGTTTTTCTTCTCCCCCTCTCCTTCAGGGAAAACAATTTACTAAATCATCAACCACTTGTAAACAGATTTTTACAACTGTATCTCTCTCCACACTGAGGGACAATAAATCTGCACACATGTATCTCTCCTCACACCGAGAGACAAATCAATCTTCACACATGTATCTCTCCTCACACCGAGAGATAAAATAACCTAGTTCCGCTTCTATAAAGCTATGGCCTTCACATTCCGTTATCCAAAAATCCGAACCAGGAGAATACATAACTCCCGTAATCACTGAGGACTGCCTGCCTCAAGTAAAAAGCTTCCCTGTTTTCTCAATTCCCTGTCTCTCTCTCTGAACAATATACGGGCCCCCCCTCGAACTCTCTTGTCTGGAGATACGAGTCTCGTCTTCTCTTCCGCGACTTCCTCTGTCTCTTGCGAATGACGAGCTTCAACCTCTCCCTGGAGTTGGAAATGGCTGGGGCTGAACTACCGGTATTTTTCCCCACACCATGGCCATCTTCAACCACCTCAGGGGGCGAAAAGATGAAGGGTGAAGGGCGAAGGGTAAAGGGTAAAGGGTGAAGGGCTGAAACACGAATAAGGTTCGTGTAAGTAACCTGCTTCTCAATTCAACATATAAATTCTTTCTCTCTTCTTTAAGTTTCCCCCTGTAGAATTTTCCCCAACTATCTATCGCTCCCCTTTGGTAATGACTGGTCAGCAAAGAGGACCACCGTCTGACAGGTTCGAGTCTCTAGGCCCCCTGCTGGTTAAAATGACTCTTTCCCCCTTCTCCTAGTGAGTGCATACTCAGTGTTCAAAACCCCATGACCAGCACCTACCTTACCAGCCCTTGTTTAAACTATCACTCAGTGGTCCTTTCACCCAATGACCACATTCGTTTCTTGAATGAGTCATACTCACAATTATTTTGGGGACGCCCCCCTCACTAGTCAACCATAGAATATTCTTCCTTTAGTTGTGGCATGGGGAAAATGATTCATATCACTAACTACATGCGATGGAGCGTCACATCCCTTGATTGAGGCAAACGTCACATGACACCCCCCATCCTGGGATGAAAAATTTTCTCCAGAAAATTTTTTAAAGGAAATAAATAACTTCACTTAAACACTCTCAGCCATAAAATCTCAAAATGTGTAACCATCGCACATAAATTCACCAAATTAATAATCAACGTATAGAATCAACATCATGATCCACCATAAATAGCATATTTCGACTTTCAATCTTTAAAAAAAAACATTCATAATTGATCACCACATCTCACAAAATACATTTCAAAAATTTTCATGGATAAAAAAATTAGGGATATTAGCAATTCAAAGTACAAATTGTGTTCATACATTAAGATGTGAAGCACATATTTTCCATCGATCTTTGTCTCACATCATATGTTTCAAAACCCTCAGAAAATGAGATACTTCCAAGTGTGAATGTTTCTCAATAGACATGTAAACAAAATAAACATAGTTTAAACATGTCTCTTTCCCCACATGTAATGTTATAGTCCATTGAAAAGTCACATGCTTCCCATTGTTGAAAATGACAAATGAAAACAATTGGTTTGTCTCATTGCACATCAAAACATGTGTATATACATTTCTAAAGAGTTTTTGCTCATCACACATACATATAATTCATCTTCACAAGCAAATTAGACATAAAATAGTACTTGATTTTTTCCATTGTTTACCAAAGAATAAATTATGTATTTACATCAACATCAAGTAGTTTTTTTTGCTTGCAAAAACATATAGTCACTTCAATAAGCAAATTATGCATAAATACCACTTGATTTAAATCGTCAGTAGCATACAATGCCCCGTCAAAAGTGATCATACCGTAATCAAAAAGAAAGACAAAAAACGGGAATAGTTTTTCCCCTTGAAGACAGTTACATTTGTCCATAAATTATTCACGCACGTGCCCAACAAATCTGCCTTGACATTTTGTGTTCCAGGCACTGGTTCCCAGTTAAACTGGAATTCCTTTTGTCAAGTATACTTTCACAAAATAATTCCTTCTGAGAGCTGCCACAGAAGTTCTTCAATGTCTGGGATGGGCTCGGCTTTCGAACACAGTGATTTTATTTACTTTTCTGTAATCGATGCGAAAACGCACCGATCCATCAGGTTTGTCCACCAATACAACTGGTGAGCTGTACGGAGATGTAAAGGTTCTATCACCTTTAAACCCAGCATTACATTGATTTCTCTCTCAACCACCTCTTTTTTTGCAAATGGGAGGGGGTAGGGTCTGGTTCGCACTGGTATTTCAGAATTTAAACTGAATACTATGGGGTTCAATACCATTTACTGTACCGGGGTATCCGTCAACACATCCTGAAAGTCTTTCAAAATGTCTTTGAGCTGTTCTGTTTGACTTGTAGACAAATCATTCGACAGAACCACATCCTCATAGGTTTCAGCTTTGATAGACAGAATAGAAGGGGGACAACATCATCTGCACGGGGTAGATGTTAACACTCCTACATTTGCTGTTTCATAACCTTTGATCTGTCCCTGTACGTTAATTGGGTACAAATTCATCACTGATAATGTTGTCTGTTGACATCAGTTCTGACACAGGACATATCCACTCAACTGACTGGGATGGAAAACATTTGTACGTTCAACATACCTTTCAACATGTTCACATGAATACTTCTCGTGTTTTGCCATTTTGATTTTATAATTTACTTCAGAAAGTTTTCGACCACCTGAAAAGGACCCTTCCACATAACACGAAGCTTGTTATGTTCATCAGTGGTAGTACAAGGACTTTACCCCCTACACTGAAGGAACGTGCCTTTGCTTTTCTGTCTGCAAAGACCTTGTACACATCTGTTTTTCTTTCAGCTGACAGTTGAGCAAACTCACATGCATCCTTCAAACGATATGCAGTTCATAAACGATTGGTAAACAGTTTTACTGTCAGGTATGTCCGTCTTTTCCTCCATTGTGTCATCAATAGATTCAAAGGTCCCTTGGTGAGTGTCCAAAAAGAAGCTCAAATGGGGGAGAATCCACCCGTTTCTTTCCCGGCATTTCCTGTATGCAAAAAAGCAAACCCGGTACAAAACGATCCATTCTGGGGCTCTTCCTTGCAACCTTTCTCAACATGGACTTCAACGTTCCATTTGAAACGTTCAACCATGCCATTCGATTGGGGATGATATGGCGTGGTTGAAATGGAAGAGATTGACAACAGTCTGTAAATTTCTCTCATGAGATCAGAAATGAATTGGTTCCACAATCCAGAGAATTTCGTCTGGAAGACCCACTCTGGAAAAATCGCAAGTAAGGCTTCAGCGACAGATACTGTATCAATTTTCTTCAGTGGAATCGCTTCTGGATACCTTGTCCCCGTATCCACCAAAGTCAAGTTTATAGCGATACCCCAAAGAAAGACAGGGGTAAAGGTCCAACAAGATCAATAGCTACCTTCCGAAATGGAACGGAAATGAGAGGCATTTTGTGCAAAGGTGCACATGGGACGCGACCTTTCTAAAGATGTCTTTTGGCAGTTGTCACATGAGCGGCAGTATTTCGTAACTTCCTTGTGACACCCGGCCAATAAAAAGAATAAAGAACTCTCTTAATTTTTCTTTTGATCCCCAAGACCAGCGAACAATGCATCATGAGCCGTGGTGCAGCACTGTTTCTCTAAGTGGTTTTGGAACCACAACCTGTCTGTCGTCCTGTCCAGGTAAAACACCTTTTGAGAATGTTAGAGTCCAGTATGTACGTTGGTTTGCCCGGGTTTTGTACGTCAGTGACAGTCTGTTTAGCAGCGAAAGTATTGTCGTTAGCGTCCGTCTTTTCCTGCATTTCTTTTAAATCATCTGGGGTAATCTGGAGTTCATCCCGTTTTGAGACTTTTAGCGGCTTTGTAGCCTTTCCCTGCTCTATGACATTTGATCTAGTACTCACAAGAAAAGGGAACAAACGACCCTCCAGCACCACCATGTACTGTAGCGACACCTGGCAATTTGCCCAAGACAAGTCGCAGACTGGGTTATCAATGACACAGGCGGTAAGAAATCCGGAGTAGTACGGTGTGTCGACTGAAATTTTCGCCAGCGGAACGTTTCAATCTTGCCCCCAAACGACCTACACTTTGGACAAGTGTTGAGATACTGGGTCTTGAAGCACGAAAGATTTCCGTACACCAGCAGTGGGCACCCAGTGTCTCGCAAAACCGAAGCCTGCAATCCATTGATGGCTCCGTTTTCTAACACCAGTTTCCCTCAACAGATTGATCTGGTGTCAAAAAAAAGGCCTTCTTCACAATCAGTGGAGACTAATGCGGTTTTTAATCACCCGGTCTGAAAGGGCAATTCTGTTTCAGATGGAACTTGCCATCACAAAAGAAACAGCGCATTGTCTGATCGGCAGCTGACTGATTTTGTTTAATTCTGTTATGGCCACGAAATGGCCCAAAAGGTCTACGTGGGGGTCGTTGTCCACGACCTCGGGAAAGTTTGCTGAGAAGTAACGGGTCTTCCCGGGGGTGAGTACTGGTATTGACGAAAGTCACTCGAACCGCGGAAAGATCCCTGTCCGTTCCTAGGATATTATCCTTGAGGACTCAAAATGACCCACGATTTTCCTTTCCTGTAACATTCCCTGTCCCGATGGGATGTACATGACGCATGAGACTCAAAGATGGAAAATTCTCCTTTCCTAGCCACGCCCTTATCTGGGTGAGCGATACAATATTGATCAGCCATCGACACATTTCCTCAACGTTTTCAAATTGCCTTTTTTTTAAGGAAAGTGGCCAGATCTTTGCTCACGCTCTGAAAAAGTTGTTCTCTAAGAAGGAGATCTCGCAGTGACTGAAAAGTCTTGTTCGTTTTAGATAAATCGATCCATCGATCCAAACAATGACTCATGCGGATCAGAAACGACGGAAAACGATTCTCCTTTTTCAGGGCGCACCCGAACGGAAACGTTCGTGAAAACGATCAGCAGAACATTGAAATTTCTTGAGGAGTTCTTCTTTTAACTGATCCCAAGTTAAATTTTGTTTCGCTGCAAGTGGGGTGGTACAATGTCAAAGCGCTACCCTTAAACAACGACGCAATTATACAATGTCCACTTTTCCTTTTGCCAACCACAAGACGTTGCGTGACTTTCCAAAACGGAAAAGAAAATCAATGTCATCCGTTTTTTCCTCAAAAGGGGGCAACTTTGGAATATATGCCGCTTTTGGGTTTAGGCATGGCTGCGGAACCGACTGGGGGAACTGGTGGAGGTTCTCTCGAAAGCCTGGATTCTTTTAATTTTTAGCATCAGTTTTCTAGTTCTAACTGCCTCAACTTAAATTGACGTTCTTCAGCTTCAGCTTCCCCCTGTAATCTTTTTCTTCAAATTCCCTCTGTAGTCTATTTTTCTTCAGCTTCCCTTGTAGTCTATTTGCTTCAGCTTCCCCCTGTAATTTATTTCTTCAGCTTCCCTCTGTCTTAGCCTGTCTGCCCTAAACTGTGCATTGTTGCCATAGTTAATAAGTTTTTCTCCATCAAAACCCAAGCGTTCCGCTTGTTTAACATATCTATCAAAATCATCCATAATAAACCGTCAGATATAAACACCAAACAATCTCAAAATATGAATAAAAATAAGGCGATATATGAAATGTTTATGTTTCACAAACCGTAATTTTAGTATATACAAATACAGAATTCAAATTTTCCCGGTGTAAAAAAAAAAACCAGCTTTAAATTAAACAGGGTAGATATGAAATCCAAGGAATGTTTTTTTTCAAAAAAAAATAATTTGCAACTGTTATCAATTTGGAATTTACAAAACAAAATGAAAGAAAAAAAAAAAAATAAACACAATAAAGTTTTTTGAAATAAATTCTTTATTTAAAATTTTAGTTCTCAAATGTTTTGTTGTCAGTCTTTCTTTCTTACTTAATTTCAAACGAATTTACAAAACAAAATGTACCGCCCTTTTACAAAAAAAAGAATATAAATTTACAAACAAAGGAAGCACAAACAATTAAAAGAGGGGAAGAAACACAAAATAACGGAAATCTTACCTAAAAGATGAAAATGTAGAAAAGAAAACTAGATAGGCGCTTATTGAGGAGAAGGTTTAAGAGATTTTGAAAAAAGGGGGTGAAAAGGAAATGAAAGGATACACAGGAACCCGGAATAGTGAGCAGAAATCAAGAAAAAACAAAAGAAGCACAACAGCACCCTAGTGGTCACTGTCTCCCGTGAAACTGGAGACGGGGAAAAACAAATCACTGCACAATATACACCACACTACAGTAATAAAAAAAATATTAAACAATCAATCAATAAATGCACATTCACCCAAACTCAAAGAAAATTTACGCACCACACCCCAAAAAAAAAAAAATGATCAAAAGATAAAGATGTTTATTTGGGCAGAGCGGTAATCAACCTCACCACCTACACTATTAGCGTGCGGAGGAGAAGTTGATCCACACTCTGAGGGCAAGGGGAAAAATCAAACTGAAACAATAGGAAAGCGAAAGAATAGATATTTATGAGAAGGGAAAGACTATTGACTCCCCAACGCCATGTCCCCTGCTAAACGCAGGAAGAGGTTGGGGCTATCAGTCCTGGGAAAGGGACAAAAATACTAAACCTCTAGGGGAAGGACAGCGATTCCTCAACCCCTGCCCCCTTGCTGCCAGGTTCGAGCCCAAAAGGAGGTTGAGGCTATCGGTCCTGAGGTGGGAAGGGTCAAAAAAAAATCTACCAAAAAAAAAAAACCCTTACGAAATAGAGCAACCAAAAGAAATGTCAACCACCCTAACACATATAGAAATAGAAAAAACAACAACAAATGCAAATATTAAAACACAATAAATAAAATTAAACTTTCTTCTTTTTTCCTTTCCTCAAACCCTTGAGGCAAAAATAGAAATTTCCTTTTTTTTTTCTTCCTCAAACCCTTGAGGGTACAAATATAAATTTTTTTTTTTATAAACCCCAAGGCACAAATAGAAATCTTTCTTTTTTTTTTTTTTTTTCCGGGGGAACAAACGGCAGCTACGCCGGTGAAACTGGAGTCGGGGGCCCCCACTGTCACACTGTCACTTTTGCATACCGCATTCATGAAGCATTTACTCCATACGCACACGCAATCTTCCAAACAACCAAAAGGCGCACTACCGAATGTTTTTTTTCTCCCCTCTCCTTCAGGGAAAACAATTTACTAAAACATCAACCACTTTTAAACAGAGTTTACAACTGTATCTCTCTCCACCGAGAGACAAATAAATCTGCACACATGTATCTCTCCTCACACCGAGAGACAAATCAAACTTCACACATGGGATCTCTCCTCACACCGAGAGATAAAATAACCTAGTTCCGCTTCTATAAAGCTATGGG
>CM031611.1:19572942-19577942 GCA_018398815.1 Conus ventricosus | reverse complement strand
CAGAAAGGTGAAGGATTGCTAAGTTCCCGTTAATTCATTTCCTAAATTGTGCCTTGGGTCACCAAGTTAAAAAAACGCGTGATGTTTTTATATGGCGACCTTCAATTAGTGAAGGAAGTGATAAACAAATAGTGACTGACTCATCACCTGGAGGCTGGTTAATTTTCATAGAAGACGTACCATACAGAGGCCTTGTGCATCGAGATGGTGTCATGGCGTGCGCCTAAAACTTAGTTTTGTGTATGACGACACGAAAGCTGTCTAAAATTTAAAGACCAGAATTTATAGGTTTATGATAGGAATATAAAACCTCCAGGTTAATTGCTGTGAACAGAAATATAAAAAGGAAAGACGTGGATTAATAATTTTACCAATGAAGATGTTTATATAAAGTGATGTATGCATGAAGACAAATTCATGCTTCA
This sequence comes from Conus ventricosus, assembly GCA_018398815.1. Lineage (NCBI taxonomy): Eukaryota > Metazoa > Mollusca > Gastropoda > Neogastropoda > Conidae > Conus > Conus ventricosus. The sequence continues at coordinate 19,577,517 of CM031611.1, read as the reverse complement.
TTTCTGTTCACATACCTACCCAAGTTTAGAATAGAGAAAAAGTAAATATTTGTTTACTGAGAGCAGAACGAGCAGATAGTGTGTTGTTTATTAGATGAAATAATGGACACATTTGTGGCATTGTTGAAACCGAAACCAAGAACAAAACTGCGTTGTAGGTCCGTGAGGACTATGGCACTCTGCTTATGTGTTTTCATGGCATTATTTGAGGTCAACGTGAAGAGAAAAAAGTAAATATGAGTCAATGGAGAACTGGTGAATATTCTGATTGAAAACGTGCTTGTCTTATGAAACCATGTGAAATGAAAAAAAAAAAACTTCTTGTAAATAATCTAAAGCTAATGTTGTAATGTTAAATGGGCGAGGTCTGTTCGGTCTGCCTGGTTTTGTTCCGACGTTGCGTGAGTGTGAGCTGGAAAACATGAATTAGATAATATCAGGAACATCGTTTTATGTTTACAGGTTTATTTACTTGTTCAGCTTTAGTTTTGCTCGACAGATGGACCTAATATTGTTGTCTGACCTGCATGTACCTCTGCCAGACGAACTGACTTTTTCAGGAAAAGTACTGAAGTTTATACTTAGAATGGAATGTGGAAGAAGCTTTTTTTCGGGCTGTCATGGAGTTAAGGAAATTACGTAAACAGAGTAAAGAAGTCTGAAACAAACATTCTGAACAATTTAATTAACTCCCCATCCTCTCCTCCTGTCTCCCTGTATGTGTGTGTGTGTGTGTGTGTGTGTGTGTGTGTGTGTGTGTGTGTGTGTGTGTGTGTGTGTGTGTGTGTGTGTGTGTGTGTGTGTGTGTGTGTGTGTGTGTGTGTGTGTGTGTGTGTGTGTGTGTGTGTGTGTGTGTGTGTGTGTGTCACCCGTTGGTGTACATACCTTTAAATAGCAGCTGTACTGATATTGAAAAAGGCAATTCCCATTAACTACGATGCTGAACACACACACTATAACTGAACTGAACTCAGCGCCCTCCTCAGGTTTCAGAATGTCAATTTTCGATGTTACGGCATCTTGGAGGAGCAATGTAACAGCGCGCTTAGATGTTTCGAAGGAGATACGTGGAGTGATCGATATAAGCCATTCATAGAGACCTCCGAAATGATCGAGAAAATTGGGTTTTTTATGGTGTGTTTGTTTGGGATCTGGGAAATTTCATGATTATCCTGATCATGCTTCGTCTCCCTGCATCCAGCTACAGCGTTTTCTTCCTGGCACTTGCCTGCTCTGACCAGCTGGTGCTGATAATAAATCCCTCCACACACTGATTCGGAAGGAGTTTAAGATGCCACCCTTTGAACATCTCGGCTCCTGGCAGTGTAAAATGCACACGATGCTTCAAAGCGTGTCTTTGGCTTTATCTCCATGGATGATAGTTTCACTTAGCATGCTAAGAACAGCTTCTGTGCTGTGGCCGATTCGCGTCAAAGCTGTATGGACAATTAGAATGTCGCGAGTTACTGCAGGTGTAGTGACCTTCGTCATCGCTGTGAATAATTGTCACCAACTCTATGGATTCGATATCGCGTTTAGTCATAAGGTGTGCACTTTTTATGGTGCATCTGAAACGTACAAAGGGTTTTATCTCCATATTGCTAGTGCCGTGGACTTTGCCATCGTATTGTTTGGACCTTAGTGCTTTTGGTAATCACCAACAGTATTCTTCTCTGGACAGTGGTCAGATCTGTCAGAACACACACACATCTTTCTGTACAACAATCTATCCAAGATTCCCGGCAACGGCAAGTGTCTTCATTGACCGTCACTTTGACCGTAGCATCTTTTTATTCAATCATCTTCACAATACCAGGTGCAGTTTGGCTCATTGCAGCTCCATACATTGAAGTGGATGAGCTTGAAAAGGGGAGGATTTACAGCTGATAGTCGGCAAAATCGGCTTCGTTATGCTGTACTCTAATAATGCTGTCAATTTTTACTTGTATTGTCTAACAGGTAGGAAGTTCAAAACGAGCTTCGGAATATAACATTCCAGATTTGGGGGCTATTCCGCACGACAGAAACAGTGCGTTCTAACCAAAGATCTGCCCCATCAATGACAAAGACAGTCTCGAGCGCTGGATGTCCTTGGCTACAGAAATGTAAAAGACGGAGTGTATACTGCCACCAATAGTGATTTTGGGTTAGCCTTCCATTGCTGAATGATAATGACTTTGACTACAAGGAATTAAATCAGTCTACTGAAATGTCTGCCTCTCTCTCTCTCTCTCTCTCTCTCTCTCTCTCTCTCTCTCTCTCTCTCTCTCTCTCTCTCTCTCTCTCTCTCTCTCTTCTCTCTCTCTCTCTCTCTCTCGGGCACACACACCCCACACACACACACACACACACACCACACACACACACACCACACACACACACACCACACACACACACACACACACCAACACCTGCATAGATAGATAGCTAGGTGCATAGCTACTTGAAAAAATCCTAAGATTAAGATACTGAACACTGCGCCACCAAACTGACGTGCTGACAGGTTGGTGCAGGGCATGCAAAAACAGAAATGATAATGAAACGCTTACCCAAATGTCTTTAAATTCTAGACGGAAGAAACGCAAACACCAAAATCCGCTCCAGTTGCATACATGAACGACAGACTTGTGTCTAAAGGAAAGGGGACGTTAAAAAAAATTCCATGAAGAGAAAAGGAAAAGTCAAAGTAGGGACAGGACATGTTATCAAAAATGAAATAAAAAGGTAGAAGAACAGAATGACAGGAAAAGGAAAACATGCTAATAAGGACAGTGAGTGTTTTTCTCTTTGGTGCCGTAGCAGCATATATATGTCGATTTTGTTTTGTATCATGAGAAAAGAGAAAAACATTTCAGCGTCAAAAGCTGTTTGTTTGTAACAAAGTTTGTTGCTATTATACAGAAGAGGAAAACATAATAAAACTAGTAAAAGCGAGGAAAAAAAGAAAAAAAAACGAAAAAACGAAATACAAAAGAACCCCAGGAATGAATGAAGAACAGAAAAAATAATCTCTTGTAGAAAGAAACTGTAAGACATCTTCAAAATGTATGATTGCATTGTATTGTCTTGGTTACATTTCTGGTATCTATACATTCCATTTTCACATAGTTTCACTATCATCCAGAGTACAACTTGGTGTCCCCGTTTCAGTGATCAGATGATAAAGTCTGGACAGACATGTAGTATGAATGTGCAAAGGTCTACAACGAAAACCAAATGAATGACAACAGCAGCACAATCATAGTCATTAGGGAACGAGGACAGAGGAGCAGCTGCCAGGAAGATCGTCTCCTCCCTCGCAGACACCAGATGTTTTATGAATTGCTGCTAGAACACCAGTGCCAGATGCGTGCATGGATCAGAGAGGGAATGTGTTTGCAAAAAGCGTTAGGACAAGAACACTTTGCCTTCAATTTGAGGATAGCTGGCATGTGAATTTTTTATAAAATTGGGTGTGTGACTTTATCCAGTGGGGATGATGGGTGTTTGGAATCTATGAATCTGCGTGTGTGTGTGGGGGGGGGGGGTGCGTGTGCATGCGCGCGCGCGCGCGCGCGCGCGTGTGTGTGTGTGTGTGTGTGTGTGTGTGTGTGTGTGTGTGTGTGTGTGTGTGTGTGTGTGTGTGTGTGTGTGTGTGCGTGTGTGTGCGTGCGTGTGTGCGTGCGTGTGTTGTTGTGTGTGGTGTGTGTGTGGTGTGTGTGTGTGTGTGTGTGTGTGTGTATGTGTATGTGTGTGTGTGTGTGATGTGTGTGTGTGGGGGTGGGTGGGTGGGGGGGTGGGTGGGTGTGGGTGTGGGTGTTGCATGTGTGTGAGCGCGCGTGGGCACGCGCGCGCGAGAAAATTCCGGGCACATCAAGTGGGAGAACTTTGTGTCAAATGACGAGATAAGAGACAAATGCCAAAACATCCTGTATCAACCACTATCTGCAAGCATTGCCTCCATTGGCTAGGCCATGCATGGAAGCTTCTCTCCAACAACATCTGTAAACCAGGATGTCAAGGAGCAAAATCTGTCCAAAAGGACTTTAAGCGACAACGCTTCCATTCATAAGATAATTATGGGCCTTTCGCTTGTTAAGCTTGTATTGATGTGAGGAACTGTGTTCATACTATTGTCAGCTCGTTTGAATGCACATGGACGACGTGGTCATAGCTTTAAAGGAGATCATTACAGTGTGAAAGTGACCTCAGAATTTGCTGAAGGTTTTGATACCCATTTGGCGCGAAGCAGTGGTTTGTAAGGCTATTCTGTAGGGCATTTGTGTGAATGCTGGTGTGTGGAAGATAGGAATTCATTGTGGATGTGGATATGGTAATAAACAGGCAACATCGATAAGGGCATGGCCCTGCTTATAGTTTTTATCTCAATTCCTATATAAAGTGGATGTTGGGGAGAAGGGGAGAATGAATAAGAACGGAGAGAACAACACGACGAGAAGGAGGAGAGGATTATGCAGGACATATTTTGGGTTTCATGGATTAGAGATTTGATGTGTATATTATAGGTAGCGTAACAACTACATTTTTTCTCAGACATCTTTGAAGAGAAGCTAGTACATGAGATCCCATTGCCAG
>CM031611.1:19552942-19567942 GCA_018398815.1 Conus ventricosus | reverse complement strand
CAGCAGTCTGGAGTCAACAGAATGGAGTGGCCAGCATGCAGTCCCGATCTCAACCCGATTGAGAACCTCTGGGATGAGCTGGATCGCAAAGTGAGGAGCCATCCCCTCCCAGGGATGCTCAACACCTCTACCAGATGCTGCAGGCTGGGTGGCAGGCGCTTCCACAGAGGATCTTCACCAACCTGGTCAACTCGATGAGGACTCGCTGCGTCGAGTGCCAGAACAGCCATGGTGGTTACACGCATTACTGAGCTTTTGGGAGCATCAGTATGCCCTGTCTTGTGATTTCAATGACTTTGGGAAATCAAATTTGGATACGTACCAACTTTAATCAAATGTACACACCAAACGATTGCTCGATATTGAAGGCAATTGTGTATCGTTATCACTAAAGAATGGAATTAAATGTTGGCCAAACTTCAACCCATTTTACCATTCAAAGGGTCAGTGAAATATTTAGGTGTCAGCATTGATCAAACGCTCTCTATGCAGAACCAAATATCTAATATTTGTCGTGCATGCTTCTTGGAATTGCGACGTATTGCTTCTATCCGGTCTTACCTCTCCACACAGGCAACAATCAGACTCATCACCGCCATGGTAATGTCCCGAGTAGACTACTGTAACTCTGTGTTAGCAGGACTTCCTTCAGAACAGCTTGTACGATTACAAAGGGTGCAAAACAGTGCAGCTCGGCTTGTGCTCAAAAAGCGTAAAAATGAGCATATTACACCTTTGTTACGTGGGAAATCAAATATCGATGGTAGTTCAAAATTGCAGTCTTTGCCTATCGTTACTTTGATGGGACACCCCACAGAATCTTTCTGCTTCTCTTTTCTACCTATCAAACTTCTGGGTCTCTTCGATCATCTTCTCAAAAACTTCTGAAAATTCCTAGGCGCTCGTTGAAGACAGCCCGTGAGATAGCATTTAGATTTAGTGCGTCCACTCTTTGAATTCTCTTCCTGACAGCTTACGTAACCTGCCTACATTATCTAAATTCAAATTCAGAGTTAAAAACATACTTCTTTAGGAAAGCCTTCTTCAACCATAATATCTAAATGCTGTGTCTATTATTCTGACCTGAGTTTTTATGTACTGCATGCAAAACTGTATTGTTTACGCTTGAACCAATGAACTTGATAAGTGCGCCTGTGTCGGTGTGTGTGTGTGTGGTTGTGGTGTGTGTGTGTGTGTGTGTGTGTGTGTGTGTGTGTGTGTGTGTGTGTGTGTGTGTGTGTGTGTGTGTGTGTGTGTGTGTGTGTGTGTGTGTGTGTGTGTGTGTGTGTGTGTGTATGTGAACACATGTTAGTGCAAGTGCTTGAGTGTGTGTTGAGCGCAATGAGTTGATCCCAAGAATTGTGCTATATAAAATCCATACATTATTATTTTATTATTATTGACTTTATTATTTTGACAGTTATGAATGTTTGTGAAAGTGATCCTTAACTTTTTGTGTGTAGCTAATATATCTATATATATATACTAGCCGGTGTACCCGGCTTCGCTCGGGTATATCTGTATTTTCTGGCCACCCCTCTCTCTCACCACTTAAAAGACAATACAATAAAATTCAGCTTGGGTTTGTTTCGTTTTTTCCCATGCTGGACCAATTGCCCCAGCCTCCTCCTATCTACTAAACCCAATTTCTTCGGACGCCCACTCCCTTCTTGCCTCTTAATCTGTTTTCCCTCACGAATTTTTTTCGTAATGCGATACACAGTCCATAGAGGGATGCCTGTACTTTGTGAACTTACCGATGCATTCTCAATTCCTTGATTCAAGTGCTCCAAAATGACAACTCTGTAGGGGCCGCCATAACCTAGTGGATAAGGTGCTGGACTCATGATTCAAAGGTCGTGGTTTCGAATCCCGGCTTGGTCTTGGAAATTTTCACGTGGAATGTTTCCAGCTAAAATGACCGTAGTTCACCCCGATGTCCACCCTGGCCCCGCAGGTGTCAGGCTAATGACGGACCAGCCATCTCATACTTGATTTGGCACGACGTTAAATCCAACTCAAACATGACAACTGTGAAAAGATTGCATTTTCACGATGTATCATATCTATTGGAGGCCCTCTGGGTAGACAACATTTCTGGTCTCCCTGTTTGGCGCAAGTATAGTCAGTGTTTCTGCGTTTCCAGTTCATGATGCTGCAACGTAGAATATTCCATGTGTAAAACACGGAACGGTCAGGTCTACCCCAAGGATGAAAATGTCTGACCCTGGCTCTTGATGATTGTCAGAGCGAAAGCTGGTTTCATGGGAAACTGAAGCCGTCAGAACTGGAATGGCAGGGGTGAGTTCATGGGTTCCAGAGGAATTCTGGGGAGCAGCACCGGTTCACCTTTGTGGGGCCACATGATATTTTCGCTTCTACAACGTTCCTGTGCAGTCTGGTGAAGACACATCGGGTGCCATTGATCACCTTTGGCGGGTCCAGTCAGCGGAGAATGATAATGGGGACTCCAGATTTCAGCAACATTCATTGGTGGAAGTCCAGAAATCTCAATGGAGTTCAGGAGTTCTGTGGATAAAGGACTCCCTCATCATCATTCTTGGCCGTGTCAACAGATCTGTACAGAGTTTCCTCTCCAGGGACAGTCAGCTACGTTTTTTTCTGTTCAGCCTGTTGACAGTCTCGTTCAGGAGGAGATTATGGCCCTTTCCGCTAACCAGTCTGAGTCTGCACAGTGAGCATGAAGATCCGGGTAGACTGCTTCTATCAAATCCTCCTGGCTATCATAAAACTGGCATAGTGCTGGTGGGACCAATATAGTATCTGGAAACATGACTCAATTGGCACCATTGCCAATGTCAAGCAGAAGTTTGGCGAAGCTGGCTGTCTGGGGTTTCCAGACAGGTGAGCTCTCATATGGGTGGTTAGACGTTTAACAATCATGCTCCGCCACTTCTTCAGACAGGTGTTGACAATGTTGGATCTGGTGCCATCGAAGACGACAGGGAGGATCTGCCTGAAGTCCCCACAGAACAGCGTTGAGATGCCTCCCACTGGCCTGTGCACTTGGTGATGTCCTGCAGCGTAGAGTCCATGGCCTCGTAGACAGCTTTGTGGGTCATGGGAGCTTCATCAATTATGACGGTTGCAGCCTCTTTGATGACTTTGGCCAACGTTGACCCACGCTTGACAGAGCAGGTTGGCGTTTCTTGCTTGTCGGCATCCAAAGGGACCTTGAAAGTGCTATGTACTGTCCGCCCACCCGGCAAAAGAGTAGCGGCAATGCCACTGGAAGCAGTGGCTAGCATTATTTTGCCCATGGAGCGGATCCTGTTCAGGATAAGATTCAGGATGAAGGTCTTTCCTGTCCCTCATGGAGCATCAAGGAACATTATGTTGCTGCTTGCTGTGGGATCCTGCCTCGCTCAACCATGGTCATAAAGCTGTCGCACACGTTTCTCTGGTCAGCTGTCAGCTTCTTCAGCTGATCATCAGCTGCTGCCCGGAGTGCAGCAGTGTCGTAATTGGTCTCGCGGTAGTATTCTCGAGGCACAGTTTGTTGTTGTGTGACTGTTGGCATCCCATACTCCTCTGTAGACTTGCACCCAAGAAGGAAGATTTTGTGCTGAATCACAGTAAGAGCTTGGTTGTAGATGGCATCTGTGTACTGCGCTTCATAATAGACATCTCTTCGGACTTGGAAGAGGACATCTTCAGCAAGATGGTCTCTGAAGAGGTTCCACAGGTTGCCTGGGTTACTGGGGTTGCAAGCCACCAGGATAATACAGAAGTCACGCAGCAGTCGGGGTCTCTGAGAGATGGAGGCTTCCTCCAGGGCAAGTTGTAGATGACTGTCATCTTCTAGGAGTCCAAGAGCATTGCAAGCATCTCGAAAAATGTTGTGGACATAGCCGTTGACAATCTTCAGCTCCTCGTACGAACGGGGTCCTTTCATAACGTTGAGTAGAAGCCTCAAGAAGTAGCACTCTCCCTGGCGAGGACTGATGCTGTACAATCGCCGGATTAATAATAATAATAATAATGTGCATTTCTTGCGCCTAATCTTTAAAAGCCCTAAGCGCTTACAATAAAGAATAAATAAATCAAGAGGAACAACCAATATGATAAACAACAAAAGGCAATCTTCCAAACACACACATACAACATTTCTACATGCTTAAGCTGAGCACACAAACACGCACACACACAAACACACACACGCACACAATCACACAACCACACACACAAGCACACGCATACGCCAGGTGTAGGGTGCATCTGCTTTCGACAGAAAGAGGGGAAGGGTCATGACTGGAAAAGGGTAGTCTTAAGAGAAGACTTGAAGGAAGAGAGGGAAGTCGCAGAGCAGAGAGACAGAGGGAGGTTATTCCAACAACAGGGGCCTGGAAAGAGAACGAACGTTCACCGATGGTCCTAGTGCGGAAGCGAGGAATTTGGAAAAGAGAAGTGTCAGAGGAAGAACGTAGCTGTCTAAGAGGTTTATAGGTATTCAGAATATCAGCAAGATAGGATGGGGCTAGACCACTGAGAGATTGTAGCAAAGTAAAGAAAGCTTGTATTCAATTCTTTTGCATACTGGGAGCCAGTGGAGAAAATCAAGCAAGGGAGCCGAGTGAGAAAATTTGGAGCGTTTCAATACTAGTCGGGCAGCACTGTTTTGAATTTTCTGCAATTTGCCAAGAAGATTCTGTGGGCAACCAGCAAGAAGAGAATTACAGTAATCCAAGCGAGAGAGAACAAAAGCAGAAATGAGAGTTTCAGTGGCATCATCCGAGAGAAGATGACGAACAGAAGAAATACGGCGGAGTTCCAGATAGCAAGCACGACAGACAGAGGAAATTTGACTTTGAAAGGATAGAGTTTGGTCCAGTGTGATCCCAAGATTACGGACAGTTGAAGAAGTCCGAATGACTGAATTATCTAGTTGGACAGATGAGGAAGGCAGTTTGTAGACAATAATCTTTTAGATGCTATGAAAATCAGTTCGGTCTTGTCGTTGTTCAGTTGAAGTTTGTTGTCGATCATCCAAGCTTTGATATCAGAAAAACATGCCTGAGTTCGTTTAATGATAGAAGGGAGCTGAGAAATATCGTCAGATGTGTAGATTTGGTTGTCGTCAGAGAAACAGTGGTGGAGATGCCATGATGAGTGACAATGTCAGAGATAGGCTGTGTATAAAGAACGAAGAGAATGGGGCCCAAGACTGAGCCCTGGGGAACTCCATACTCCAAGTCAGCTGACTGAGAAGAGAAACCATTCACAGAGACAGTCTGAGTACGACCACAGAGATAAGATCTGAACCAGGAAACAGCTGTGCCAGAGATGCCAAATGTATGCTCAAGCCTAGACAGAAGGGTACTGTGATCTATAGTGTCAAAAGCGGCAGACAGGTCTCACAAGGACAGCAGAGAGACTTTACCATCGTCAAGAGCAGAGAGAAGGTCGTTGACAATTTTTTAGGAGAGCGGTTTCTGTGCTATGGCCAGCACGATAGGCAGATTGCAGAGGATAGAGAAGATTGTACACTCAAGATGTTCATGAAGTTGAAGAAGAGCAATCTTTTCAATTATCTTCGACAGAAAGGATAAGTTGGAAACAGGACGACAGTTTTTCAAAATCTCAGGATCAAGAGAGGGTTCCTTTAGTAGGGGTAGAATAACGGAGTGTTTTAGTTCAGAGGGGGAAACAACCAGAGGTGAGTGAATCATTGACAATGGCAGTGATGAAAGGCATCAAATCATCAATTACACCACATAGCAGGGAGGATGGGAGGGGGTCAAGCACACAAGTCTTAATGGTAGTATTCTTAATCACATCTCTAACTAATGACTGAGTAACAGGTTCAAAAGAAAAGAGTGGAATGCCAGAGAAAATGTCAAAGTGGATATCAGGAACAGTTGCTGTCTGAGAGTCTAAATTCTCCCGGATCGACCTGATTTTGCCGACAAAGAAGTCACAAAATTTATGTGGCAGATCGGAGGGACAGACAGAAGATGGAAGAGGAGAGGATTTAATTCCCCCCATGAGTGTGTTTGTGAGGTTGAACAGTTGCTTGCTCGAAGTACATGCAAGTATTTTGGCATTGTAAAATGCTGATTTGGCTTGCTGCACAATTTCATTGACAATATTGTGTGTGTGTGTGTGTGTGTGTGTGTGTGTGTGTGTGTGTGTGTGTGTGTGTGTGTGTGTGTGTGTGTGTGTGTGTGTGTGTTTGCGTGCGTTTGTGCATGCATATTACGTGCGCGTGCGCGCGCGCGCGCGCGCGCGCGCGTGTGTGTGTGTGTGTGTGTGTGTGTGTGTGTGTGTGTGTGTGTGTGTGTGTGTGTGTGTGTGTGTGTGTGTGTGTGTTGTGCTTGCGCGTGCGCGCACGTGCGTGCGTGCGTGTGTGTGTTGTGTGTGTGTGTGTGTGTGTGTGTGTGTGTGTGTGTGTGTGTGTGTGTGTGTGTGTGTGTGTGTGTGTGTGTGTGTGTGTGTGTGTGTGTGTGTGTAAGAGAGAGAGAAACGGACAGACAGACAGACAGACAGACAGACAGACAGACAGACAGACAGAAAGAGAGAGGTGGTGCTGGGGATAATCAACCTTATGAAACAAGTAGATATATGTCATATGCGGTGGGAAAACAGTAAGCAAGCTGACTTGCTTGAAAGTCGCTGCAAAAGTATTATGAGTAATATTTGAAAATGCAAGTGAAATTTGACAGATATGATAAAAAGTAAGAGAAGTAGGTATCACGAGTAATACCTTAAAATGCAAGTGAAATTGAACAGATATGTCGAAAAGTAAGAAAACTTTTTAACTAGCAGATATGTGACAGATAGGCAGAAAAAGCATTTGCAAAACGTTAAATCTTATACAATTTATTGCTTGATATTTGTTAATAGTTATTGTTAGACACTTGATATTTGTTATAACTAAACTGGGATTTGGTATGTGGGACGTCTACGTATATTCTCTGCGTTATAGAAATATAAGCGATCGTCTGAGTACCTTGCCCCTGTGTGTGTGTGTGTGTGTGTGTGTGTGTGTGTGTGTGTGTGTGTGTGTGTGGTGTGTGTGTGTGTGTGTGTGTGTGTGTGTGTGTGTGTGTGTGTGTGTGTGTGTGTGTGTGTGTGTGTGTGTGGTGTGTGTGTGTGCATTATGTTAAACTGTGTATGTGAATGGATGGGTGGGTGTGATTTGTGATTTGTGATTTGTTGTTTTCATCGCCACTCTTAATTTCTCTTTGGACTTTTATAAAGTGTTCTTGACTTGACATGACTTGATTCTTCAAAATGATTTTGCCAGTAATGTTGATAAACGAAACAACAGTGAAAAAACATGCTAATACGGTTTACACGAAGAAATTCTATAACTTCTCAAACGAAGCAATTCTATCACATCCAAGTTTGTTACTCCTCCTTGGGATCGGTAAAGAATTATGCAAAATATTTTGTGCGGGTAATATCTTATACGAAGAAAATTTACAATATCTTAGCATGTTTATCCCCTCGATTGGTTATGGATTATGCAAAATTATTTCATGTGTGCTCCATTTCAAGGGGCTAGGGAGTTTATGAAATAAACATCTACGTTTTATTGTTAGACATATATCATTTTCCGTAAATATTTAGCACCGTGTGTCTTCCTTGTTTCCTTGCACAAATTGATCTTAACATTAGTGTATGTTTTTGGTTCATTCTGTCCCGCATCTGCTGCTCACCACAACACTAAACATGAACATATGAGCACCTAGTATTCAACCACATGGATGACTGTGTGGTTTATCACCAAGCCAAAATAGTCCTATTAACAGTCTCAAACTGCTCTCTCTTGCCTTGTGTTCCTAGCAGATGACTGTGTGAATCTCCAATATTTGATATAAAAGAGACTATTTCTCAGTCACCTTCTGTACCTTTAGTTTTGCAAATACAGAGAAAGAGTATGTTGACAAAAAACCCAACATTTCTGATGCAAGCGAAGAATGTGTTAATAAATAACATGTATTTCTCACGCGACCTACTGCAGAAGGGTGAAGGATTGCTAAGTTCCCGTTAATTCATTTCCTAAATTGTGCCTTGGATCACCAAGTTACAAAACGCGTGATGTTTTCATATAGTGACCTTCAATTAGTGAAGGGAGTGATAAACAAATAGTGACTGGTTCATCACCTGGAGGCTGGTTAGTTTTCATAAAGACGTACCACACAGAGGCGTTGTGCATCGAGATGGTGTCATGGCGTATGCCTAAAACGTAAGTTTTGTGTATAAAGGGACACGAAAAGTGTCTAAAAGTTAAAGACCACAATTTATAGATTATGATAAGAATATAAACCTTCAGTAATTGCTGTGAAAGAAATGTAAAAAGGAAAGACGTGGATTAACAATTTACAGATGAAGATGTTCTATAAAGTGATGTAAATTTATGAAGATTAATCACGCCTGCATTTCTTTTCCCATACTTTTTTTTTTTTTTTTTTTTTTTTTTTTTTCTTTTCGTTATCGATCAAAGGACCCTAGGTGGGGGACATTTTTTTTTTTTTTTTTTTTTTCCTAAGGCCGAAATCCACCTCTTCATTTTTTTGGTGCTTCACATTGTCCTCTTCACTGCCAAAAAAAAAACAAAGCGAAAAAACGAAACAATTTCCACTACTTTCTTTTTTTTTTTTTTTTTCTCCAAACCCAGTCTTTACACAACATGCAATGTCTGTATGTTCTCTCAAATGGACATATTTTTGCTGATTTAAGTGTATTGGCGTTTGATACAAGTGTCGGGGTTTGTTAAGGTTCTAATGTGTGGTGTATTGGCACTTTCACTCTTTTTAATGTGCTGCTTATGTAAATAGAACAATATACATAAAACAAAACAAAAAAACGAATTATTTTTCTTTTCTTTCAGTTTAGCCAGAGAGAGAGAGAGAGGGGAGAGAGAGGGGAGAGAGAGAGGGGAGAGAGGGGAGGGGAGAGAGAGAGAGAGGGGGAGAGAGAGAACTCGGAATTTTATGTACGTCGGCCTTTGGCCCCACTCCACATGGAGGTGCCAAATGGAAATGGAGTGTTGGGGCTGGGGAGGGGAGTCAAGGAGATGGGGGCGAGCAAGGAATGAGGAGGGGGGGGTGGAAGGAGAAGAGCGAGAGAGAGAGAGAGAGAGAGAGAGAGAGAGAAGAGGAGGAGAGAGCGAGAGAAGAGACGACAGACAGACAGACAGACAATGGGAAAAAGACGAAGAAATGCTATAGACGCTTCAGAAATGTACATCAAACGTTCAGAAGTCTGGCGGGTAAGGAATGTAGTTGGGGTTATTAGAAAAGAATTCAAGTTACAGAAACCCGTAGCTGTGACTCCCGAACCTGTAGGACACTCCCGGTAGTCATCCCTGAAGAATACAGGCGAAAAGGACTGCAAGGACGACCTAGGAGAGGTGACAAAACATGCACAGGGGGACTAAGACTAGGGTCACCTAAGATCTCGGAAATTGGCTATTCCCCAAAGATGCTACCCTTATAGCGAAAAGGGGGTCTACAAGGGAGACATGAGGAAACCCAAGAAGCGAGATAAATAAGTGTGTGTGTGTGTGTGTGTGGTGTGTGTGTGTGTGTGTGTGTGTGTGTGTGTGTGTGTGTGTGTGTGTTGTGTGTGTGTGTGTGGGGTGTGTGTGTGTGTGTGTGTGTGGTTGGGGGGTGTGTGTGTGTGTGTGTGTTGTGTTTTGTGCGTGCGTGCGTGCGTGCGAGTGTGTGAGGACGCGCCTACGTGTGTGTGTGTGTGTGGGTGTGTGGTGTTGTGTGTGTGTGTGTGGTGTGTGTGTGTGTGTGTGTGTGGTGTGTGTGTGTGTGTGTGTGTGTGTGGTGTGTGTGGTGTGTGAGAGAGTTTGGGGCGTGCTAGAGCATGTGTGTGCTTACGTGCATGCGTGAGTGTGCGTTGTGTATACATGTATACAATGGTTGTCAGCCATACAGCTCAAGGAATGAACAGTATTAGCAAGGACCTGTGTTATTAAGAGCAAGTTTATACATGTACATACAGGACTAATAGGCAAAACAAACGGATAAACACTAAACCAGTGCCTGAGCGTATACTGATGGTTACCTAGTGGTTCTTTTATTCTTTTTTTTCTTCATTTTTTTTTTTCCTCTCGGGAGAATACATCTCCAGGTTTCCGATGTTGTACAAACGCAGGTTTCTGAACTCTGTCACTTTTTACTTATGCAGTTTATAAAATGATATAACGCTTTCTCAGTTCTACGTGTTGATCAAAAATCATTTGTAATCCCAATCAATTGTTTATTTTTAAACGTGCAATGCTAATGGACATTTTCCCTACTAATATAATGTGGTTAATCGATTTTGTTACCTGTTTACCTATATCGTCTCTGTGGCTCCAAAGAGAACGTCATTTTAACGACAGTTTTAGAGATTTATCGATTCTCGATGAAATTATATTTCTATATTTTTCCACAATTTGTTGACTGGAGGACAGTAGAAAAGAAATGTTCAATAAAATGATTTCTCTGTACAGTTATCACACTTATTAGTTTCTGATACTTTATATTTTTGCAAAAGATATTAGTCGGGTAAATGTTGTGGTTTATTTTCCATTGCAGTTCTACAGCCTAACCTCTTTTGTAGATGTTCTTGGTGTTTAGCCATATGTGTTCGTCTACTTAAAAGTCAATTTTTCCCTACGCCAAAAGTCCTTGCCGTTTGCAAAAACGTTACTCAAATTCCTTTGCTCCAGCAACTTTTTTATTTTCTTTTGGTTTTGTATTAAACAGACGGGCTTCGCAGTCAGCAGAGTAAACATTGTCAAGAATAATATTGTTTTCATAAATCCACTCCACCCATGATGATGGCAGAGCGTTTCGCAGTGCATTGTATTCAAAACTGTATTTGCAATACGATCTCCTAAAACTGTCTCCCTTCATTGAGATTAAGCAATCTATTTTCAGTAATGTGAACAATGTCTCTGACAAACTGTATTCCCTTTTCTTTCCCTTCTTGAAAATATAATATATTGCCTTTATATTTTATCAAGTCATTATAAATAACATTTGATCTAAAAAGTTACTTGGTGTTATTTCTTCTATTCTTGGTTTCCCTTATTATTCAAATAAATGGTAACTACTTTCTCCAAAATTCATTGTCTATTCGTTCAATTTGCTGCAACTGCATTGCATTACAGTTAAGCTTAAATATGCTATCATTACTAATTATTTTGTTTAAAATGCCACTTCGGAATCTTACTCCAATTTTCGTCTGTCGCAGAAAACAATTTCCCTGCCCATTGCATATACATACAGTTTTTGCAGTTCCATGACGTTAACCATTTTTAAACCTCCCGAGTTATAGTCTGCTTCCATTATTTTCCTTTTCACTTTTTCGAAAGCTTTCCAAATTACTGTGTTTCTTTTTGCCAAACAAATTTATATAAACGTATTTATTCTTCTGCAAGACTTCATATGGAATACCAATTGACTGCTTACAAAGACAGTTGACTAACCAAAAAGATTTAATAATGTTATTTTGCCATGAATGCTGATATCTCGTTTGCTCCAGGTCTTTATTAGTTTTTCTATGGTATCAACCCTCTGCTTTCCAGTTTTCTTCAATGTTTTTGGCCTTTTATTTTTTTTCAAAATAAATCCTAGTATTTTTATTCTTTCAACTATAGAGAAAGGCAGATTGTTTTCATTTATTCTCCTGCCCATTCTTATGCTTTGGTTTTATTTATATTTAGCTTAAGACCAAGAGAACTTTTCGAATGTTTTTCAGAATATTCAAACATACAATCATGTCATTTTTGTTATCTAAGAATAGGGTGGTGTCATCAGCGAGTTGTTTTATTTTAATATACTGCTCATTTGCACGGTGCCTTGTGGCCCCTTGGATACCCGTTACTTCACTTTTTCTAATCTTTGCAGCCAAGAGCTCCACAGCAAAACAAACGCTAAAGGGGAAAAGGACAGCCTTGCCTTAATTCCACAACTTACATTTTAAATTGGGTCAGACAACCAGCCTCCAAAGGTTGATACTACTTTGGGGTTTCCATTTGTTAAAATGTGCACCCATCTTTGGAAATCGGTCCCAAATCCTATACTTTGAATACATGTAAAAGATATTTTTTGATATGGAGTCAAAGGCCCTTTTTATAATCTATAGCTAATAGTACCCTGCCTTTCCGGTTTTATTTTAAATAGTTGATGACATCCCTCGATAGTTTAGCACTGTTGCTATATTTCTTCCCTTATGTATCCAACTTGATCTTCGTTAAAATAAATTATGGATGACTTTGCCTAGTCTTTCTGAGAGTAATTTTGCCAAAATTTTATAATCAGAATTTGTAAGAGTGATGGGTCTCCAGTTGTTAAGTTTATCTCTATCTAAGTCTTTACTTTGTGAAAAGAGTTATTATGCCTTGCCGTTGTGTAAATGAGAGGCTTCCACTGTTAAAGGATTCAATAAAGGAGTTAGTGACAACCACTGCCTAATTTTTGACCAAAAAAACTTGTAAAACCGGTTGTTAAGCCATCGCTTCCTGGAGCAGAGCCATTTTTCATCTTCTTGAGAGCAGATGTCGTCTTTCTAATGACACTATACCTTCACATATTATTGCGTCGTTTTCTTCTAACTGTCTTATTTCTGTATTTTCAATAAAAATATCGGCAGCTTCTTCTACATTCGAGCTTCTGTATTCTGGGCATAAAAGCTGTTTATAAAAGCAATTTGTTCTTGCAATATTTCTCTTTGGTCAATAATAATGTTACCTGTCTCTGTAAAACAGTCTTGTAATAATCTATTTCTACTTCGTGCCTTTTCTAAACTACAAAAATATTTTGTATTCTTTTCCTTCTTCTATCATTTAAGTCTGCTCTTACTTGAGCGCCTCTAGCTTTATAAGCCTGCAAAATCTCTAAGTTCTGTTTTTCTGTCATAAAGCGTTTATTAAAATTTTCGTTTGGGGACGTTGGCGAGCTCTTTTCTAGACTTTGTAACTTTGACTGTAATATTAAAGATTCATTTCTTTTCTCACAAGCCAGATTTTTCCCGAAATCTATACAAAATTTTTTTATTCAACCTTACCATTTCCCATTTTCTACATATTTTAGACTTCACTGTTTAAAAGAAATGTATCTAACATATCATTCATTTTTTGTACAAACAGAACATTTAAGATAACTATTTTTGAATCTCCAGTACCCTGGTCCCCGGATGAAGTCAAATTTTTCATTCAATTCAAGGACAACGGGTTATGGTCAAATTTGGAACAAAAAAAAATGTTCACACAAAGTACAAAAACGCAAAATGTTATTAGAAACGAAACAATAATCTAATCTGCGCGCTATAAAGGGTTAAGACGAATCCATGAGGCATCTTTTTCTTTTGGATGATGAAGTCTCAGGTATCTGTTAAATCTAAATGTATTAATAACATGCTGGAAAACTGACAGTTTCCGATCTGTCGTGGGGTTGACCTGCCCCTAGTCGAGGTCCCTGTTCAGAGTGCAGTTAAAATCACCAAGAATAATTAAATCTTCGTACTCCCTAGAACTAAAATTTCAATCAATTTTCGATAATATATGATTTTTTCCTTTGTGTTGTTGGGTGCATAAATATTGGCAACCATTTTATTAAGTATTCATTTACCACGAAATGACTAAGATTCTGTCTTGTTTCAAGCTCTAGCTTAACATTTCCTTAAGTGGTTTGAAATCAAAATAACTTCTCCTTGGGTTTTGTTCGTTCCCCCTTTAAAAAAATAGTTCCACCCCAATTGCTTTTCCCATTCATTTACATCTCTCTCTGTTATGTGACATTCTTGTAAGCAAATAACATCAAAACGTTTTTCTTTGAAATTGCAAACAATGATTTTCCCTTTTAAACTGTTTTTTAAAACCTCTAAGTTTAGTGAAACAATATTGATTTATCCATAAAGAGAAAAAAGTTCAGTTTTTTTTAATTAATCATTGGCAATTTCAATCAAATAAACACTGTTTAAACTCATTGTCCATAAAACATTTCCAGGCCATTGTCCCTTGGTAGTCATGAATAGTACACCTGAACTATTTCCCCCCCTCAGCCGGTGTTGGCTCTGACTCGGAGTCCCTAAATCTGCTGTCAACGAGCCATCCGACCCACGGTCACAGCGCCGGTTTCTTTTCTGCTCCCTCTCCCGGGCTGTTTTCGGTGTTGGACAGGCGCCGCTTGCTGGGGTAGCTGGCCTGTTGCGGGGAGAGCGGGCCAGGGAGGTCAGGAGGGTGGTTTGACGGGACATAGGACGTCCCCCTGTCATTCCCGTCGACAGACTTGCTAGCGGACTGTATTGTTTCACTGGTGCTAAGATTTTCTTTGACACCAGTCTTTTTAACACCATTCTTTTTACCGTTTCCTTTTCTGTCCAAAGTACTTCGCCATCGGTCCATCAATTATTTGTCTGTCCGCTGTCTGCTGTCTGTTAGCTTACATTCGACGTCACCTCTTTGTGTCCTGTTTGCCCACCTGTCTACATACAATGTCTCCCGAGCACTGTGAAACATGGTGAAACTGGCTTCAGACAACGTGAGCATATGACTTTTTTCTGCTGTTTTTGTTCTCTGTGGAACAACTTAGCTGTAAAAAAGTGGGCTTTCACAAATTTATCAAGAGGAGTAGAGGGGACAGTTATGAAAACAAACCTGCGACCCGTTACAAATCGAGTCAATTTGTTGTCTGCGTCGCGAGCTCTTCCATCTTAATCTCTGATCTCAGTTCGCAACCGAGCTTGACAAGTGAATGCTCGATTTCCGAGTCTGCGACCGAGATTTGGGGTGTTGTCAATCCACAGTTTTGTAGAGGGCTTTTCCTCACCTGTATCGCTGTGGAGAACATAGGGGTTAGTACTGCATACCTGTAGCATAGATCCCTCATCCGCATACCCTGGACAAGGATTGTCATCGTGCCTCCTTGGTGGCGGGGGTAAATACGCCACAGCTGCCAATGTTCTGAGCTCCGATGATCGGTATGTGGGACGTCTACGTATATTCTCTGCGTTATAGAAATATAAGCGATC
>CM031611.1:19520469-19547969 GCA_018398815.1 Conus ventricosus | reverse complement strand
AGAGGAGAGGAGTGAGAGAGAGTGAGAGAAGGAGAGAGAGAGAGAAGAGAGGAGAGAGAGGGAGGAGAGAGTGAGGAGTGGAGAGAGAGAGAGGGGGAGAGAGAGAGAGATTACTGTGTCAAGTTGATAAGCCAACATCCCTAGAATGCCTTTCATTTCACCCCAGGTCGCTTCATTTTGTTCTCTTTGTCTGCATTAAAAATTTTGTTCTTACTTTTTTACTGTTTGTGTCACTGGGAAAAATACCCTATAGTTGATTACACTGTTCGTTTTGCCTTTCGTAAATATTGGTAGAATTATTCATTCCTTCTGGTTTTCTAGATAGATGTCACAATCAAGTAAAAAATTAAAACCCTCTAAAAAGGTTAGGAACAGCCTCTCTAGATGTCTGAAAAAATAAGCTGCGTTGAGTCCACCAAGAGCAGTGACTTGCCATTTAAGTCTTTTTAATGGCTTGCCATACAACAACTTTTCGTATAGGTCTATCAAAATATCATTTACCAAGTGTCGTTTTGTGGTTGACATTTCCTGTCAACAGAACGAACACGTTTTCGGACAAGAAGTTGGTTTAAAAATTGACTTTAAAAATCTGTTTCTTTTTTATTTACTTTCATACAAATCCTATGGTCGCGTTTTTTAACTGCAGAAGACAATCTTTTTCTCCACGTCTTCAATAACTCGTGTTCATTGTGTTTCTGTAGTCTACATTCATTATCAACCTACTCTTTATGTTTTAATCCAGGTAGTTTAATCTTCATGGGCGTAGGAATATTCATTTAAATATCATTAATTGCTTTTAAAAATTCATTTACATTCAGGGGAGACAAGATTTTCAAAAGCGTAGCTGATCCTTAACCTCTCGTGTTATATGGAACTAAAAGTGTTTTTCTGATACCTTTTTTGCAAACAATCTTAAACTTATTTATTATTTAGTTTTATTTTGAATTTGTTTCGATATGTTTTAAAACATTTCCGTTTTCAGGGTACAGTTTCAAGGGGACATATAATTAGATTTAGTTGTTTTTTTCTCCAGCAAAAAGGATAAACTTTTCTTCAAAACGTCTCAATAAAGATTTACGGGGCGCCAAATAGTTTGTCTATGATATAGTCTATATAGTGTTTTACTACTTCATTGATCAGAAGTTGGCCTTCAATGTCATCAAAATATAGTCCATCGGGTTTTGCTTTATGCACTGCACACAATTAATACATTTTTTGCCTTTTGTGTTTAGTGTCTTATCCTAACATTATCAATTTTTCATTTCCCTTAGAATATTTTCAATGTGCACATGCAATTCATTCTCAGTGATAATTCCGTAATGGTAAATGATTACGGGCATTTGAATTTCCACGAATATACATGAAAGGGTAAATATACTGTCTGACATGTCGATTCCATTATTAAAATGATAATACGGTACTATGGTGCATTTGGGTTTTTCGAATATAAGCGCAAAAATGCAACACATCTTTAGAAAAAAAAAAAACAAATCTTTGTCCAACTGAAAAAACGATGTTTTTCTTGTTGCATTCTATGTACTGCACGTAAATTGCCAGAGATTATCAGGAAAACGAGATATTCTCCCCCCCTCGCCCCTCTCACAACCACCCCCACCCCCTCCATCTTGTGCAAGTGTAACAGCAGAATTAACAAAGAAGAACACCGTTGCTGATTACCAAAGCGCTAAAGGTCCAAACAACACGATGGCTGAGTTTTTGAACTAGTTAATAATGGGCATGAAACCATTTGTACGTTTCAGATGCACCATGAAAAGTACAAAAATTATGGCTAATGCGATATCGAATCCATACGTTTGTGACAATAAATCACAGCGATGCGAAGGTCACTATTTCCTGCAGTAATCGTGACATTCTCATTGTCCATTTTGCTTTGACGCGAATCGGCCACAGCACAGAAGCTGCTTTTTAGCATGCTAAGTGAAACTTTGCATCCATGGAGATAAAACCAAAGACACATTTTTTTAGCGTCTTGCGCATTTTACACTGCCAGGAGCCGAGATTTTTTAAAGGGTTTGGGATCTTAAACTCCTTCCGAATCAGTGTGTGGAGGGGATTTGCATCAACATCAGTGGTCAGAGCAGGCAAGTTCCAGGAAGAAAAACGCTTTTAGCTGGGTGCAGGGGACGAAGCTTTATCAGGATAATATAAAATTTTCCCAGATCCCAAACAAACACCCAAAAAAAAACCCAAATTTTTCGATCATTTCGGAGGTCTTTATGAACGGTTATTTTCGATCACTCACGTATCTCCTTCGGGAACATCTAAGTGCGCTGTTTACATTGCTCCTCCCAAAATGCCGTAAAATCGAAAGTTGACATTCTGAAGCCTGGGAGGGGCGCTGAGTTTTAGTTCAGTTATAGGGTGTGTGTTAGCATCGTAGGGAATGGGGAATTGCCTTTTTCTCTATCTGTACAGCTGTCAGTTAAAGGTATATTTGACCCAAAGCGTTGATGTTTCAAATGTCACACAACTGAAGCAGCAAGGACAAAAATTTGTTCTTGTAATCACTGTGTATACTGGTCTTAAAATATCACGAGATTTTGAAATTTTCATCCAACACACCACACCCCCACACACACACACACACCACACAACACACACACACCACACCCACACCACACACCACACACACACACACACACCAACACACACACACACACCACACACACACACACACACACACACACCCCCACACACCACCCCACACACCACCACACAAAACACACACCTACAACACACAACACACACACACACACCACACACACCAAACCACACACACCCCAAAATTGAGAGAGAGAGAGAGAGGAGAGAGAGGGGAGAGAGGATGAGATGAGAGAGATGAGTAAGAGTGAGGAGGAGGGGAGAGAGAGAGAGAGTGAGAGTGAGGAGGGAGGAGAGAGAGAGAGAGAGGGTGACAGACAGACAGACAGACAGACAGACAGACAGACAGACGACAGGACAGACAGACAGGGCAGACAGACAGGAGGAGAAGATGGAAAGTTAATTCAATTGTTTGGAGTGTTTGTTTTTGACTTCTTTACTCTGTTTTCGTAATTTCCTTAAATTCATCTGTCCCTAAATCCATGACAGCCCGAAAACAAAGTTTCTTATACATTCCATTCTAAGTATAAACTTCAGCATTTTTCCTGAAAAAGTCAGTTCATGTGGCAGAGGTACATGCAGGTCAGACAACAAATTAGGTCCTCTGTCGAGCAAAACTAAAGCTGAACAAGTAAATAAACCTGTAAGCATAAAATGACGCTCCTGATATTATCTATAATTCATGTTTTCCAGCTCACACTCACGCAACGTCGGAACAAAACCAGGCAGACCGAACAGACCTCGCCCATTAACATTACATTAGCTTTAGATTATTTACAAAAATTATTTTTTTCATTTCACATGGCTTTCATAAGACAAGCACGTTTTCAATTCAGAATATTCACCAGTTCTCCATTGACTCATTTTTTACTTTTTCTTTCAAGTTGACCTCAAATAATGCCATAAAAACACCTACGCAGAGTGCCTAGTCCCCACGGACCTACAAGCAATTTTGTTCTTTGTTTCGGTTTCAACAATGCCACAAATGTGTCCATTATTTCATCTAATAAAACAACACACTCTCTGCTCTTTCTGCTCTCAGTAAACAAAATTAAAAATTTTACTTTTTATTCTAAACCTGGTTGGTATGTGAACAGAAATGAAGGCATGGATTTGTCTTCATGCTACATCCTTTATGAAACATCTTCATTGGTAAAATTTTTAAATCCACGTTTTTCCCTTTTTTATTTTGTTCACAGCAATTTAAACCTGAAGGTTTTATATTACTATCATAAACATATAAATTTGGTTTTTTCTTTTTCTATATCTGTACAGCTGCAGTTAAAGGTTATAGACAATGCGTTGATGTTTCAAATGTCAACAAACTGAAAAGCAGAAAAGGGGAAAAAATTTATTTTCTTGTAATCACTGTGTATAGGTCTTAAGTATCACGAGATTTTGAAATTTTCTTCACACACACACATCAACACACACACCACACACACACACACAACACAAAACCCACACACAACCAAAAACACCCCACCACACAAAACACACACACACACACACACCCCACACACAGGGTGACAGACAGACAGCAGACAAGGGAGACAGGAGGAGAGGATGGAGAGTTAATTCAATTGTTCGGAAGTGTTGTTTTTAGCTTCTTTACTCTGTTTTCGTAATTCCTTAAATTCATCTGTCCCTAAATCCATGACAGCCCGAAAAATGTTTCTTCCACATTTCATTCTAAGTATTGACTTCAGCATTTTTCCTGAAAAAGTCAGTTCGTGTGGCAGAGGTACATGCTGGTCAGACAACAATATTAGGTCCTCTGTCGAGCAAAAATAAAGCTGAACAAGTAAATAAACTGTAAACATAAAATGACGCTCTGATATTATCTATTATTAGGGTTTCCCAGCTCACACTCACGCAACGTCGGAACAAAACCAGGCAGACCGAACAGACCTCGCCCATTTATCATTACGACATTAGCTTTTGTCACCGATCGGGGGTAGTAAATCAGCCGTCCATGTGTTTGGAGAAATGGTAATTCAAAAATAGAGAGGTGTGCATATGTGTATATGTGTGTTTTGCGAGCGTGGGGTGTAAGATTTGGGGTTTTGGTTAAGGTGGAAGGTTAGGCTAGGTAGGGGCTGGGGAAAAAAGACATACAATATTCTTGAATTCCAATCTTCATTTGTTGAAGGGATGGAGCGGGAGGTGGTTTCGTTTCCGCTGTTACCCTTTTGTTACTTTGGTTTTAAATGAGAAGGGGGGGCAGGATATCGGCTGTTGTTGGTGTTGTAAAGTCTGGGTTGTTGTGGTAAATTGTGTGTTGTTGCACGAGCAACAGTAGCCCGTTGGCGGGGTGTCAGCTCTGTGGAGGGATACGCTGCTCGGCCCAATCGCTGTTTTGTGTTGTGAGTAGAGTTTCGCTTGATTCCGACCAGGGCGGAATGCGTTGGGGGTAGCTTCACTTCGGTCCCTGGTGTTCGTCGGAGTGGACGTACTCCTTGTAGGTGCGGCGGCAGGCCGTTAGTTTTTGAGGAGTGACTTCGAGTCATAGTTAGTGCCAGGTCCTCGTCGGGTTTGGGTGCCTTGGCCTGTGCCGAGTCGGTGTCGTCTTTGTTGGCACCCACTTCAGCCAGTTGAAAAACTGGTGTGGTTGAACGTCTGTTTGCCCAGGTTGGTGATTTGTTGGGTTCATGGTGGCGATGTTCGTCATGTTGTCTTGTATTATGGCGGTTGTACTGTAGTTGTCTCATGTTTTGTTTAGTTGTATTATGTTTGTTGCGTATACTGGTTGTCTGGTATGATGTCGTCTTGGTTCTGTGTTTGAACTTCTTGTCAGCCGGTTTGTGTGTTACTCTTTTCGTATATTCTGTAAATAGTTTTACATAGTGGTTCCTGAGTTCGATTGTCATGTGACAGTTTGGCTAGGCAATGTGGGTTCGAATAATAACCGTTGATGGACGGTGATGTAGATATTGGTTGTGTTTAGTTCATGTTAATTTCAGGGGGGTCAGTAAGAAGGAAATACGAGGTTGCATTTTGTTGAGGATCATAGTATGAGTCAGGTGCAGATGTGTCTGCGTGAATCTTTAAGGGATTTGGGGCTCAATTTCAGTTGTAAATAGTAGTAGTTCGTTGAATTGATTAACGATTTCGGAGTTGACATGCACTGCATTGGAATCGGTTAACTGTGCAGTAGGGCCAAGGCTGTTTTGTGGTCGAGGGGTTTATACGGGGAGTACGGTCGTGACCATTCAACTTATATTGGTGTCTTTCATTTTTTGTTACGGTTTTGGGTTCCGACGCGGGTGTCGTGCGCGTGCGGACTGTATCTGTGACGTACGTATTTGGTACAGGACATGGTCCATAGGGTTTTAGAGTTTTTTTTTTTTTTTAAAGTAGTTTGACAGTCGTCACACATGCAGGGAGTATGTGTTTGTGACAGAATAGGGTTGGAGAAGGTATCTTAGGTTGTGGGAGCCCAGTCCAATTTATGAATTTTAGTAGTCGGAAAGAAGGGGTGAGGTAAAGTTTAAGGCGGGTAGCTCAGCAGTTGTAGGATAAAAACGGAGGATGTGCAGCATGTAATATTGTATGAAGTATGGTTTTGTGTTGGCATAACAAGGTTTTACCACTGGGTTATCTGACAAGAGATGACATGAGAGTGGGGTGCTGGATGGAAATTTTAGCGAACAAATCATGTTGTTTTGATAAATGATTATGATTGACAGTGCAAAGAGGGGTAAGAATGTGAAGGATTGTGGCTGCGAGCCGATCTTTGTATGAATATGTTAGAACTGTAAACCGTTAAAATTTATAATTTTTTTTGTTTTTCTTGTTGTTTTTTTTTTGAGAGATGTGTATTAACTACTGATTACTATGTGGAAACTTTCCTTGTGAGATTGCCATTTCCTTGTTTATTTTTGTATTTCCTAAGGGGGCCCATGGAGTCCATGTTGGAGTGCTTAGATTGGTTTTATTTCTCTTTAGAATTGGGTGTGATTTTAATTTTTATATGTAATAGCGTATTGGCTCAGAGAGAATATTGTTTTACTGTGTTGTAAGGGTTGGAGGGAATGGATCTGATAACCCCAAAGTAACGGGTTTTGGGGGGGGGGGGGGGTTTTACTCGAAATTCAAGGGGTCACTCTCAAAGCCCGAGTGGGGAAATAGGCAAGGGAGATGGAGGATTAAAGCTTTACCAGTAGCCTATGAGCCTTGAGACTCGGGTTTGTAGCAAAATTACAGTAGTGGCCTAAGTTGTGTCAGCAGGTATCCTGTTCCGTCTGAGACTGGGGCCAGACCACTGCAGTCTACTGGCGGTGCCGGCTGGTGAGCGGCGGCTTTCTTTTACCCGCTGTTTTCCCGGGAGAGGGAGACTACCCAGGGCCGTCTGCCGTCTGTGGGCAGTCTCCTCCTGCTACCGGGTTCTTTTGGGAGTTCTCCAGCAACTGTTGCTCTTCCCCGTTCAGGCGTCCCCGTGAGAGGGCGCTGCACCAGGCCTTCCCCTCACCTTCAGGGTCCGGCGGGGCCTTCAGAGGAGGAGGCGTCGAGACCCGGATCCGTCGAGTGGGGTCTGGTGGTGGGGTGGGGTTGGGTGTCGCGCTCATCGCAGGGAGGAGTCAGTCTGCGGGAGCCACGGTCAGCGCCGGGGGGTCAGAATCTTCGGGGAGGTGTCAGCGTGCAAGGGGGCCACGTACAGCGCCCAGGACTGGAGCTCTCCGGGCCGGGATGGGTTGTCCCATGGTTGTGGTAGAAAGGGGGTAGCATTAGGCAGTAGAGTTAAGAGTGTTAGCTATGCCCTTTTGGACGTAGTGGCCAGCACGGTGTAGGGTACTTGTCGTTGCCCCTTAGGACGCAAGTGACCGGTGCGGTTAGTGGTCCGGGTCAAAAGAGAAGGGTGGGTTCTGGGGAGAGGTGTGGGTGGTAGTAGTTTAGAGATTAGAGTCCCTTGGGTTGGTCCTTGTCCCTAGTAGTTAGCCAACCACGTGGGGGGGCTATCTTGAAACCCTAGGTCGCAGTGATATACCGCAACTGGTGCTTTAGCATGGTTAAAAGGGTTTTCAGGGGCGTGCAGGGTAGTATGGGGCAGTGAAGAAGTGGGATACCCGGTTTTGTGGTTTGTGGATGGACGTGGTGGTGGCGCCATAGTGTGGGTGTGTGATATAAAGAAGTGCGCATGATTGTTTAAAACTGGGGTTAGTGTGCTGTGTTGTCTGCTCTAGTATGTAATAGGCGTGGGTAGGGGTGGTAGGGCCGTCCGGCTTAGCGACCGTGACAGCTTTAGATTATTTACAAGAAGTTATTTTTTTCATTTCACATGGCTTTATAAGGGCAAGCACGTTTTCAATTCAGAATTCACCAGTTCTCCATTGACTCTTTTTTACTTTTTCTCTTCAAGTTGACCTCAAAAATGCCATGAAAAAACCTACGCAGAGTGCCCTAGTCCCACGGACCCACAACGCAGTTTTGTTCTTTGTTTCGGTTTCAACAATGCCACAAATGTGTCCATTATTTCATCTAATAAACCACTCTCTGCTCGTTTGCTCTCAGTAAACAAATATATTTACCTTCTCTATTCTAAACCTGGGTAGGTATGTGAACAAAATGAAGGCATGAATTTGTCTTCATGCATACATCACTTATGAAAATCTTCATTGGTAAAATTATTAATCCACGTCTTTCTTTTTATATTTCTGTTTCACAGCAATTAAACTGAAGGTTTTTATTTCTATCATAAACCTATAAATTCTGGTCTTTTAACTTTTTAGACACCTTTCGTGTTTGTCATACACAAAACTAAGTTTTAGGCGTACGCCGACACGATCTCGATGTACACGCCTCTGTTTGGTACTTTCTATGTAAATTAATTTGCCTCCAGGTGATGAGTCAGTCACTATTTGTTTATCACTTTCTTCACTAATAGAAGGTCACCTTAAAAAACATACGCGTTTTGTAACTTGGTAACCAAGGCAAAATTTAGGAAATGAAGTAACGGGAAAATTTCCAATTTCCCTTTACCTTTCTGCAGTAGATCGCATAAGTAATGCTTTTTATTTTTTTACACTTTTTTAGCTCGCATCAGAAATGTCTATTTTTGTTCACTATTCTTTTCTCAAAACATTCACATCCAAAAGACTGGGAACGTGACCACAGTTCCAGACACTAGCTTCAATTGATTCAACTGCTGACTCATTGAGGGAAACAGAAGAAAAAAACTTGACAGGGAACAACCTTGTGTTACCCTCTTTGACATCATGCATTCAGGTGGAATACTCACCTCTTATGTTTTGTTAGACTTGCTATTTTTTTTCAGTCCTTTGCAAGTTTGTCAACAGTCCGACTTTTTAATAAAAGCGCCTGAGGGAGATGGGTGTGTGTGGGGTGTGTGTGGGGGGGGGGGGGGGGGGGGGGGGTTGTATTGCAAAACTAAGGACGAGGTGAGAGAATGTCTTTTTTTCAAATATTGGAGTTCAACAGTCATTGTGGGGAAAAAGGCAAGGAGAGGTTTGGACTGTTATAGGTCTATTTGGCTGGTGAAAAATCACAGTCATATGGGTTGTACTAGATGCTTGTTCTGTTTGTGTTGTGGTGAGCAGCAGTGGGGACACAAGAACAAAAAACATTTTCACTAATGTTAAGATAAATTTGAGCAGGAAAGGAAGACACATCGTAATATTTTTGGACAATGATATATGTTAACAATCAAGTAGATGTTTATTCAAAAGCCTAGCCTTGGAATGGGCACATGAAATATTTTGATAATCCCTAACAATTTAGGGATAAACATGTAAGATATGGTAGATTTCTTCGTATAAGATAATACCCAAAAATATTTTGCATAATTTTTTACGATCCAAGATGAGTAACAAACTTGGTTGTCATTTTTCGTTTGAGAAGTTACAGAATTCTTCGTTAACGCTGAACATGTATTAGTTTTTGTTCACTGTTTTTTCATTTATCATCATTACTGCCAAAATCATTTTGAAGAATCAAGTGATGTCAATTCAAGAACACTATATAATCTCCAAAGAGAAATTAAGACTGGCCATGAAAACAATCGCAAATCACGAATCACAACCACCCATCCACTCACATACACAGTTTTAACATAACACACACACACACACACACAACACACACACACACACACCACACAACACACACACACACACACACACACACACACGCTCATGCACGCACGCGTGCACGCACACACGCACGCACGCACGCACTCAGGCACGAACGCACGCGCGCACACGCGCACGCGCACACACACGCACACCACACACACACACACACACACACACACACACACACACACACAACACACACACACACACACACACACACACACACACACTCAACACACACACACACACACACACACACACACACTCACACACACACACACACACACATACACACACAACACACACACACACACACACACACACACACACACACACACACACACACACACACACACACACACACACACACACACACACACACACACACACACACGTATATTTGACCTCAAAGAATGAGGAATGTTTAACGTGCTTAGGTGGAACACATTGTTGTCCATCATCTCTAATTTAATAGAACACATTGAATTTCATTCTGTTGTGATTTCTGGCATAATGGACAAGTACTCAGACGATCGCTTATATTTCTATAACGCAGAGAATGTACGGAGACGTCTCACATACCAAATCACAGTTTAATTATAACAAATATCAAGTGTCTAACAAAAACTATTAACAATATCAAGCATAAATTGCATAAGATTTAACATTTTGCAAATGCTTTTTCTGCCTATCTGTCACATATCTACTAGTTAACAGGTGTTCTTGCTTTTTGACATATCTGTCAAATTTCATTTGCATTTTAAGATATTACTCGTGATAACTATGTTCTCTTACTTTTTATCATATCTGTCAAATTTTTTACTTGCACTTTCAAATATTACTCATAATACTTTTGCAGCGACTTTCAAGATATTCAGCTTGCTTACTGTTTGCCCACCGCATATAGCATATATCTACTTGTTTCATAGGGTTGATTATCCCCCAGCACCCCTCTCTCTTTCTGTCTGTCTGTTTCTCTCTCTCTTACACACACACACACACACACACACACACACACACACACACACACACACACACACACACACACACACACACACACACACACACACACACACACACACACACGCACGCGCGTGCGTGCGTGCGTGCATGTTTATACATTTTACGAGGTGAATAGTTGCATTAATAAAGACTGTATCATCTACTTACTTTCATCATGTATATGCGAAATAT
The DNA here is from genome assembly GCA_018398815.1 of Conus ventricosus. Classification (NCBI taxonomy): domain Eukaryota; kingdom Metazoa; phylum Mollusca; class Gastropoda; order Neogastropoda; family Conidae; genus Conus; species Conus ventricosus. The sequence continues at coordinate 19,537,062 of CM031611.1, read as the reverse complement.
TTTACAACCTTGGTTGTTACGATCGGCATGTGAATAACATATGTTGCACATATGAGAGACGCATTCTGCCGTATTTGTTCAACATCTTATCACACACTTGTTAACATCATCTGCATGTAAATTTGAAATGTACATGTTTTCGCCATGCGCTTATGGTTTCTTCTTATCCTTGTTCTCTTGTTGCTGTTGTTGTTCTTCTTCTTCTCCTTCTGCGTACGCAGACTGATACACTTCCTTTACAGACAGGCAAGGATTAATCCCATCTACCCAACAAAGGGAGTGGAGTTTTGTGTGTATGACGTGTTTTTTTTTTTATCCCGCCATGAAGGCAGCCATACTGATCGTTTAATTTTTGTTCCTTTTATGCTGCCAGAACGAGGCCAATTAATGTCACTGGGCTGACCGGACCTGTCAATTTTGTCTCTGTAATGAACGTTGGTGGAGTCACACTAAATGTCCCATGGATTTCCCAAATGTGATCTAAACCTGTCGATGACACGTTTTGTTACACAAACTTTGTCTTTTTGTTTTTCGGTGTGACTATATATATGCATAAACAACGTAATATTTTGGAGTATCAATGTAAAATTGATTGGAATCTCCCTCGTTCGCACAAAAACTCGCAACAGATTTCGATTAACTCATTGCATTTGCCTCCAGGATTTTACATGAATTGTTCAGTGTGGAAATTTTGCTTGCAAAAAGAGGTTTTGTACCAATACCACATTTTGTCATCTGTACGTGTCTCATCATTACATTGGTAAACCGACAGAAACTATAACTCTAACCATAGAAGACAAGAGACTACGAACTCGAGAGTTGCGACAGTCGTCACAGACTTCCGTAAATTAGCGATTGTTGCTGAAGTTGACATAATCTGTTTATGTTAATTCACGTTCCTTTTTTTTCACGGCAGTTAAGGAACAACAGTGTAAAGAATATATTTTTGTTTCTTTCATTATTCCAAATGTCTTTCTTTAATTTATGCTAAAGTTTCTGTTGTGAAGCTGATATGACCACTAGATCTCCTGTGTATAAAAGATGCGAAATTTCTACTTGTAAATAGGAATATTTGGGGAATATGTTTGTCAGGCTCGCTAAGACCTGAACTAACTAGGGAGGGACAGACAGCCTTACAGACCTACATACCTAACGCCCCAACTCAATTAAGCAGTCCAAAACCAGATGAACAGTTCAACACATGTATAATTTCATTCAAACCACGACACCGGGGTCCATAACACTGAATATTCCACTTACTACCCACACAATCACTTTCTCTCAAACTCAAACATTCAACCACTATAACCCATTCGCACACAGATTCTAGTCGCACACACCCCTGCACAACCAAACTAACACAAGGTCATGAAATTAATTAACAACTAACCTTAATTCGGGTCAAATCCCAATGTGCCCAGCCTGGTGCGATGCATCGCTACCATGCAATACAACTCACACGACCGTAACACCTTGGCTATTGGCCCAACAGGACACTGTGAATCCGAGACTTACTCAACAAATTCACTTACCGGCTCTTTACACAAGCCAGCAACCAGGGAATGAACTCCAACACAATGACAGACCAAACACCAATATAGAATGCCCAGAACTACAGTTTTGTAACACAGTGACAGACCAACCACTGATATAAAATGCACAATACTACAACAATTCTGCAATGTTCACACACTTTCAATATTAAGTTAACCGGGTCACATTCAAAAAACTGGGCACTTAAAGCACGCATGACCAATTAATAATCCAGTAACTGGGTTGCCATGAAATACTCGCACAGAATGGCCCAACCAAGTTGTCCAACATGTAAAATGTTGATATAAATGTTGTTGTTGTTTTTTGCCACCACACAAAAGACAATTTGTCTTTGAAAACCTGTGCAGCCTGCGACACACACAAGTAATGACTAATTCCCAACAAACTAACCAGCTATGCAAGGGATAATATTACTAAATAAATTCAAAGTCACTAAGGATTTCTGCTAGTGTCTTTCACACACTGGGTAGTCCACTCCACGACCGATGAACGACGGCTCATTTCCTTGATCCTGGAAACATGTTCAATGCTGTTACCTCAAAACAGCCCTGTTTGTCGTCAACATTCACATGTACCACTCGGACTGCCACAGCCACAGAAGAGTAGCCCACGCTCTGTCACTCCTCCACACAGGGATCCCGTCACCAGCTAAGGCAGGATTACAGGGAGATATCTTGAACCAATACGTGTCCGGCCCAACTCCGAGATGGGTTGTCCAGCGCCACCAAGGCCACCCCCAGACCGGCACGTCCACAGCACCAACCACAGCAACCAAGTCTTCACCCACCAAGGTTTCAGGTACACAGGTTACAGTTCAACAAGAACGCAGCAACCAAGTCTTCATCCCCCCAGGTCTCGGGAACACCGGTTACAGTTCAACACAACTGCAGCAACCACGTCTTCACAAATTACAGTAACGACAGTCCTTCTACTGTACCCCCAGCAGCGAGAAGAATACAATTACACAGAAACACCGGTTACAGTTCAACACAACTGCAGCAACCACGTCTTCACAAATTACAGTAACGACAGTCCTTCTACTGTACCTCCAACAGCGAGAAGAATACAATTACACAGAGACACCGGTTACAGTTCAACACAACTGCAGCAACCACGTCTTCACAATTACAGTAACGACAGTCCTTCTACTGTCCTCCAACAGCGAGAAGAATACAGTTACACAGAAACACCGGTTACAGTTCAACACAACTGCAGCAACCACGTCTTCACAAATTACAGTAACGACAGTCCTTCTACTGTACCCCCAACAGCGAGAAGAATACAATTACACAGAAACACAGAATCAGTCCCCTCTAGACTCAAGGCAGCTCCGCTAATCCTTAAGCCCGAACCCTGAACACAAGGTTCCTAAAAAGGATTCACCAGGACTTTCAACTTTAGAATCAACACACACAACGTCAGAGACTTCCACTCTGAAAACAGCTGCAAAATAACACTGAGCGACAGTTCACCTAACCCCAGCCTGCTTTACAGTAAACTTGGCTGTGATTGGATAATTCAATGTAAGGTTAACTATGATTGGGCAACTCACAGTGAGATGATGCATGACCCAATTTCCCCCCTTCACGGAAAAAAACACTAACAGTTCAAGATACTCCTACCCTCTCCAGCTGTGCTGTTACACAGATATCCACTGACGCACACACAAAGCATGCGACGTGAGCGGAAATGTTTGCCGGCTCACCCTAGCACATATAGAAGAAATATTGACTCTGATGCGAACCACGCAAGATACACTGACATGGAACATGATCAGTCCGCACATGCACAAGTTCAAACATGAGTCGCCTCCACTAGATCTATCTGTAACATACATTGTACGGGCTCAAGTAGCAATGTCAGTGGACCCTGACAATGTTATATTCAGCAATGTCACTTAAGAGTATCTTTAACAATGATATGTTACTTTGGGTGACTTCATTTGTTTAATATTCGTGTTTTGTCAGTGAGACCAGAGTAAGCTCATGCACAAATTTGTCACTGGGCTATAACTCTTGCATCGTTATGTTTGATTTACCAGTCATACCCGCTGTTCTCATTTTTATCGGCAGGCCTTCATTTCATATATCATGGATGCCCCGTTATAGTCAAAAATAGAGCAATAAGGTATTTTTGCTCTTTTGTCTAAGAAAATTGACAGCATGAAAAGATTATCAGTGGCCTGTGAACTATCTCTGAGCCCCGCTTCCTTCTTTGCAATGATGATTCATAACTCCTTCATTTTTGTAATGTTGCAAACCCTTTTCTCCAAGAAATAATTCGAAGTAATACGTCTTTAAATGCAGGGCTGGACACGCTGCCTGATATATAAACCAGTGCCACTGATTCCTGTTTTGTATTGATCTGGATATTATTTCTAGTTTAAAAACCAAACTGACACACCTTTCAAAAGACAACAAATTTCAGGTTACATTGCGTTTAGCTTTTCATTTTTGATTAATTCCATCGTAACTCATGATCTTATTTTAAGTACAGTATACCCGTACCTAATATTCTACAATTTACTTCTGCATTCTCTGCATTAATTAACCCCTTAAGTGTTACTAATATTCATTCCACTATAAGTTTTCAATTCTCTGAGACTTTTTTTGTAATTTGTAGCGTATAGGAACCATTCCTTTGCATCGGGATTATTTTCTTTGTCGAAAATTGCTGGGATGGGGCGTGGGGGGGGGGGGGGGTAGAAGAATTTGGATCTGCTCCTAATATTCTTTATGGAATCAATCAGTTTGTTTCGTTGTGTTTTCTTCGTCATCTTGAACATTCGATTGTAGGTTTCACATTTTGAAAACCATTTGTTTAGTTGCATGAGCCGGAATATAATTGGGAGCCGGAATAGCTCAGTTGGTAGAGCGCCGGACTCGTAATCTTGGTGATCATGGGGTTGCGGGTTCGAACCTCCGCCGGGGCGTTTCGGTACAGGGGGATTTTTCCCTCGGAGTTAACATTGGTTCTGACTCTATTTCCCATACAGTCCTTCGAATGAGACTATAAACCGAGGTTCCGTGTGTAAACGCACGCATAACATCTTGCACACACGTAAATCCTATCACCAACTTTCGGAAGAGTAGGCCAGTTTGGCCGTTGGTATGCACGACACATTATACATAGCATGCACCCTGCGTGGGAAATGGAAAGAATGAAGGAAGTAAGGACAATGAGTGATCGATATTGAACGATACTGACTGGATGACATGGGAAACGACTGGATGAAGCGCCGGCTGGCAGCTCTTCAGTCGGCACTACCCAGGAAGGCAGCCCGTTGTGTAAACGAGTGTTGATTGTAAAGCGCTTAGAGCTTGGTCTCTAGCCGAGAATAGGCGCTATATAAGTATTCATTATTATTATTATTATTGTTATGCACACTGGGTTTCTGCTGACTGCTTACTGGTTCAGTAGTGATCTAACCTCTCTTCTGTGGGAATGGCAGTCTCTATCCAACCACTTTTTTCTTCGCGTAGACTTTATTTCCAATCCATCTTTTTAAAGAATCATCATTGCTGTGGAGAATATGAGTGGTATTTTCTTAGAGTCATATTGATATCAATGTTGATTTGTTCACTAGTTATGAGTCATGTCTCAACATTGCACTTGATGGTGTGTATCACTGTGCATAGGACAGACAAATAACAGGTTGCTACCAGTTGGTCATCTGAGTCTTCATTCCATTAAAATACTGAATGATCCTTACCAGTATTTACGTAGCTTTCCAATAAAGTTGACCCTAACTATCGTTTTCATCAGATTTGCTGGAGGCTTTCATTTTTGTTCATTGCAGAAAGACTTTAAATTGGATGGCTGATCAATAATCGCAATGAGCGGTGGGTAAAACGTTGTGTCATGTCAGTCATTTTCATATTGAATATCAGTCCTGACAAATATTGTGATGCAAATGAAATCATCGGCTACGCTACTTCCCTCCAAGCAGGCATGTATTTTGAAGATAAAAAGATGGTTGTTTTCCGATGTAAAGATGTACATGTTTCTTAAAGCCGTCCTCTTCCTTCACGCTAATGCTCATGCACTCTGAGAATTGTATAGCGAACGAAACGAAAGACGAAAAAGGAAAAAGCTGAACATGGTCCTTGAAACGTATGATCTTCTGTGTCCTTTCTTTTGATTTCTACATCCACATATCCGACATTACAAAAACGGGAGTTTGTACCATACTCCCGCCTGGTGACTATCTTTACTGCACATGTTTGGGAGTTTGTACCATATTTTCCGATTGGTGACTATCTTTACTGCACATATTTGGGAGTTTGTACCATACTCCCCGATTGGTGACTATCTTTACTGCACATGTTCGGGAGTTTGTACCATATTCCCCGAGTGATGACTATCTTTACTGCACATGTTGCGGAGTTTGTACCATACTCCCCGACTGGTGACTATCTTTATGCACATGTCGCGGAGTTTGTACCATATTCCCCGATTGGTGACTGTCTTTACTGCACATGCTTGGGTTACTGACTTTGAGGGGTAGGGGGGTGGACAAAACTATTATTACGACCAGAAAGCCGTGTTCCACATGCCCCTCACATGCTCAGTCTGATCCGGTGTATCTCATGCACGAGCAGACTGAAATCAGTAGCAATGCTATTCTCAACGCTGTCTCTGTACATGGCCTGAAAGGTCAAATGGCTCAATACAGACTAGTTACACGCATGTTAAAACACTGAAGAAATATTGCTAGTTGCTGAGGACTCTGTTGTCCTCTTTTCACCTGTGGAAATAAAAGGTTAGTCTTTCTTGACTGGCAGTCACCTTGTTGAAAACGATTTGTGTCAATGGATATGAAAATTAATAAATTACAACAAAAATATTATTGCTGTACAGAATGTCTTCGTCACAGCAAGTACCTTTAAAAAAAGCCGTGTGGCTCTCTGATAACCACAACATAATGGTTTACCTTACCACCGATAAAAATCTGGCTGATTTGTTACATAAAATTAATTTTATATACTTTCTTACCTTGTTCAGTTGTTGACTGGTATTTTACGACTGTTTTCAGTCTTAAGATATAAACAGTTTTTCAAGTATCAACAACATTCAACATCTAGATACATTTACATGAAATTCTGTTTAAGAGACCAAAGTTTTAATATTTACCATGTTCCTCAGACATATCTATCACTAGTATTTATTATCTTTGTTTTGTTTTTTTTTTTCTTTAATTTTAGTCAATAAGGCATTTACTTTAAAGTAGTGTGGACAGGAGCTCTTTCACTTGATAATTGGCATTACGTTAGAACCTTCTCTCTCTCTCTCTCTCTCTCTCTCTCTCTCTCTCTCTCTCTCTCTCTCTTTATATCTTTTTTTTCCCCTTTTTAAATTTTAATCCCTATTGTATTGTAGTTCTAGTCACTTTTGCATGCTTCCTTTGTTGCCTTTTATTTTATATTGTTGACCCTACACAGGGCGAGGACTGGATGAAAAAAGCACATCAGTGCTTATCTATTATCCTCGTAAATAAAGAATTTTGTCTTGTCTTGTCTTGTCTTCTCTCTCTCTCTCTCTCTCTCTCTCTCTCTCTCTCTCTCTCTCTCTCTCTTCTCTCTCTCTCTCTCCTCTCTCGCTCTCTCTCTCTCTCTCTCTCTCTCTCTCTCTCTCTCTCTCTCTCTCTCTCTCTCTCTCTCTCTCTCTCTCTTTCACTCACATCCAAACACATCGTCTAGTTTGACATAATTAGTGTTTTAGCGCGAGAGCGCATATGTGTGTATGTGTGTGTGTGGTGTGTGTGTGTGTGTGTGTGTGTGTGTGTGTGCGTGCGTGCGTGCGTGCGTGCGTGCGTGCATGCGTGCGTGCGTGCGTGCGTGCGTGCGTGCGTGGCGTGCGTGTGTTTGTAAAACTTCCATGACTACTACTATGCTTAGTATGTCAAAATGGCGCAAACCATTCCCTAAGTCAGCTTTGTTTACTCTCATGTTCGTTCTTTTGGGCATTATTACACTGCAGAGCAGGTCTTACAGCCTCGGAGAGTTATCATTTTCCTGATGTTATAACCTATCTGCTTCCTTTTATTTTTACGGCCCTTAGAGTAAACCCATGACAACATTATTAAGAAATGTAGGGGACAATATGATGTTTGACAGGGAAAAGTATACAAGCCGAACGGCGAGTATGATATACGCATCCTTCCGGTTACTATACCGAGCCATGTCAAAGTGGTGCAGAAGTGGAAGTAAAGAAAGAAGCATTTACCTATGGCGCTTTTAAGGAACTAGTTTATGAGTGGAACTCGTTGCATTAGCTAAGAGAAAGAAACCTCACCTGGCTTTACTGGCCTTCAGTATATTTGATAGCTTACTAGCCTTCAGTATATTGATAGCTTCTGTGTTCCAGACGCGCCTGAAGCGGCGACTGCCCATATCTCAAGTGTTTTCTGGATTCAGGCAGCTGAGTTAGCCATCTGAAGTAGGTGAGGGAGATCATCATGCTTCTAATGCAGTAGTGGCCATGGCATCTGGCTGGACATTATGTTTTGTCTCTTGTTTCTTGCTTGGGATATCAAGGTGAGGCTTGATAGTCAGAAAGGGGGAGAAGTATCTGTTCCTGCTTCTTTTTCTTTTTTCTTTTTCTGTTTCGTTTTTCTTTTTTGTTTTGTAAAAGGGACAGGGGAGAGGTCCATGTACAGTGAAGCTTTCCTTGAGATGCTAATGTACCATTTGGACCCTTTGAAAAAAAACAATTTAACTCATGTCTGCTGGTGGTGAGAGAGAAGAGGGAGGTCATTTCCTGTGTGGGTGCAGCAAAATGGTAGATGGGTAAATGGAGCTTGTTAGCTTTTTATACAGCCCATTGAGAAAATGACAACTCTATCATACACCATCGAGTATCTGGCATGCTACAGCGACTTTAGGAGAATACTACAGTATGTGGATGCCCCGTGGCTATAGGTATGGTCCGACCACGGGGAAAAGGGTTCAAATGCTCTTTGGAGAAGAGACCGAAGAGGATCACCAAATCGGTTAGACAGGCCGCCTGCTACCTGTTCAGTAACTTTTGAAGCTAAACATTCGTGCGAAACTCTGCAACTCCTTTGGACCCCACTAATGAGGCCAAGCAGGGCCACCTAGAATATCCAAACGCTGTGCCCTGGCAGGTCCCCTGGGGAGGCTACTTCATTGCCTCTGCTTGCAGCACCAGAATATCCTTGGGAAACAACAGCTCTCATTTAGAAATATACTTCAATGCGAGGGATTGAAGTGATGCTGTTGTCTCTGTTAATGGGTCGGATTAATGCTGCCAATCAGTCAACTGTTGCCTCCGTCAAACTGCGTATACCTCAGTTAGTAATATGCTGATCAGAACAGTTTGCGTCCTTCTGATGGTGTCTGCTGCTCAGAGCAAATTTGAAGAGTGGACTCAAACTCCACACAGGCAAAAAGTAAAAAGAAAAACAACAAACGAATCTGCGAACATTGAAATGTAGTGGAATCTTTGATCACCTACATACGATTGACGGCATTAAGAACACTGCCTGCTTCTACACGTGCTACCATTAGCACATTCTAGAAGACCAAACTGCAATGAAATGGCTATCTTAGAAAGACAACTGCTTTTTCTGGCGAGGATTGAAACCAGTGAAACCTCAACAGCAAGGCAGTGGAATTCGAGTGTCACGAGTTTGTCACGAGGCTATGACGATTGACCCATCTAGGGTGGTGGAATTATTCATTTATTTATTGTCGTTGTTGTTGTCGTGTATCCGTCCTTAAGGTGGCTTGTGGTGCGTTTGCACCTTAATGTCGTTCAGCTCAGGTTAGGTTTACTTTCTCTCTCTCTCTCTTAATTCCACTGTCCGTGCAATTCATCCTGCAGGTTCACGGGGGCTGGTACTTTTCGCTGAACTGGCTGTCTCTATCGGCCTCTCGCCTGTCTTTTTACCTGCCGCACGTGCATTATTCTCTTGGGCTTGAGGTATTCTCACTGTGACGTAGCGTGGCATGTTGGCGGCCATCGTTTAGAGAGGTTTTCTCTTCACTCGAGCGGAAGATGTCTCTGGGAGCGCCTGCTCCGGTTCTGGTTCTACACCACTTCGTCGAAGGTAGGTCGGTACCTTCATTCCTACAGTCGGCCTGTAGGGGAGGGACATCACGTCATCTCTTTTCCGCATCTGCTCTGCTGTCCTCTCGACCGTACAGAGGGTAGAGAGTCGCTTGACCCGCCACTGGGGTCAACCACGGGTAGCTGGTAAGCATCAGTTTCTGGTTTGTTTGTTGTTGTTTTTTTTTTGTTAGCCGGCTAATTTTTCTCTTTTGCGCAATTTCTTTTGGTTTTCAAAATTATAAAAGAAACTATTGCTTGAGACCACTTTTTTCTGGTTAATTCAATCTTTAACCTGGCCAGTCAAAATTATATCCAAAATTCTTTATTCTTTTTATGCATCTGGTGATGCGGTAGTCGGTGGGGATGGGGGAGAGCCTGGTGATTCAGGGTTGGAACTTGCTTGGTCTCGCTCGTCCGCCCTGTCACAATTGCCGGTCTCTTATTCTTTGGCCACCGTCTGTTTGTGTGTGCAAGGGGAACGAGTTCTATGTTTGCGAGCGTGCGTACGCATGATTAGTCGTTTGGATGCGTGGTTGGAGAATTGTGTCCATTTTGAAATGTTGCTATAAAATGTGGGGATAATTGTGCCATTGAATTATTATTATTTGCAAATGTGGTGGCGGTCATAAAGCATGGTTGCTGTATTAGTTCAGTTCCTAAGAAGGAAAATGTTGAACGTGAGTGAGAGAAGGATGAAAACATAATTTTCTATTCATGTGTTTAGCCTGTGAATGTAACCTCTTACCTGCTTCGTGTGAGGAGACCTTTAGCGAACATTCCTCAGTTGGTTTGTTTACTGTGTTATGCTCAGGTCTGTGTTGAGTTGGTGCCGTGATGTACTCAGAAAACCTCCCCTCGCCCATCATGCGAGGGGCTGTTAGGATTTGACAGCATATGCCAGACTGTACTGACTGCGGGGTTCCAGTACCCTTCCTTCTTTCCTTCCAGTTCCTTCCGTGTCCTCTCCTCCGGGGGGATTCACCCGAAGCTTGCGCTTGGGGCCGCGCACTGGTTGAGGAGCACGTGCGCTTTGCTGGAAGATCCCGACCCCTGTCCGGGACCTTCAGCGACAACGCCGCATCCCACGGGACGCGTTCTCCACGGTCCTCGGACTTCCTACAGCCCGGGACACCAGTGTGGTTCGCTCTGTCTCGTGCAATTTGGGTGTGTGTGTGTGTTAATGGTGTCGGCATTGAAAGACACTTTCGTTCAAGAACCGACCCGGTTTGGGGCACCTGATGCGACTCGGTGCTCACAGTGGACTTTGGAGAGGCAGGGGTGTGGGGGAACCACACGAAGCATGGAAAGGAATGTGTGCGGGAAAGGCTTATTTATGAAATGCTTAATTGTGTGTATGTCGTGAGTGTTGAAATGCTGATTGTGATTGTGCATGTCGTGTGTGTTGAAATGCATTAATTGTGTGTATGTCGTGAGTGTTGAAATGCTTGATTGTGATTGTGCATGTTGTGTGTGTTGGAATGCTTATTTGTGACTATGTGGGTGTGGTGTGAATAAATGGGGTGTTGTATCGTAATCTTTCTTGTGTGGTCTCTTGCGGGGCGTGTGAGTTCAGTCACTCCCTTCACTCCCATCTAAACCGATCCTGTCAGGCAGACCTCCAGGGGTCGGTCGTGACATCGAGTAAAGACCAACGATTCAGAAAGTCTTGTTCCTCAACTTTTTCAGTCGCACCAGGTCAGTTACATCCTGAGCGTCTGTGCTCCCACCCTGCGCTTTTTTGAGGAAACTATCGACAGTGCCATAAACATCTGGACTCCTGCTAGGAGAGTTTTAAGCTCAACTAGGATCTGACTCTAGCTCTTTTTTCGGTTGCATTTGAGTCTTGGTCATCAGAAAAAAGAAATGAAAATGGTCAAAGGCTGTTTGAATGTTGCTGTAATGATCAGCTCTCATAACTAACCATCGTTTTAACTAAACCAGACCATACAGTGTTCTAGAGACATCCTCGTGTGACCTCTGGCAAGACTCAATGCAATCACCACGAGCAGAGCCTCGCTGAGTTGAGCCAGCATGACTAGCAGTAACCACAGAGCTGACTTACACTGATATCGTTCTTGTGGGCTGCAAATAATAATTTTAAGGACAACGTGTCTAGACGTCTCACATTCTAAACAGATGGAAACCGCCCTAATGTCAGTCGACCAGAATGACGATTCCTGATTGTGTGAACACTTTGCTGGTTTTGTTGAGCCAGCGCTCTAAGACTTCCCCAGCAAAGGCAGAAGAGAGGTGGAACTACATCCGTAGAAAATTTACAACATTACCATATACAATTTTTACAGTAGACAGACAGAATCCGGCTGTTTTGAATATAAAACAGTAAAGCTGAAATCTGGACATTATAGGTTCAAAGAATTTCTTTTCGTTCAGATCGGTTAAGATTAGTTTTGTGTTTCATTTAACGTCTCTTCATCACGGATGATATTTGACAATAAATGAACGAAAACAACTATACATTTCATCATATACATTTTCTCATATAAGTTCTCATATGTAAACAGAGATCTTCTATACAGACCCTGGCACTTATGTTTTGGATCCTCATAGTGATCTCGTTACTTCTGACTAAGCAACAATAGTCTGTTATGATATATTATTCAAAATGCAGCTTTCGTTTGATATTTCTTCGAGATTGATATCTTTCTTCTCGTAAAGTTCTGTTAATACATGACGATCTTATGATAGAGGATGAACTGAAAAAGGAGATGAACAAATGCACACATCAGCAAGGAAACAAAAACCTTAGTGTTCCATGCATTCGACGTTAACCCCATAATCATCCTAGCATACTGACATGGGAAGTCGGACAGTACAGCATTTATTTTTTTGCGTTACTTTAAATACGCTTGATGCGTTGGCTGCCGTTATAGACTGTCTGTGCCTGTCCCTTGATCAAGTTCATAAACATCAGAACGCAGCTTGAAGTTACCACAGTATTGTCTCTTGTCTAAGCTAGCATTCTAATATTTTCTTGTGAGGTAAATAGACGTTGTTAGAGTTATGTTGCTTTCCTTGATTTGCTGCTTATTATACTTGATCGATCATCAGTATGTAGTGGCAGTCTGATGAATAGTTCTGTAATTGCTATGTTTCTAGTATGACGTAATCGTTTTATTGTTTTGTTTGCGCAAGCACCTTTATCAGACAATTTTGGTTCGATGTACTCTAAATATTTTGAACTCTGAAATGTATCTTCAGACTGTGTGAAAACACTTGCGAAACATTAAGTTTTTAATTTAAAAGTTCCGATGGATTATGTCAGTGTTGTGTCTGTTCTTCACTAAGCAAATCTCTTGTGAAACATGAACAATTAAAAAGGCATGTGCAACAAATGCTATCACAGATTTTTCAGGATAAAAATCATTACTAGTTCTGAAATGTGAGCTGCCATAAACAGGATTCCCAAAGAATAGAACGTTTTCAGCTGATTTTCACTAAACGAACACACACACACACACACACACACACACACACACACACACACACACACAACACACACACACACACATATATATATATATATATATATATATATATATATATATATATATATATATATATATATATATATATATACTATATATATATATATATATATCTCGAGGTTGAATGCCAGAACCAAGTATCTCTCTCATATATATATGACCACTCAGACTGTTCCATATCTTTTTATCTCCCTTGCATCCTTGAATGGATCCTCAAGCATAGGCTCAAAGATTGTCCCCTATATTTTATATTGTTTGAATAATGCTTTTAGTTTTTCAGCAACTTTTTTCATCTCCACACTTGTGTTTTGTTCATTTACTACCCTTCGCTGGCTGCTTTGAGGGTGCTGTTGGATTCGTTTTGAACCTTGGTGGTGTGAGAACACACAGAATTATGGACTGTGGTGTGTCTCTATTTGACACAAGAGCACTGACACAATCAGCCGTGTCTCCCTGATGAGTCCGATCCAGCGGACGAAAGGCTAGGAGCAGGCAATACAAATAATTGTGCTTTCAAGAGGGATTACGATGATTCCCTCGGGCAGCTAGTGAAGGCTTCTCATATCTATAATATATTCCACCCATTTTCTTCATCTTGAAAATTTTTTCTTTTCCTTTTTTTAAAGTTCAAATCTTTGCCAAGTCATTACTATAACGACTGAAGAATTGTTAACTGCACTGTTTTCCCCCACTACTTAATTATTCAGCATTCTATTGTTTGTCAATCAGTGGGAGATTGATCTCTTAGGAGATCCAAGTAAAGGTTGTTCTGTACAATTCTTAACCACTCACAATGCTTGGGTTATTGCCAGCAGAGCTGACCACTCAGACTGTTCCATATCTTTTTATCTCCCTGCATCCTGAATGGATCCTCAAGCATAGGCTCAAAGATTGTCCCCTATATTTTATATTGTTTGAATAATGCTTTTAGTTTTCAGCAACTTTTTTCATCTCCACACTTGAGTTTTGTTCCATTTACTACCCTTCGCTGGCTGCTTTGAGGGTGCTGTTGGATTCGTTCTTGAACCCTTGGTGGTGAGAACACCACAGAATTATGGACTGTGGTGTGTCTCTATTTGACACCAAGAGCACTGACACAATCAGCCGTGTCTCCTGATGAGTCCGATCCAGCGGACGAAAGGCCTAGAGCAGGCAATACAAATAAATGTGCTTTCAAGAGGGATTACGATGATTCCCTCAGGCAGCTAGTGAAGGGCTTCTCATATTTATAATATATTCCACCCATTTTCTTCATCTTGAAAAATTTTATCTTTTTCTTTTTTAAAGTTCAAATCTTTGCCAAGTCATTACTATAACGACTGAAGAATTGTTAACCTGCACTTGTTTTCCCCCACTACTTAATTGTTCAGCATTATATATAATATATATAATATATATATATATATATAAATATATATATATATATATATATATATAATGTTGTGTGTGTGTGTGTGTGTGGTGTGTGTGAGAGATACTGGGTTCTGGCAGTCAACCCTCGCTTTTATTATATATATATATATATATATATATATATATATATATATATATATATATACATATTCAATTATAAACAAAGCTTGCTGTTATGTCTTAGATTGAATAAATAGGGAGAGATAAGCATTCATATCTGCAGTAGTAGATAATTCTGCCTAACTAACAGTATGTGCTTGAGTGGGTGAATGGGGAAAAATAAAATGAATGCTTCTCAAAATGAGCCTTCAGCAAGCTTATAGTCTCCAAGGGGGAGACAACCTCCAATGGGGAGGAAACTCACTAACATATAACTCATGTTTATAATTGAATATTTCTTGCAGTCATTGCAACACAAAGCTGCTCTGTAAGTTACTGGAATGGTGCTCGGTACTTATCCTTGGAATTTATTAGTTTATGGTAATTTAGTCCCTTGCGGATTCATTCCAAGAACTGGCCCTCAGCACTTGTGTCTTAAGAGGTTATCTTTTTTGCATTGCTCTTTCATGATTTTCCTTTGCTTCTTAGGTGGCACCTTTGGTTGGTTTTTTGAAAACTCAACAAACATACTACGGTATTGCACACCAGCCTTTCCTGGGATAGCGTTCTTCTTAAAGCCGAAAAGGCAGAGGAGTATATATATACATATATATATTGAATTATAAACAAAGCTTGCTCTTATGTCTTAGATTGAAGAAATAGGGGGAGATACGCATTCATATCTGCAGTGGTAGATGATTCTGCCTAACTAAACAGTATGGCATGAGTGGGTGAATGGGGAAAAATAAAATAAATGCTTCTCAAAATGAGCCTTCAGCAAGCTTATATTCTCCAAGGGGGAGACATCCTCCAATAGGGAGGGAAACTCACTAACATATAACTCCTGGTCATATACCGATATTTCGAAACTTGGTGGTTTCTCCTCAGTGACCGCGGAAAGTGGTAATTTGACTCCCCTGCCTTTCAGTTTTAAAAGAATGCAATCCCAGAAAAGGCTGGTGTGCAATACTGTAGTATGTTGAGTTTTCAAAAAAACAACCAAAGGTGCCATGATGCTGGGAGAGGCTGTTCTTGTCTGCAGGGCTTGTCGTTCAATGAGACGATCGTCACGTGGGGTTGTCTTCTTCAGTCGACCAGATCTGCGTCTTTCATGGACAATCCCAGTGGCTGTGAAGTGTTGAATCAGTCGGACAATGACCGAGATGGACACATGAAGTCGCCTGGCCACTTCTCGCTTGGAAACACCATCTTGGAACCATGCAACAGCTCGTCCCCTATCCAACTCGCTTAATTTTCGTCGTGGAGGCATTGTCAGATCAGGCCTACTACTGGTGGAATGTCTTCTTATAAAGCCAAGCGAGCAACAGCATCTCACACATAAACAGCAGTGCTAGCACATGCATAATGGGTTTTCCATCTGGCAAGTGCAATGTGTTCAGACAGAACGGTCCAAAACAAGGTCATTTTTTCGCAAGTTTCCGCTTTTTCCGTTTGCGGCCCAGCTCAGTAGTACACGATACACGATACACACACGATATACACACGATACACGATGCACGATATTTTATTTATCCTCATAGAATACAAGGAAAATTTGTTTGTGGTGCCATTATCAAAATTCACATATTGCAACAACTTATAAACTAGTATATCATTAAAAATATTCCACTCTTTGCACTGTGCTCAGTCATTCCTTGTCAATTCATTTATCCATCTTGTGTCACTCTCTCTATATAAATATTAACACATGCACACACACATCCTACCACCCTCTCCCCCACCCGCCAGTTACACACACACACCACACCAATACAAATCACACACACACACCCCGCCAAAACAGTGTCATACACACAAACACACACAAACACACACACACACACGCCACACACACACACACACACACACACACACACACACACCACACACACACACCACACACCACACACACACACACACACACCACACACACACATACAACACACAC
>CM031611.1:19470469-19515469 GCA_018398815.1 Conus ventricosus | reverse complement strand
TTAGACCGCATAGATTCTGATCACATGCCTGTTTCTTTCATTGCTGTTTTTCCAAAGGAAAATGTTGTTGACAATAATGAACAAGAAAACCATGTTATAGAGAAACTTGTATGGAATAATGATTGTACTAATCGATTTCAAGAACTATTATGTGGGGTAGATGTTGTTAGAAAAATGGAAAATGCCATAGATATGGTCCAATCCGACGTAAATGAAGCTTTGAACATGTTTAATGAGTGTGTAAAGGAATGTGCTAAGTGTATGAAGAAGCATATACTGTCAATAGAAATGACAGATATGATGATTGGTATGATAAAGAGTGCCGAATCAGTAAACTAAAAGCTAGACAATTATTAAGAATTAGCTGTCGTACTCATGATCCACAAGACAGAGCGACTTATTGTGTTGCAAGGCGGGAATACAAGAAATTGTTAAAAAGAAAGGAGAAAGAGTATAACAAGTTCTTAATAGATAAGTTGATTTCCTCAGTTAAATGCCAAAAAGACTTCTGGGAGACTGTTAAGAAAGCATCTTTCAAAAGAAAACAACCAAAGAATAAGATAACTAGCGATACTTGGTTTCATCATTTCCAAATTTGTTAGGACAGAATGTCAGTGACAGTGTTAATAATGAAGAAATGGCGGATGCTGACGTAGATAGTTCATTTAATCGTCCAATATCCATAGAAGAGGTTACTTTAGCTATTAGAAAACTGAAAAATGGCAAGTCAGCTGGCCCAGATGGTCTAATTGGAGAATTATTTAAACATGCAACACAACAGGCTGTGCTATTTTTTCATAAATTATTTAATAAGTTATTTGACGAGGGCATGTACCCTGATAATTGGTGGTGAATCAATTATTTTACCTATATTTAAAAAAGGCGATGTTGACAATCCCAATAATTATAGAGGAATTTCCCTTAGTGACATTAGCAGTAAACTATTTGGAATAATTATTAATAGGAGAATACAAGAATGGGTTGATGAGAATAATATAACTGGGGAACAGCAAGCAGGATTCAAAAAGGGTTATTCGACCGTGGATCATATGTTTTACTTTGTTGGCACTAATCCAAAAGCAGTTTTCTCGTAATCGTAAGCTGTATGTTGCTTTTATAGATTTTCAAAAGGCATTTGATTCAATCAATAGAAATATACTCTGGCCAATACTACAAAAAAATGGTATATGTGGTAAACTCTATAGGTGTATTAAAAGCATGTATAATGTTGTTAGAGCTAGAGTCCGTTGTGGAGGTAAACTGACAGATTTCATTAATTGTACAGCTGGGGTCAGGCAGGAGATGCATGTAGTCCAGTTTTATTATTTTCCTTGTTTATAAATGAACTAGCTATAGAAGTTATTAATAATGGTAGTCATGGTGCCTTGTTGTCTCTTGATACCTTAGAGTTGTTTATTCTCTTATTAGCTGATGATATTATTTTGATATCAGAAACGCCTGTTGGTCTACAGACACAGTTGAATAATTTACGACGTGCAGCTGGTACACTTCAATAAAAGTTAATATGTCAAAAAGTAATGTCATTGTGTTTCGTAAGGGGGGCTATCTTGGTGCAAGGGAAAGATGGGTTTATGATGATTTTAATATGCCAGTTGTTAATGCATATAGGTATTTAGGTATAATATTTTCTACACGTTTGAGTTTCACAGGTGCTTGTAAAGATCTGGCAAGTAGGGCAAAGAATGCTTTACTGTGTATATGAAAAAGTTGTATGTTTTGAATAATACATCTCTTAAGGTATTCATTCAAGTTATTCGATACCCAAGTACAGCCCGTTCTACTTTACGGCTCTGAATTATGGGGCTTAGACAAAGCTGCTACTTGTTGCGAATCTGTGCATTTATTTGCTCTAAAAAAGTTTCTTGGTGTAGACAGACGTACGCCGAATGATATGATATATGGAGAAACCAATCGCTACCCAATATTTGTTTTATCTGCTGTTAATTGCATTCGTTATTGGCTTAAATTATTGCAAATGTGTAACGATAGAATTCCTAGAAAAGCCTACAATATGCTTCTAGATATGGACTCTAAAGGCAAAAATAACTGGGCCTCCAAAGTACGTTTTTGTTTGACAGAATATGGGTTTGGGTATGTTTGGTTAAACCAGGGTGTGGGAAATATCAAAGTATTTATAAATATTTTCAGGCAACGATTAATAGATTGTACATGGCAAAAATGGTCTGACCATATTCACAATAGTGACAGATTTAGTTTCTATAACAATTTTTGCAGTGTGCATGATTTGAAACCTTATTTGACCGCTAATATTGATAGACATTTACAATATGTTACAACACGATTTCGATTAGGAATATCAGAATTAAAAGTGCACCATTATAGATACAGAATGGCTAACAACGAGGACCTGATTTGTCCATTATGTAAAGCAGCACAAGAAGATGAAATACATTTTGTTCTTTGCTGTCCAGTTCTTAGTGGTTTCGTGAAAAGTTCATCAAACCTAAGTATTTATAGTCAACCGAGTTTATTCAAATTGTGTTTATTGATGTCTTCTCAATCAATTGAAGTTGTTAGAGGTCTTTCAAATGTTTTCTTTCCAAAAGCATACAAGTTCGGAGAAACTGCCACATCTTAAGAATTTTTGTTTGTATCATCTTTGTTATGTTTTTTGTTAAGTCATAACTAGCGCTGCTTCAATGTTGTTGTTTTATGTTGTTCACATTCCCCTCATAAGGGGCCTTGGCCTAAATGAAAATAAACGGATTCTGAATTCCGATTCCGAATTCCGAATTCTCTCTCTCTCTCTCTCTCTCTCTCTCTCTCTCTCCTCTCTCTCTCCCTCTCTCTCCTCTCTCCTCTTCTCTCCTCCTCTCTCTCTCTCTCTCTCTCTCTCTCTCTCCTCTCTCTGGCAATGGGGTTTCATGCACTAGCTTCTCATCAGATATGACTGAGAGAAAAAAATGTAGTTATTACTCAGCTTATCATCTACACATCAAATCTATCCACAAAACCCGAAATCTGCCCTGCTTAATCCTGTCACCGTCTCGTCGTGTTGTTTCTCTCCCTTCTTATTC
The DNA here is from genome assembly GCA_018398815.1 of Conus ventricosus. Lineage (NCBI taxonomy): Eukaryota > Metazoa > Mollusca > Gastropoda > Neogastropoda > Conidae > Conus > Conus ventricosus. Next base: position 19,512,410 of record CM031611.1, on the reverse strand, counting down.
ATTCTTTCCTTCTCCCCAACATTCAGTTTATATAGGAATTTATAAAAACTATTAATAGGGCCATGCCCTTATCCATGTTGCCTCTTTATTACCATATCCACATCCACAATGAATCACCCTCTTCCACACATCTGCATCCACACATACTTTGCCGCCAACTCATCTTGTGTAGTCCCCTCTATCTCTTGCCAGCTGGACCCACTCGACAACCTATGTCCAGGACAGTTGAAATTGTAATGGTAGTGCTGAAGTTAATTAAGGGGTATATTAATCAAATACACCAAGGTTATTACTGCACTCATATGTGCACTCTTACACCCACCAACCATTCCTCTCTCTCTCTCTCTCCCTCTCTCTCTCTCTCTCTCTCTCTCTCCTCTCTCTCTCTCTCTCTCTCTCTCTCTCTGCAATGGGATCGCATGTACTAGCTTCTCTTCAGAGATGTCTGAGAAAAAAATACAGTTGTTACGCTACCTATAATATACACATCAAAATCTCTAATCCATGAAACCCAAAATATGTCCTGCATAAATCCTCTCTCCTTCTCGTCCTGTTGTTCTCTCCGTTCTTATTCATTCTCCCCTTCTCCCCAACATCCACTTTATATAGGAATTTAGATAAAAACTATAAGCAGGGCCATGCCCTTATCCATGTTGCCTGTTTATTACCATATCCACATCCACAATGAATTCCTCCCTTCGACACACCAGCATTCAAACATATGCCCTACAGAATAGCCTTACAAACCACAGCTTCACGCCAAATGGGAATCAAAACCTTCAGCAAATTCTGAGGTCACTTTCACACTGTAATTATCTCCTTTAAAGCTATGACCACGTCGTCCATGTGTATTCAAACTAGCCTGACAATAGTATGAACACAGTTCCTCACATCAATACAAGCTTAACAAGCGAAAGGCCCATAATTATTTCATGAATGGAAGCGTTGTCGCTTTAAAGTCCTTTTGGACAGATTTTGCTCCCTTGACATCCTGGTTTACAGGTGTTGTTGGAGAGAAGCTTCCATGCATGGCCTAGCCAATGGAGGCAATGCTTGCAGATAGTGGTTGATACAGGATGTTTTGGCATTTGTCTCTTATCTCGTCATTTGACTCAAAGTTCTCCCACTTGATGTGCCGGGAATTTTCTCGCGCGCGCATGCCCACGCGCGCTCACACACATGCACCCCCCCCCCCCCACACCCCCCCACACACACACACATCACACACACACACACACACACACACACACACACACACACACACACACACACACACACACACACACACACACCACACACACACACACACACACACACACACTCGCACGCACACGCACCCCCCCCCCCCCACACCACACACACACACGCACATTCATAGATTCCCAAACACCCATCATCCCCACTGGATAATGTCACACACCCAATTTTATAAAAATTCACATGCCAGCTATCCTCAGATTGAAGGCAAAGTGCTTGTCCTAATCCTTTGCAAACACCTTTCTTCTCTGATCCATGCACGCATCTGGCACTGGTGTGTCTAGCAGCAATTCATAAAACATCTGGTGTCTTCGAGGGAGGAGACGATCTTCCTGGCAGCTGCTCTTCTGTCCTCGTTCCCTAATGACTATGATTGTGCCGCCTGTTGTCATTCATTTGGTTTTCATTGTAGACCTTTGCACATTCATACCACATGTCTGCCCAGACTTTATCATTTGATCACTGAAACGGGGACACCAAGTTTGTTGTCACTGTCATCAGTACACTTGCCGCTAGGTGACTGTCAGGTCAGGTTCTGCCAAAAGGCACTAAGTAAAGCGCTAATTAACAAAAACGACTCATTTCCAAGAGAGCTCAGGAAAAAGCGTGTTGTCGCCACAGTGAGATCATCTCAGCCCCCCGAGAGAGAACGAACGAACGAACGAACGAATTTTATTGAACATAGGTCACAGACCATAATTCAAAAGGATTTGGGGTGTGGGGCGAGGGAAGTGGGGAAGACAATGGGTCATGGGCACTGGGGAGGGGTAAATAATGAAGTCATCCACATATATCATGATTACTTTTTACAAATGAATACGCCAATACACAAAAAGGATCAGGATTCAAAAATATATACAAACGTATCTGTGATACTACACTTGCAAAAAAAAAAAGGGTATATGGATAAACAAACAAAGAAAAAACGACAACAAAAACACACATTCACAAAAATAAACAAAGGTGTCAAAAATTACTTCATAAGAGGAGAAAACAAGAGAAACTCTCTAAGAAAATGTTGTCAATTTTAGTAGCATTTTCATCTTAATACACGACCTGAATAAACTTGTCTTCTACGAATTGCGTGGAAAATATATTTTGAAACTTGTAATGTTCTCTTATTATCCCGTGGTAGAAGAATGATTGACAGTGGTAATTGTACAATATTTGAAATAAACGCTTCCTTAAATCATTATAAAGTGAGCACTTACATATGAAGTGGTTTTCATCTTCTACAGAATTAACACAAACGGACAATTTCTGTCTTTTGAATTATGACTATATCGGAACAGATTATTATTCAAAGGTAAAACATTTAATCTTGCATGTGAAAAAGCTACTTTGAAACAAAATACATCAATGCTACAATGATAGATTTCCCTTTCAAAAACGACTTTAAAAGATCTATAGCTTGCATATCTTTCCTTATCTCTAATAGCTCCTGTCCACTCTTGTATAAACATATCAATTAATCTCTGCTTGAATATGCATAAGAACCAACGAACATTGCCAACGTCCTGTTGTAACCATACAAAGTTGAAACCAGTCTCACATAACAATTCTCTTATATTTGTTACCCAGCATTTTTTACCATTCTGATCAAGGATTACCTGCATACTATATGCTTGCCGCGGTAATCTGTTCTGTCCCATACTAATCAGTTTGAACCAATATCGAATCGCGTTTACGTATGAGTTAATAAAGAGGGGTATCTTCCCAGTTCCCCGTATACCATTTGTTTGGGGTCTTAAGTGGAACTCCCAGAAAACGCTTGCATGCTAGCAAGTGAACTCTCTCCAAGCCATCTAAACGATGTATCCCCCACACTTCAGATGAATATAATAAATGGATTTGATTTTGGCGTCAAACACCTTAAAATAAATGTGATAACCGATATCCTTATTCTTCTGGAAAGCTCTTATCAAAGTAATCAATGCCCTTTTCCCTTTAGTAATTAAGTGTTCAGTACCAAGTCTTGGACTAAGTTTTGTTGAAAAAACGAACCCCAAATAGCAATAAGTATTGACAACTTCTATATTAGTATTGTCAAAAATCCATTGTTCGTTTTTACCAAGAAATCCTCCTTTTCTGAAAACCATTATTTTTGTCTTATCTATATTAACATCTAATTTCATATTTGTACAGCATGTTTGCAGTATATGTAATTGGTTTTGAAGTCCGACTGGAGTTGTAGACAACAAAACCACATCGTCTGCAAAGAGCAGAATGAATAATTCCATGACATTGGGCATCAGTTGAATACCATGTCTACCTTCTTCATTCATATGAGTTGCCAACTGATTGATAAAGATTTCAAACAGTGTTGGGCTTAAAACACATCCTTGACGGACCCCCTTGGGACAACTGAAATAGTCAGAGTACGTATAATTTGACCTTACACAAGATATTAGAGAGTTATACATAGCTTGAAGCGCACAGAAAAATTTCCCTTTAATACCCTGATTTCTAATACACTGTAAAAGCTTATCGTGTCTTACTGAGTCAAAGGCTTTTTTGAAGTCGACAAAAGCCACATATAGTTTTTTTCCCACGCTGAGTCAAGCATTTCTGCCCCACGGAATACAGACAAAAAATTTGGTCGATCGTAGAATATTTTTTACGGAAGCCAGCTTGACTCTCAGAAATCCTATTATTAGCTTCAAGCCATGCGTAGAGACGCTTATTCAATATAGAGCTGTAACATTTAGAAATTGTGCTTAATAGTGACACTCCTCTGTAATTATCAACATTATTAATATCCCCCTTTTTGTGAATAGGAATCACTATGGCCTTAGCCCACTCTTTCGGATAAATACCTTTTTTAAATATGAATTGAAAAACTTCTTTAGAAAAGGAATCGTAATTTCTCTTCCAGCCTTTAACATTTCTGGCAGCACACCATCTGAACCGCAAGCCTTACTTAACTTTAGTTTGTTCACAGCATATGTTACTTCACTTTCAGATATTTCAGAGTTCAGTTCATGTTCTTCTTGCTCATTTAAATCAACATTATCAAAGCTATCATTTTCATCATAGCCATCGTCTACCGAAAATACACTCTGAAAATGATTGAGCCAGTTATCTATTGTAATGTTATTCGTACATTTTGACTTTTGTTTCCCACACCCCATTACAGACAATTGTTTCCAAAACTTGGAGGAATCTGAAATACTTGATGTGAGCCTTTCAGCCTGTTTTCGTTTAAAATCTCTTTTTTTGAATTTCAATAAGTTCTTATACTTTTTCTTTGCTTGCACATACTCCATACGATCTTCTTCTTTCCTAGTATTTCTGAAAATCCTAAGTGTTTTCCTACTGTACTTCTTTGCTTGTCGACATTCATCATCAAACCACTCTGCTGACTTTGGAAGAGAATTTGGATAAACTTTCTTTAACATTGGACTGCTAGCAGACGAGAGAGAGAGAGAGAGAGGAGAGAGAGAGAAGAGAGAGAGAGAGAGAGAGAGAGAGAGAGAGGAGAGAGAGAGAGAGAGAGAGAGAGAGAGAGAGAGAGAGAGAGGGAGAGAGGAAAATAAGCACTTGGTGGATGTATGATGTCTAAGCACCACGGCTCTCACGCTGCGACGAACACTAACACTACGCTATACAGAGCCGCCTGGCACTATACTTACGCACTCAGCCCCCACAAAAAAAACCCAAAAAATTTAGGGATACACACAACGCTGGATGTACCGAAGTTATATCAAACAGGACAAAGAAGAATCCAACACACAAATCACACAAAGAGTTAATTATATCCAGTTATGGAGTGTGGAAGCATAATAAAGCATATGAACACAAGAGAACACATCAGCATAAGAATCACACAGTACTCATTGTCTGCAGCTGCTACACGCGCTGTTCCCATAGGGCCTGCACTGTTCCCTTAGGGCCCACAGGGCCCACCCTCCCACTTATCTCTACACAGCAGTGAAGGTCACAGCCTGAGTTCATCAGCCAGGCAAGTAAGCCAGAAAATGAAGGGTGCTATTTTCATATGGGCTGGATGGCTGTGGACTGTCTGTGAAAGCCAACAAGTTGTTGATTTGATCAATTCATCAAACCAAATATGTGGGCCAAGATCAGTTCATTGTCATCGTTCTAAACCACACAACTATTGGCTTATATGGATCTCACACACATCCAGTCAACAAAGGTTTGAATCATACGGGGTCAGTTACCAATGAGTGGCACACTCATGGATACACAGGCACACACACACACACACACACACACACACACACACACACACACACACACACACACACACACACACACACACACACACGCGCGCGCGCACGCGCGCGTGCGCGTATGCGCGGTTGCGCACGTGCGCATGCACGCACGCATGCATACAAGAATGGATGCAGCATCTCAGTTCATAATCTATAGTACTAGCTTTAACGCAATTCAGGTGGCATGCTAGCTTGTCTTGGTAGCTCTGTCTTAAAGAAACTGATAAATTTGATGACTTCAATGTGTTGTTTACAGGGTAGCTGTCAACGATTAAAAGCTGGGTTGTTGTTGGTATATATGAAGGTATAATTGAGGGAGGGGAGCGATTCCAGATGTTCTGAATGTGTTCAGATCATTTTGTTCTCTGCTCAGCCTCGATGGTATTGTTGCTGTTTTCACCGGTAGATTTGTTATTTTTTCATATTTCGATCCTGAAATATATGTATCTACTGTCAACAACCACCTGTTGTTGTCATTGTTTTAGCCACATCGTTTTCTTGAAACATACTTGACTGTAACACTCAGCCAGTTGTTAACTGCGTAAAGGCATCAGAAAGAAATCCGAGGGCATGTGAATCAGCTCACTTGACAGTGGGCTGACATGGATGTCATGGATGGATTCAGTCACTGGGGCTGATAAGATCTCCATAAGGAGAATCAGTCCACAGTACGTCACACACACACACACACACACACACACACACACACACACACACACACACACACACACACACACACACACACACGCTCGCGCACGCGCGCTCGCACGTGCGAACACACGCACGCGCACACACACACACACCCCACACACACACACACACACACACACACACACACAACACACACACACACACACACACACACACACACACACACACACACACACACACACACACACACACGCACACACACACACACACACACACACACACACACACACACACACACGCACACACACACACACAAAATGCAGACGCACACACACACACACACACACACACACACACACACACACACACACACACATACACACACACACACACACACACACGCACGCACGCACGCACGCACGAACGCCACACGCACGCTCACGCACACACACACACACACACACACACACACACACACAACACACACACACACACACACACACACACACACACAGTTGACATTTGGGTGATATAAATCAAACTGAGCCAGTTCACATCTGGTGAACATGGACTGCACAGAAGGAATCATTCAACACTGGACTGATGGACATTACACTGACAGATTGGTCAACATTGGGCTGATAGAGATTAAACAGATAGACACAATCACTGGGCAGTAGAGATTACACAGAGAGAATCACTTACCACTGGCATGACAGAGATTTCACAGACAGAATCACTCATGTCTGGGCTGATATAGATTATATAGAGTCAGCCAACACTTGGTTGATGTAAACCACACAGACAGAATCTGTATGAACTGGGCTGAAATCAAAAGCACAAGTTGAATGGGTAAACATTTTCCTTAGACCTAGGCTGCTCCCACATCCAGCAATGCATTGGGCAGTTCAAGCACTCCGTTGTAATTGGTCCTCTGCCAGTCCACAGAACTGCTGACGTAGGTCTCTCCCACTGTTTGCCGCCAACTCATCTTGTGTAGTCCCCTCTTTCTCTTGACAGCTGAGACCCACTCGACAGACCGTGTCCAGGACAGTGGAAATTGGAATGGTGTTGCTGAAGTGAATTGTCTTATAATAGCCAAGCCCAAATCACCACGGCTATCTCTGCGCTCATACAATCATATGAACTCCTGCACCCACCAAACATTCCACCCCCTCTTTGGCTATTTGGTGTCATGCACCACTGGTTTCTCTTCAGACGTGTCTTAGAGAAAAGTATAGTTTCTACTCTATTTATGATATACACATCAAAAATCCAAATGCACTGAACCGAAATCTGTCCTGCTTACTCCTGTCCCCCTCGTGTCGTGTTGTTTCTCTCCGTCTCCCCCCCCCCCCCCCCCCCTTCTTCTCATCAACATCCAGCTTGTATAGGGATTTAAACAAAGAATATTACTAGGGCCATGCCCTCATCCTTGTTGCCTCTTCACCACCATGTTCACATCCACAATGAATCCCTCTCTTCCACACATGAGCATTCACACATATATCCTGCAGAATAACCTAAAAACCACTGCTTCACACCAAATGGGTATCAAAACCTTCAGCAAATTCTGAGGTCAATTTCACACTGTAACGATCTCCTTTAAAGCTATGACCACGTCGTCCATGTGTATTCAAACGAGCCTGCCAATAGTATGAACACAGTTCCTCACATCAATATCAGCTTAACAAGCGAAAGGCCCATAATTATCTCATGAATGGAATCGTTGTCGCTTAAAGTCTTTTGGACAGATTTTGCTCCCTTGACACCCTGGTGTACAGGTGTTGTTGGTGGGAAGCTTCCATGCATGGCCTAGCCAATGAAGGCATTGCTTGCAGATAGTGGTTGATACAGGATTTTTTGGCATTTGTCTCTTATCTCGCCATTTGACAACACGTTCTCCCACTTGTGCCCAGAATTTTCTCGCTCGCGCGTGCGCACGCGCTCACACATACACACACAAACACACACACACACACACACACACACACACACACACACACACACACACACACACACACACACACACACGCACACGCACATACACACACAACCACACAACCACCACACACACAAAAAACACGCACACCACACCCCGCCCCCCCAAACCCCACACAAAACCACAACCACACACCAAAACACACACACACACCCCAACAACACACACACACACTCATTCCCAAACCCCCTCATCCCCTGGATGAAGTCACACCCCCAAATGTTATAAAATTCAATGCCGCTTCCTTAAAAAGGAAGGGTTTTTCTTTTTGCAAACCATTCCTCTTGACCCATAACCATGCAGCATCTGGCCCCTGGTGTGCTGCCCAATTTTTAAAACTTTGATTGTCTGCGAGGGAGGAGCGTTTTTCCTGGCAGTGCTCCTCTGCCCCTCGTTCCTAATGATATGATTGTGCTGCCGTTGTCTTTTATTTGGTTTTCGTTGAAACCCTTTGCACATTCACCAAGTCTGCCCAACTTAATCATTTGTTCATGAAAGGGGGGCATCAAGTTGTATTTGGATGATTGTAAAACTTTTTTAAAATGGAACGTTAGTGGGAGAAATGCCCCAAGACAATAAAAGCAACCATACTTTTTAAGATGTCTTCAGTATTTTTCACGGAGTTTTTTTTTTCTGTCCTTCTTCGTTCCGGGGTTTTTTTTCTATTTCTTTTTTCTTTTTTTTTCTTCTTCTTTTTCCTTTTTTAAGTTTTATTTGTTTTTCTTTCTGCTAATAGAAAACAAACTTTGTTCAACAAAAGCATGGCGTGAAGTTTTTTCTTTTGCAAAAAAACAAATCGACTAAATTTAAGATATGGCCCCAAAGAGAAAACTTTCCTGCCCTATTAGCTTTTTTTCCTTTTATATATTCTGTTCTTCTCCCTTTTAGTTTTTTTTTTTGTTAACACGCCCTTCCCCTACTTACATTTTTCTTCTCTTTTCATCATTTTCTTCTCAGCCCCGTTTCTTTAGACACCGTTGTTTTCATTTATAAAACGGGGGCGGATTTCGGTGTTTGCGTTTTTTCCTGTCTAAAAAATTAAAGCTTTTGGGTAAGGTTTCATATTTTTTTTTTTTTTTTTGCCCCCTGCACCAACCCTGGAGACGTAAATTTTGTGGGGGTTTGTTCATATCTTTCTTGGGGTTTTTTTAAAAGGTCTATGCACCTAGCAGTTTTGGGAGTGGTGTGTTTGTGTGTGGTGGTGTGTGTGGTGCGTGCGGGTGCGTGCGTGGGTGTTGTTTGTTTGTGTGTGTGGTGTGTGTGTGTGTGTGTGTGTGGTGTGTGTGTGTGTGTGTGTGTGGTGTTTGGGGGTTTTGTTGTGGTGTGTGTGGGTGTGTTGTGTGTGGTGTGTGTTTTGTGTGGGCCTGTGAGAGAAAGGAGAGGAGAGAGGAAAGAGGGGAGAGAAAGGGAGGGGAAGAGGAGAGAGAGAGAGAGAGAGAAGAGATGCAGCCCTTTTTAGCGACTGTTTTAAAATTTCCTTGTATCAAAGTCATTATATTCGCGGGAAGGCTCCCAAAATCACTATGGGGGCGTTACACTCCGTCTTTTACTTTGGGTACCCACGGGGACCCGGGCCTCGAGACTGTCTTTGTCTTGAGGGGGACAGTTTTTGGTTAAGCTCACTGTTTTCTGTCGTGCGGAATGCCCCCAAATCTGGAATGTTTTTCCCCGAAACTGTTCTGAATTTCCCTACCTTTAGACAATACAAAAAAAAATTGACCTTATTAGAGTACAGATAACGAGCGTTTTTGCCGACTACCAGCTTTTTACCCTCCTTTACAATCTATCCACTTCAATGTATGGAGTGCTATCTCCCAAAAAATACAAGAGGTATTGTGAAGTGATTAAATAAAAAGATCTACGGTTAAGGTGACGGTCAATGAAGACATTGTGTTGCGGGAATCCTGGATTGTTTTTGTGCAGAAAGATGTGTGTTGTTCTGACAGATCGACCACTGTCCAGAGAAAAATATTTGGTGTTCCCAAAAGCCTTCGGCCCCAAATCATTAGGTGGCTAAGATCAGGGCATTCAATATGGACAAAAAAACCCTTTTGTATTTTAGTGCACCATAAAATGTGCACCTTCGGGACTAAACGCGATATCGAACCCTTTGAGTTGGTGACATTAATCACGGGGAACGAGGTCACAAACCCTGCAGTAATCGCGACATTCTTATTGCCATACAGTTTTGCGCGAATGGCCACGAAAAGAAGGCTCTTAGCTGCAAATGAAACTACCTCCATAGATAAAACCGATCACGTTTTTTTCATCGTGTACATTTTACACTGCCAGGACCCGAGAGTTCAAGGGTGGCATCTTAAACCCCTTTCCGATGTGTATGGGGGGGAACTATTTTCACACCGCTGGCAGAGCAGGCAAGTTCCGGAAAAAAAACGCTGTAGCGGGATGCGGGGAGAAGCATGATCAGGAAAACATGAAATTTCCCCCGTCCCAAAAAACACACAATAAAAAAAACCTTTTTTTTCGATCATTTCGGGGGTCTTTATGAACGGCAATCGATCACTCAGTATTTCCCTTTGGGGAAAAATCTAAGTGCGCTTTACATTGCTCCCCCAAAACACCGTAACATGTAAAATGCATTCTGAAGCCAGAGGGGGCCTGGCAGCAGATTGTGTTTTTGGTTTGTCGTAGTTAATGGGATTGCCTTTTTTTAAAATTGTCGTTACAGGATATAGGCCCAAAGCGTTGATGTTTTAAAGTTAAAACAACTGAAAAGGAGCAAAAGAAAATATTTCTTGCAATCCTGTGTATACTAGTCTTTGTACACCGATTTTGAAAGTTTATTCCCCCACCCCACAAAAACACACACACACACCACACACACACCCACACAAAAACCAACAAAACCCCAACCACACACACACACACACACACACACAAAACGCAGGGAAGAGAGAGAAGAGAGGAAGAGAGAGGGGAAAAGGGGGAGGGAGAGAAGAGAGGGGAGAGAGAGAGAAGACAGAAGACAGCAGACAGACAGACAGACAGACGACGACGACAGACACAGACAGACAGACAAAGGACAGACAGACAGGGCGAAGGAAGGATAGGGGGGCTTTTCATTTTTTTGGGGGTGTTTGTTTTAGCCTTTACTTAGCTTCACCTGTCCCTAACTCCAGAACCCCTATTTCCGAAAAAAAGTTTCTTCTACATTCCATTTAATATTAAAAGTCAGTTTTTCCCCGAAAAAAGTCAGTTCGTTGGCAAGGTGCAGTAGTTAGACGAAAATTTTGGGCCTTGGCAAACAAAAAAAAAAATGAACATAAAAATAAATCAACTGTAAACATAAAAAAGATGCCCTGATATCATCAAAATCTGTTTTTCCCGCTCACCCCTCACGCAAAAGTCAAAACATAACCGACAGACAGACAGAAAAAGCTCGCGCTTTTTAAATTTTTTAACTTTTTTTAGAATTTTTTAAAGAAGGGTTTTTTTTTTTCATTTCACATGGGTTTTATAAGACAAGCACGTTTCAATTCAGAATATTCCCATTCTGCATTGACCATATTTTTTTTTTTCCAAACGACCTCAAAAAAATGCCATGAAAATACCCAAACAGTGCCCTGTCCCACGGACCTTCAACGCGGTTTAACAATGCCCCCAAATGGTCCATAATTTCAACATGCCCCCATCTAATAAACAAAAATACTCTCTGCTCGTTCTGCCTCAGTAAAAAAAGATTACTTTTTTCTTCAAATGTATTACTTTTTTCTTTCTGCCCCCGGGTTGGGATGTAAAAGAAAAGAAGGCATAATTTTTTCTTTATGATCATCACTTTATAAAACATCTTCTTTGTAAAATTTTAAACCAGTCTTTCTTCTTACTTTTCTGTTCCAGCATTAACTGAAAGGTTTATATTCCCTCATAAACCCATAAATTTGGGTCTTTAACTTTTAGCACCTTTTGTGCGTCATAACAAAAGTAAATTTTGGCGTACGCCCCTGACCATCTCGTGCCAAGGCCTCGTTTGGGCGTTTTATGAAAAATTACCCGCTCCCAAATGATGAGTCGTCTTATTTGTTTATCCTTCCTTCACTAAAGGGAAAGGACCATTTAAAAACATCACCCTTTTAAACTTTTAACCCAAGGCACAATTTGGAAAAGGGGAAAAAACGGGGAAAATTGCAATCCTTCACCCCTTTTTTTTTCAGTAGATCGCCAAGTAATGCATTTATTTATTAAAAACATTTTACTCGCTCAAAAAGTCTTGTTTTTTGTAAAAATTTGTTTTCTAAAAAATTACATTCCAAAAGCTGGGAACGTGACCACGTTCCCGCACTAGTTCAATTTATTTTTAAATGTGATTCATTGAGTACAAAAGAAAACAAAACTTTCAGGGAAAACCTAGTGTTACCCTCTTTGACTCTCAAGCTTCGGGTGAGAACCTCACCTTTCATGTTTTTTTAACTTGTTAATTCTTTTCAGTCACTTTGGCCAAGTTTCCAACATCCGCTTTTTTTATAAAAAAGGGCCCGAGGGAGGGGGTGGGGGGGAGGGGGGGGTTTATATTTGCAAAACTAAAAACACAGAAGGTAACTGAGAAATAGTCTTTTTAATATCAAATATTGGAGATTCACAAGTCATTGCTAGGAACACAAGGCAGGAGAGCATTTGAGACTGTTATAGGACTATTTTGCTTGGTGATAAACCACACAGTCATCCATGGGGTTGAATACTAGATGCTCATCTGTTCATGTTAAGTGTTGTGGTGAGCAGCAGATGGGGGACAGAATGAACAAAAAACATACACTAATGTTAAAAATCAATTTGTGCAAGGAAAAAATGAAGACACACGGTGCTAAATATTTATGGAAAATGATATATTTCTAACAATAAAAGTTTGATGTTTATTCATAAACGCCTTAGCCCTTGAAATGGAGCACACATGAAATATTTTTTGCATACTCCATAACCAACCGGGGGATAAACATGCTAAATATTGTAGATTTTCTTCGTCTAAGATAATACCCACACAAAAAAATTTGCATAATTCTTACCGTTCACAAGGAGGTAACAAACTTGGATGTCATTTCTTCTTTTTGAAAAGTTACAGAATTTCTTGTTTAAAAACCGCCTGAAATAGTATAGCATGTTTGTTCACTGTTGTTCATTATCAACATTGTGGCAAAATCATTTTGAAGAATCAAGTGATGTCAAATTTAAGAACACTTTGTAATCTCCAAAGAGACATTAAGAGTGGCCATGAAAAAAAACAATCACAAATCACAAATCACACCCCCCGATCCACACAAACACAGTTTAACAAATGCACACACACACACACACACACACACAAAACAACACACACACACACACAACACACACACACAACCCCACACACACACACACACACACCCCACAAACCGCACACGAACACGCCGTACGCGCGCACGCACACACAAAACGCACACACGCACGCACGCAGGACACACCACACACACACACACCACACACACAACACACCACACACACACACCCCACACCCCACAGCACAACACACACACACACACACACACAACCACACACACACACACACACACCACACCACACACACACACACACACACACACAACACACACAAAACACGTTTTTCGAATAATGTTATTACCAACAAAAAAAAACATCAGTTGGTCTGGAGCATTCGAATGAGATTTAAAACCTGCCAGATATTTTGTATCGTTTCTTCTTATAACATCGTAAGAAAATGCTGGCAAGATGGAAGTATCCCTTTTGTTTGGAAAGAATCTGTAGGGGCGTACCGATTTAAGCAGGGGAAACCTAGATCCAACATAAAAAGTTATCGTCCGATTGCCCTCACCTCCAACGTTGTAAGTAATGGAAAGAATTGTTTAAGTAGGCCTTGTAAGTCACGTGAGAAACGTTGTATAATTCCGGCTATACAAGCAGGCTTTAGAAAAGGCAAATCAACAATAGACCATCTGGTGAAATTGACGACTCGGGTTAAACAACAATTTGCACGAAGAAAAAATGTCCTCGCCACTTTCTTTGATGTCAGAAAAGCGTATGATCATGTTTGGCATGAGAAACTTTTATATAAACTGAAAACCATTGGCCTTTCTGGTCATGTATATAAACTATATCAAAGCATTTCTGACCAATAGAAGTATAGAAACAAAGATACAAAATGTTTATTCCAACAAGAGATATTTACAAATGGGCATTCCTCAGGGATTGGTCATCGCTCCACTACTTTTTAATATTCTGATGTGCGATCTCCCAAAGCATTTATCTAAAAACTGCTCCTTGGTGCAATACGCTGACGATATTTCATGTGGATGAACGTAACTTTAAAGAAGAAAACTTCAGTCAGATCTGTCAATTTCATTAAAAAAACATATCAGTGTGACCTAGATATAAATAGCAATATTCATGTTTGAAAACGGCCTTAGTTTATCGGCAGAAAAAAACCCACATGATGATATTTGATGCTGGTGGAAGTATTTGCAATATTCCTACTTTTAAGGTAGATAACAATGTATTGAATTATGTCACCGAGATAAATTTTTTAGGAGTAAATATTACCTCTAAATTAACTTGGAACAACCATATTGAACATATCATCAACGAAGCCATCAAATATCTTAATCTTCTTAAAGTAATCAGTAAACAAAATTGGGGTGCAGATACACAAACTTTAGTACACCTTTCGACATCTCTCGTAAGATCAAAATTATCATACGCACAAGAGGTGTTCTTCAGCGCACCAAACTACTTACTTAAAAATTTGCAAAGCATAGACTGCAAGGCATTTAGACTCGCACTGGGTGTCCCATTTCATGCCAGTGCATCAGGAACGTATTACGAAGCCGGAGTTCTGCCCTTGACGACTATAGAAACTTGGCCTGTGCTAAATTCATCTTACGTAGCTCAGCTGTTCAGAACTCAAGCAAAGATGAATTAGCTTTACGATCAGATTTCCATTTCCCGAAGCGAACTAGATCTATTAAATCTAATACAACTATCATGACATATTCCTCAAATTACTGAAAGACGCTGAGATTGATCCCAAGAATATTGCTGAGCGTTTTCCTGTATCCCCGATTCCAAATTGGGAATTGCACACCGCATGTTTTGATTATAAATATACTGATCTACAAAAGATGTTAACAATAATATATTGTCATCTCTTGCCAAATCTCATATCGATAGTAATTATTCACACCACCTTAAAGTTTTCACCGATGGATCACTGTTAAATGAAAAAGCTGGAAGTGGTTTTGCTATTCCTACCTTAAAGTTGAAAAATCTTTCATCTCGGGAAGGGGTATTCTATCTTCACGGCTGAGCTGGTGGCATTCTAATGGCGCTTAACTTTCTTGTTGATCCTCCACTTACTATCTACAAAGCACTTTTCTGTGTGGATTCTAAATCTGTCCTACAAGGCCTTGAATCTATTGCTATAAAAAATCGAGGTGAGGTGATTTTAGAAATACAACATCTTGTCAGTATTCTTATATCAAGAGGTACAACAGTTGATTTTTGCTGGATCCCGTCTCACTGTGGGATTTCTGGTAATGAGTGGGCTGATCGGGCTGCCAGAAAAGGAGCACGAAAGTCCGATGAATCTATAGAAATCAACATTCCTCTGTGCTTATACGAAGGATATGGTCTCTTAAAAAAGACGTGTATTGAAAAGGTTTATGAAACCTATAAAAACTTGGTTTCTTATTTAAAATACATCTACCTCACTCCAAACTGCTCTGCTGTGACAAATCCCAGTCAGCTACTTTTTCTTCTAGCAATGCGGCTAAAAGTGGAAAGATTACCTATCAATTGGCCAACACAAACGTACTCGAAAAAAAATAACCGAAAACTTGAATCCCTGTTTTACAGGCTTAAGCTAAACGCTTTCCGTACAAATTTCGCAAAAAATTTAAATTGCATCTGCGGAGCAGTTGAAAGTTTCACAACCCAGCATCTTCTTTTCCACTGCGCATATTTCAAAAATGAAAATCCTGACTGCCTGCGACTTGATGGCACGTGTATTTTCCAGAACTTTACAAGGTCTTGTTTCTTTTTGTTAATCCCTTGATGATTAGTCCAATGGGCTCTTTCTTGTAACAAGTGTTCATATAGATATGAGCGCTGAACATTTTGGGTTGCACCAGATATCCTGTATTCCTTTATGTTTTAATACTTGCTTTGTGCTAATGTTTAGCCTAGTTGTAAAGAATTTTAGTATGAATAACTATATATAGCTAACTGCTCTATCTTATCGGTCCCATCAACACACACACACACACGCACACACACACGCACACACACGCACGCACACTCACGCACACATACACACACACACACACAACACACACACACACACACACACACACACACACATACACACACACACACACACACACACACACACACACACACACACACACACACACACACACACACACACACACATACACACATGCACGCATGCATACACACGCTATTTCCCTAACTGTCTAAAATCACTTTATGTGAATAGACGTTAAATTGAAGAACGAACGAACACCACACACACACACACACACACACACACACACACACACACACACACACACACACACACACCACACACAACACACACACACACACACACACACACACACACCACACACACGCGTATATTTGACCTCAAAGAATGAGGAATATTTAACGTGCTTATGTGGAACACATTGTTGTCTACCATCTCTAATTAATAGAACACATTCAATTTCATCTGTTGTGATTCCTGACATAATGGACAAGTACTCAGACGATCGCTTATATTTATATAAACGCAGAGACTGTACGTAGACGTCTCACATACCAGATCCCAGTTTAATTATAACAAAATCCAGTGTCTAACAATAACTATTAACAAATATCAAGCAATAAATTGCATAAGAGAGAATGTAAATATCTTCGTTCAAGCTCACCCATCTTATTTTGCACGAAAACCCCCCTTTTCACATACAAATCACGTCCTTCTCATGTCACTTTTGGCCAAAATTAACACCTGTTTCACAAAAATATTAACATCCCAAGACCTCTAAAAATCGACGTAATTAGCACATTAAAAATGGAGGCTTACGTGCTAGATAAGATTTGGCGATCGTGAACTCGTATAAAGACATTCTCTCCAGGGACATAAAAATTACGGGACAACTTGCAACTCTTCACGAACAAACGATCTTTTAGGAGCAGGCTTTTTAGAAGAGAGAGTCTGTCTTAAATAATACACGGGAGGGGTTGTTTTCATAACTCTTTCAACTTCATATACGTCTACGCTCCATATAGGGTCTGTGGCTCTAATTCTAACATCGCCCTCTGCCACCCCAGGAGCATACAAGTATCTTACTTTTAGTCCAAACGGCAAGAGTTTTTGAGTCCCCTGCACATCTTCAGTAATGCTAATTTTTTTTAATTTGATTGCGTTTACTGGTTTAAGGCCTGTTGCTTTAAATTCTTCATTGTTCATGGCGCGTAAGACTGCTGGCAACCTCCTAACCCATTCTGTGTTACGCGTTCTGTCCATAATTTCTCTGTGATATTGATAGGTAAACAGGCGTTCAGTTAGATTCTTATTAAAGTTTTCTACTAAGGCTTGTGATCGATGGTTGCCTGGGATTCCTCTCTTAACTGTAACATGATGTTTTAAAAACAGTTGGTTTACAGAGCCTTTAAACTCTTTTCCATCATCAACCTGGATCATCCTGGGATACTTTAATGGGCCTCGCATGTATATTTGTTGTAAAGCCACAGCCACAGCAGTTGAGCTTTTATCTGTTAAAGGTTCAGCGTCTTTATATCTTGAAACCATGTCAACAACTGTCAGAGCATATTTAAACTTTTTTCTTCTAATTTTGTCATGTGGGAGATACAGCAAGTCCATTTGGTGGGTGTCATTTGGAACTGAATTAACAAATCTAGGCCTTATTATTCTTTTGGGGGCAGGCAGATATATTTGCCAAATTGCCTGTTTTGAAAGCCAGTCTTTCGCATCTGATTCAGACACTTTAGCAGCTTTACTCAGTTTTTCAATAGCAGTCTTTCCTTTCCAATACCCTTTAGGAGAATAATATATTTTGTACATCGTATTGTACTTCGTATTGCCCATATTTTAAATGCATTTTATTTTACACAAGAAAGTGAGCAACAAGATAGACTGAGGTCATGCCAACTACAATAAAGCCTATCTCTGCAGTCTTCTGTTCCTCAGATGGTTCATAAAGTCAGAAAGTTCTGGCGGCGGCGATGTTAGAAACTTCTTTCCTGTCACTAAGTAATACTCATTCATTGCGTCATCAACGTCTGTAAATGTGTGCTCTGCATGGCCCTGTTCTCTTAACTTTTTATTAATAAAGTCTAAGTGAGCAATTCGCCTTTTCTCATAAGCGTCTCTTGCCTTAGCTAAATCTTCCATTGCCTTGTTATGGCGTTCTCTCTCTTCATCAGACCTCAATTTACTAACATATAATTGCTTCCAGAGAAAGCTAAAGCATTAACAATAGCTCCTCCCACCATCAGAACCAATCCAGACATCTTTTATAAATTAATATTTTCTAGATTAATCTTTCTATGAACTAATATTTTCTGGGATAATCCCTGTGTAACAAGAAAGTCTTTTGACGCAATCCCTGCAGTAATTACAACTATAACCTTAACAACGTCCTCAATGTCTAACCTTCCTAGATCCGCCGGCTTCATTTTAAACATGTTTTTTGCTAGCACGCTATAGCCTATACTAAGACCGCTAATCACAGCAGAATGGTAAATCGTATTGATAATCTTTTTTTTCACTCATCTTTTTATTAACTAAAAAATTAATTAAAATAATCATAATACGAAAGGCTGTCTATGTGCTTTTTAATCAGATAATCTTTTGTTGTTAAAGCTAAAAATAAAGTTGCAACTAGTTTTGGCGAATCTTCTATCTTTCCCATGTTGGGCGGTTTTATTCCTAACAAACATTTTGCAAGGGTTGAATAAACTATAACACCAACAACAGGCACTACATAATTAACCAGCGTTAAACTCATGGTTTTAAAAGTATTATATTATTTTTTTATTGCTTTTAAAAATGGATTGTGACGAACTATTAAAGTGTGAGGAGCAAGCAGACTACTCGGTAGACCACTGTCATAAAGAAAGATTATACTCTCTAGCTGCTTGTGGAAAAACTAAACAGTATTTAGGCACTGAACTAAGTATTGAACAGATTCAACAACTAACTACATCAGACGTTGAGAAGTACTACGCTAGGTACGAAGCACAGCTGGGGTCAAAAATGGTTAGATCGGTGGGACAGACAATGATTAGTGTCACGAACAGGTTTTTGTCCAGGGGTAATATTCAGGTGGGGAGATCTTTCCTGTTCGTTTTTATTTCCCATCCGACGACAGAAACCCTAGCAATATGTTTTGGATCCTGTTTTTGTTATTTCTTGTTTCCAGTGTAGCCTTTCCTCCATCCTTCCCCCTCTATATAATCTGTTTTCATCATCCTCCCTCCTACCTGTAACTGTCCACGGGTTTCCGTGAGGCCTCGCTGTGTCAGGTCTGACACGCATGCTTCAGTTTTTCTCGGAGATTCTCGTGTCTACTCACCCTAGAATCGAAGCTGACGTTTTTGTCGCGGTGTCGTCTATTGGCACTTTGCGAAAGTCCAGCCTCGAGTCGAAGTCATACCTTCTCCCTGGTAGCGTTTTCGGGTTCAGCTTCATTGCTGTTTGATTTCTTCGTTGAAATCTTCACCTCACCCTGGAGTGCTATCCTTCATTGGATTGGGCATAGGGGTTTTGGTGGTTGGCGACTTGGGAGCTCTCTTCCTGCTAACCAGGGCTGGGGCTGTGGTCTCACGACCATTCTTTTCCTCGTCGGGAGAGTTGGGAGGCCGGTGTTGGAGACGCTGGTTCTTCAGTGAGCAGAGCGTAGCACACGGCTAGCTTTTCACAAGCCTGTTGGTAAGTGACGTTTTGTTCCTTGAGATAGGCTTCTTTGCGTACTTTTCCCACGGTTAATGTAAAGTAAATCACGTATTCAAATTCTAAGGTGGAGGTCATAATTCATTCTATCGTTAGTTTCTCTCTAAAAGTTTTGCGTGTTCTGCTGGTTTTCGTCTGCTTCTTGTGCAGGGTTGTTTTAGTTGTCCTGCTAAAAATCTCGTGAGTGCGAGATATTGCCGGTCGAGTATGGCTCACGCATAGAGCAAAAGAATAATTTTCATTGAAATTTAGTGGCCGTCGTACTTTCGTAATTTTCCAATACTAGTTGCTTTTTGGTGGAGGCTAAGAGCCTAAGTCTTATTTTGTTGGAGAGTAAATTTTGACTCGTGAGGTGAACCGCGGTGTGTTTGGTTGAGGGCAAAGTTTACCGGGGGTGGGTGTGGGACACTCGTCCACCCTCTCTTCCAGTCATCGTTTTCTCCTCCCCATGTTTTTGTTCCTCGTTTAATGCATAAATATTTGTGTGCATGTTTGCGGGTGAGTGTTCATTATAGCATAATCCATTTTATATTTAAAATGTCAAAATGCCTACGGGTGATAGTTTGAAATATTTAGGGTTTTTTTTTATTTAAAGGGAAGTCTGCCAGTGGTTTCTCAATCACCTGTCGATTCAATTCATAATTCTTTCTAAAATGTTCCTACTACCTATGTTAGTTTTGGATTGAAATCGATGGATAAATGTTAAGGAAGGTTGACTCGTGGCAAATTTAACAGGTTTGCATTAACATTTAATTAATTGAGATTAGGGCCTGTATCATGTGTGACATGACTTGACCAATACAAGCCCTCTTTTCCTTACTTCAGTATTTTATTTTCGATGGACGCCTACTCTTTCTTATTGGACGGACCTCATTTTTCTGCTTTTCATTCTTCTATCTGCTGCTTTCCTCCCTCTTATCTCCCTCGTACACTCTTCTTTTCTTTGGCCTCGACCAACTGACCACGACCCTCTGACACTGACCAAACTGGTATCATACTCCCAGCATGGTACTGACCCAGCCTTAGGGCTTGTTTGTTTGTTTGTTTGTTTGCTTGTTTGGGGTTTCTCTGGTGGTTCGCGGTCTGGCTGATTCCTCTGAACTCCCGGGCCTACCTCCTCCTTGGCTGCGGTGCTGGGGAGAGCTGCTGAGGCGACGGCAGGAGGGGTGCTGTGCCCTCCCACTGAGGGCTGGAAGTCCCGACTTCCATCAAGACATCATTGGACTTGGACTTGGTTGACACAAGATGAGTGTACTGGTCGGAAGTGTCTGAGTGGAGTGGTAGTGGTCCAGGCCCTCTGTCTCCTCTGCGTTTGTTTTTTTTTTCTTTTTTTTTTTTTTTTCCTGAAAATTCAGGCCTGTGATGTGACCATATTTAGATTGTCTATTTCTTCTTTTCTTTCTAAGGGAAAATAGAGGTGTAATTTGGGGCATCCGGGACGGGTGGACTTAACATTGTTTTCCTTTATTATTTTATTTTTGACCCCTATCTAGTAGTTAATCTCTCTGTATCTAGCTCTTCTTTCCTTCCTTTCTCCTGTGTTCTCTCTGTCCTCTCTCTCTACCAGTGTTCCCACCCCACTTAGTGTGTGCAGTGTGAGTGTGTTGTAATGTGCAATAAATATTGTCTTTGAGTGTATGTCCTGGGTCCTTGTGCTTTGTGGTGAGTGTGGTATGGGTGCCTGACTCCACTCTCCCTGTGGTTCGGACCGTCGGGACCCCCAGTACTTGACAATTTGGTGGAGATGCCGGGGAAAGTGGTTTAGTTGGGTAGTCTGCCACCTTGCTACGGGCGCAGGATCCCTTTTGTCTCGTTTTGTGATTGTGTTTAAGTGGGAGGTTGGCTGGGTAGGGCTTTAGAGTGTAGGAAGCCCTTTTGGGGGAGGAGTAGTGGGGAGAGAGGAGTGGGGTCGAGTGTCCCTCACCCCTCTTACTGCCTTATTGCATACCGCTGCTCTCCTCGCCGTGTTGTGTCAATTTAAAAAAAAAAAAAAAAAAATAACCATTTGATTTTCTGCAGGAAATACTTGCGTTGTTTTGTGTGTTTGCAGGATTTTTGCGATTGTTATTCTTCCCCTAGGGTGTTTTAAAATCCGTTACACCCTGTTCCTCGTTTAGGTGGAAGAATTTACATGACCTTTCGTGTTTGATTTTTTTTGTTGTTGTTCCTTGTTTATATGTGAGACGCGTGAATACTTATTGTTCTTTTCCTGGGGAGTTGCTATTTGTGGCGACTTTCTGTAACGTCGTTGGAAACTTTTTTCCCAGTTCGTGGAAAACGGTGCGTGTTAGCCAGCTTTTGTTGGATTAGTCGAGTCAGTCGCCTAAGCAAGATAGGCCTTGACTGATCGACGTGAATTGGATAATAGACAGGATTTCATCTGTTCTATAATCTTAAGAGTCGTTCTCCAATCAGTGTGCAGTTTGTTTCAGTCGGACACTTCTTTTAGGAGTAGGCGAGAAGCTTGTGTCAGGTTATTTGGTTCCTTAAAGAAAGTCAACTCTTTGTTAGATAACAGTTTGACTTAGACGGATTTGCTACCTTGTTTTGGGGAAAAAAATTTCTATACGGTTTGGTTCGTTGTTGAACTTCAAGATAATTTTGCCTTTGAGGAAACATACTTCGGTGATTTTGGGGTACTTGGGTTGATATCTCTAACTTTTATTGTTGGAAATACCACCCGTGACTAGTCTTCTGAGACTTAGTGGGAATTCTTGGAGTCGTAAGAGAACTATTGTTGGGTAGATACCCCCACACTGCGCCGTCCCATAGCAGTTGCGTTTCTTGGTCACAGTACGTGTGATCTTTCACAGCCTTGTGTTTGCCTGTGTGGGAGCATTGCATGATATTTCCTCTTGGTTTTCTAAGTTTGGTCACTTAGTAGTGACAGTTCTCCAAGCTGGGTGTTGTATTGTTGCACATACAGTGGAACCTGTATTCTTCCTCACGGCTCGACTGTTGTCCACCTTTCGGGCACCTTTTTCCTGTTGGCGTTTGATTCCACGTCAAGTGACACCAAACCATGGATCCTTCTGATACCCGCCCTACTACTCGCTCTATGTAAAAGAAGATTAATATCGTTCCTGGCTTAGACAGTCCTGTAGTGCAGGCGACTATGAGTACTACCACTCAAATGGTTTATTCCTCTGGTGCTGCCACTCCCCCCGTCACCGTCACTGCGGAATCTGGATTGGCAAAGATTCCCCTAGGCATGCACTCTCCTGTAAGAGCACCAGACTTCACTTCCAGGACCCCAAGCCGACGTATGACCGAAGAGAGACCAAGAGGTCCTTTCCACCCGTCCTGGGAGGTCCTTCCTCCCTTTTACCCCATTTCTCCGCGTTTTCCCCTTGGACCCCTTCCTCGCCTGGAAAATGGAAAAGGAGGAGAGAGAAGCGAAGGAAAGGAGAGAGCGGGAGGAGAGAGAAGCCAAAGAAGAGAGACGGTGGAAGATGGAGATGGAGGAGAGGAGACTGGAAAAGGAGGAGAGAGAAGCCAAAGAAGAGAGACGGTGGAAAATGGAGATGGAGGAGAGGAGACTAGAGAGAGAAGAAAGAAGAGAAAGGGAAGCTCGAGAAAGGAAGGATCTAGAGTTTGAGGCCCGTCTGGAAGAAGAACGTCAAAGGCTGAAGGAAGAACTCCTTAGTCAGCTACGCCCTGTTGGCGAATCGGTGTCAACCCCATCCGGGAGAAGAGACATCCTAGCCGGGGGAGAGGAGTTCCCTTTGGCACACCGAAACTCCGGATGCCTACCTTCAGCTCGGCTGACAACATCGATACGTACATCGAGCACTTTGAAGTGATGGCGCTGCATATAATCTTTCAGACGAAAGAAGGCACTGTACCTGATTGCTAGCCTGACTGGGAAGGCAAAAGAAGCTTTCGTGGACATTCCGCCAGGTACTTCTTACCAGGACCTGAAGGCTGCTCTTCGGTCTCGCCTACATCTGACTCCCGAATCTTACCGGAAGAAATTCCGCACCATGAGGAAGGATTCCGATGAAACTTTCAAACAGTTTGGCGAACGCTTGAGACGCACCTTCGAATATTGGATCGAGGCTTCGAAAATGGACATGAAGGACTGTCTTTTACTCGAGCAGCTCTCCAATTCCGTATCGCCGGATCTGCAATTCAAGCTGGGAGAGTCGCAACCGAAGACCTTCGCCCAGGCCATCGGGATCGCCGAAGCCTTCGCGGACGCCAAGCGTCACTTTCGTCAGTCCCGTCTGGACCAAGGGGAGAAGGAACGCAATCAGGGGGATTAAAAGGAGCCTCCTCCGCCGAGGCAGGAAAACCCTCTTCCCGAGGAGTGTCTGGTCTGGAACCTCGGGCTTGTTTTCTCTGTGGGAAGCGCGGACATGTCGTCCATGACTGTCCGCAGAGGAAACAAGGGGGCAAGTCCGGTGGTCTTAGAGTCACTGTATCCTACGGGGAGGATGAGGTGACTACCCCAGAGTGCCCAACTTTCCCTTCCGTCGTGGCCAGAAGATAGTCGAGGCAATCCGCGATACAGGTGCGACCGCCATCTTCGTGGACGAGGAACTAGTGCCCGAGGACGCCATCCGAGGACCATCGTGCCACGTAGCTGGGGTGGAAGAGAACTTCCAAGCATCACGAGATCAGGTCCTTGTTAATATCTCCACCCCCTACTTTGAAGGCAAAGTTTGGGCCGTAGCTCTCAAGAAACCAGCATATTCTCTCCTCATTGGGAATTCCGTTCGTTTTGAGAGTGGAGAACCCGACGGATCTCACCTGAGCTCCCTCCAGACGTGATCGCGGCCGTAACCACACGTTCTCAGGCCAGGGAGAAAGAAGCTTTAAGGCCCTTACTAAAACCCCTTTCTCAGAAGCAGACGGTCACCCTGGAGCAGGATACCATCAAGTCGCTCCAGGCAAAGGATCCCACCCTGAACAAGGTTCAACTGCTTGTGGAGAAGGGGCCTAAGGCGACTGGGGGAACACCATGGAGTTCGTCCGACGGAAGGGGCTAGTACATCGCCGTTTCGTCACTCCTACTCTGACAGCCACGCAGTTAGTGGTGCCCAAGGCACTGCGTAACACCGTTGTTACGACTGGGGCACGACACGCCCATGGCAGGACACTTAGGAGCCCGTCGTACTTTGGAGCGAGTCCAGCAAGAATTTTACTGGCCTGGTATTGCCTCGGACGTCAGGAAGTATTGCCGGACATGCGACGCGTGCCAAAGGACGACGCCGAAAGGATGTAACACTCGTGTGCCTCTGGGAAAAGTACCCTTAATCGGTACACCATTCGCCAAAGTTGGTGTGGATCTGATCGGTCCCATCGTCCCAGCTTCAGCTCGTGGTCACAAGCATGTTTTGGTGATGGTCGACTACGCTACGAGGTATCCGGAAGCAACACCTTTGAAGAGAATTGACGCCGTGACTGTTGCAGAAGCACTCTGGAACATGTGGACTAGGACTGGAATTCCTGATAAAGTTCTGTCTGACCAGGGGACCCAGTTCATGTCCGACGTCATGTCAGAGGTGTATAAGCTTCTCCAGATCCACAAGGAGGTGACCACGCCCTACCATGCTCAGGCCAATGGGCTCGTAGAGCGATTCAATGGTACTCTCAAGCAAATGATACGCCGTCTAGCGCAGGAACAGCCCAAGGATTGGGATCGATTTTTGCCAGCTGTGCTATTTGCGTATCGAGAGGTGCCTCAAGAGAGCTTGGGGTTCTCGCCATTCGAGTTGCTCTATGGTCGCACGGTGAAGGGACCAATGTCTGTTCTCCGCCAACAGTGGACCTCCGACAGTGCCAGCAGGAAGTCAAGACACAGGCGGAATATGTGCTCGACCTCAAAGAGCGGATCGCATCCACCTGCGAATTAGCCCACAGAAATTTGGCCCAAGCGCAAGAGAGGTACAAGATGTACTATGACAGGAAGGCTCGCCAGCGATGGTACGAGCCTGGAGACGAAGTCCTGCTGCTGCTCCCGCTCCACCATAACAAGCTACAGCTATCCTGGCAGGGTCCCTTCCCAGTTCTCAGGCGCGTGAGGGACTGGGGTTATGTGATACGTGTGCGCGGGAAGGACAAGTTGGTGCACGCCAACCTACTCAAAAGTATGAGCGCCGTGAGCAATGCCAGGCTGGTTTCACCCCTATGGTGATTGAGGAGACTGCAGATGTGCCACCGTTGGAGTTTGACATTCCGTGTTTGGCTCTTCAACAAGAAGAGACATGGGGAGGACGTCAAGATCTCCAACCACCTTTCGGAGAGTCAACGAAGTCAAGTGCTGGATCTGTGTAAGGAATACCAAGACATCCTTACGGACGTTCCGCTGAAGTGCAACCTGGGAACTTGTGCACTTGATCTAACCCAGGAAGATCCGTCAGGGTCAAACAATATCCTCTACCTCATTCTCAAATGGATGTGATTAAGAAAGAGATACACTCCATGTTGCAGATGGATGTCATAGAACGGTGCAGTTCTCCCTATTCGTCCCCCATACTTCTGATAGCAAGACCGACGGCAGGATGAGGTTCTGTGTAGACTTCAGGAGGCTGAACAAGATCTTGAGATTCGATGCAGAACCGTTGCCCGAGATCGACAAGATCTTTGCACAATTAGCTCAGGCGCGGTACTTCTCTAAGATTGATCTCGCCAAAGGCTATTGGCAAATTCCTATGGACCCTTCAGACCCCGGAAAAACTGCGTTTACCACTCCAGAGGGACAGTATCAGTTTAAGGTCATGCCTTTCGGACTCAAGACGGCAGGAGCCGTCTTCAGCAGGATCATGAGGATGATGCTGCGACCCCTCAACCTGCCTGAGGCTCACAACTACATCGATGACCTTCTGCTGGCAACAGAACATTGGCATCGACATGTGGAGGTTATCCAGCTCGTGTTTGCCCGTTTCGACAGTGTCAGCTAGCTGCAAGGCCAACCAAGTGCCAGATAGGGGAGGCCGACATCGAGTTCTTAGGACACGTTGTCGGGAGAGGTTACCTCCAACCGGAACAAGACAAGATCGACCGTGTAGAGAGTGCAAAACCTCCCAGAACGAAAAAGGAGCTTCGTTCCTTCCTGGGCCTTGTCGGCTATTACAGGAAGTTCATCCCTCATTTCGCGGATATCGCCAAGCCCCTGACCGACAAGACCTCAGCCCGAAAGCCGGAGACCCTTTTGTGGAGTGACACGGACACTGAAGCCTTCAACAGTCTGAAAAGGGCAGTTACCAGCCAGCCAGTTCTGCAGCTCACAGACCTGAGTAAGCCTTTCGTCCTGCGGACTGATGCTTCCAACGTAGGACTTGGAGCTGTGCTGTTACAAGACCAAGGCAACGGTCTTCTCCCAGTGGCGTATGCCAGCAAAAATTGATGGGCGCTGGGGAAAAATTACCACACTATTGAGCAAGAGTGCCTTGCTGTGGTCTGGGCTACCAGACGGTTCTATCCATATTTGTATGGGAAGGAGTTTATCCTGGAGTCGGATCACCATCCCCCCCAATACCTCCACAGAATCCGCCCTGTTAGCAAGAGGCTCATGGGTTGGGCCATGGAGCTTCAGAGTTTAGCCTTTCAGTTCCGTCACATTCCAGGAAGGGACAATGTAGAGGCAGATTACTTGAGTCGGATAGAGTGATCAATTCCCGAGTCCAGTTCTTGATTGCTGCTTTCACGTGCTATGGTTGAATGTGTAACCAATAGTTGTTCGCGACTTGGTGTCGCATCCTGTTTTCCTCTCGGTTCGCTTTTCGCATTATTATAGTGTTCACTGTTTCTGTCATAGACTGGGATAGTCTATGCCTCAGTGGCACTAGACTTTTTCGTCGGGGGTGTTGTCACGAAAGGTTTTTGTCCAGGGGTAATATTCAGGTGGGGAGATCTTTCCTGTTCGTTTTTATTTCCCATCCGACGACAGAAACCCTAGCAATATGTTTTGGATCCTGTTTTTGTTATTTCTTGTTTCCAGTGTAGCCTTTCCTCCATCCTTCCCCCTCTATATAATCTGTTTTCATCATCCTCCCTCCTACCTGTAACTGTCCACGGGTTTCCGTGAGCCTCGCTGTGTCAGGTCTGACACGCATGCTTCGTTTTTCTCGGAGATTCTCGTGTCTACTCACCCTAGAATCGAAGCTGACGTTTTTGTCGCGGTGTCGTCTATTGGCACTTTGCGAAAGTCCAGCCTCGAGTCGAAGTCATACCTTCTCCCTGGTAGCGTTTTCGGGTTCAGCTTCATTGCTGTTTGATTTCTTCGTTGAAATCTTCACCTCACCCTGGAGTGCTACCTTCATTGGATTGGGCATAGGGGTTTTGGTGGTTGGCGACTTGGGAGCTCTCTTCCTGCTAACCAGGGCTGGGGCTGTGGTCTCACGACCATTCTTTTCCTCGTCGGGAGAGTTGGGAGGCCGGTGTTGGAGACGCTGGTTCTTCAGTGAGCAGAGCGTAGCACACGGCTAGCTTTTCACAAGCCTGTTGGTAAGTGACGTTTTGTTCCTTGAGATAGGCTTCTTTGCGTACTTTTCCCACGGTTAATGTAAAGTAAATCACGTATTCAAATTCTAAGGTGGAGGTCATAATTCATTCTATCGTTAGTTTCTCTCTAAAAGTTTTGCGTGATCTGCTGGTTTTCGTCTGCTTCTTGTGCAGGGTTGTTTTAGTTGTCCTGCTAAAAATCTCGTGAGTGCGAGATATTGCCGGTCGAGTATGGCTCACGCATAGAGCAAAAGAATAAGTTTTCATTGAAATTTAGTGGCCGTCGTACTTTCGTAATTTTCCAATACTAGTTGCTTTTTGGTGGAGGCTAAGAGCCTAAGTCTTATTTTGTTGGAGAGTAAATTTTGACTCGTGAGGTGAACCGCGGTGTGTTTGGTTGAGGGCAAAGTTTACCGGGGGTGGGTGTGGGACACTCGTCCACCCTCTCTTCCAGTCATCGTTTTCTCCTCCCCATGTTTTTGTTCCTCGTTTAATGCATAAATATTTGTGTGCATGTTTGCGGGTGAGTGTTCATTATAGCATAATCCATTTTATATTTAAAATGTCAAAATGCCTACGGGTGATAGTTTGAAATATTTAGGGTTTTTTTTTTATTTAAAGGGAAGTCTGCCAGTGGTTTCTCAATCACCTGTCGATTCAATTCATAATTCTTTCTAAAATGTTCCTACTACCTATGTTAGTTTTGGATTGAAATCGATGGATAAATGTTAAGGAATGTTGACTCGTGGCAATTTAACAGGTTTGCATTAACATTTAATTAATTGAGATTAGGGCCTGTATCATGTGTGACATGACTTGACCAATACAAGCCCTCTTTTCCTTACTTCAGTATTTTATTTTCGATGGACGCCTACTCTTTCTTATTGGACGGACCTCATTTTTCTGCTTTTCATTCTTCTATCTGCTGCTTTCCTCCCTCTTATCTCCCTCGTACACTCTTCTTTCTTTGGCCTCGACCAACTGACCACGACCCTCTGACACTGACCAAACTGGTATCATACTCCCAGCATGGTACTGACCCCAGCCCTTTGGGCTTGTTTGTTTGTTTGTTTGTTTGCTTGTTTGGGGGTTTCTCTGGTGGTTCGCGGTCTGGCTGATTCCTCTGAACTCCCGGGCCTACCTCCTCCTTGGCTGCGGTGCTGGGGAGAGCTGCTGAGGCGACGGCAGGAGGGTGCTGTGACCTCCCCACTGACGGCTGGAAGTCCCGACTTCCATCAAGACATCATTGGACTTGGACTTGGTTGACACAAGATGAGTGTACTGGTCGGAAGTGTCTGAGTGGAGTGGTAGTGGTCCAGGCCCCTCTGTCTCCTCTGCGTTTTGTTTTTTTTTTCTTTATTTTTTTTTTCTTTCCTGAAAATTCAGGCCCCGTGATGTGACCATATTTAGATTGTCTATTTCTTCTTTTCTTTCTAAGGGAAAATAGAGGTGTAATTTGGGGCATCCCGGGACGGGTGGACTTAACATTGTTTTCCTTTATTATTTTATTTTTGACCCCTATCTAGTAGTTAATCTCTCTGTATCTAGCTCTTCTTTCCTTCCTTTCTCCTGTGTTCTCTCTGTCCTCTCTCTTCTACCAGTGTTCCCACCCACTTAGTGTGTGCAGTGTGAGTGTGTTGTAATGTGCAATAAATATTGTCTTTGAGTGTATGTCCTGGGTCCTTGTGCTTTGTGGTGAGTGTGGTATGGGTGCCTGACTCCACTCTCCTGTGGTTCGGACCGTCGGGACCCCCAGTACTAACTACATCAGACGTTGAGAAGTACTACGCTAGGTACGAAGCACAGCTGGGGTCAAAAATGGTTAGATCGGTGGGACAGACAATGATTAGTTTATATGCTAAGTTAGTAAGTAAGATGGCGCCGGTTGATTCAGAAGAAGATTTAAAATATGACTTATCACAAGATCCGGTTTTAAATAAGTCCCTAGAAACTCTTGCATGTGACATGTATTACAGATTTGGGACTATGTTATGCCCATTCATCATGGGATTAATTACTTTTAATCATATTAATTTTGATCATATTAAATTTAATCGCAATAAAAAAAAAATGAGCGAGAAGAAGACGCCGCAGGACAGTCCGCAGGGCCCTTCGCAGGAGCAGAATGTACCACAAGAGAATATGCCACAGAGCATCCACAAGTGAATGTACCACAAGTGAGTAATGTTACTAAGTCTAAAAGTCCCGGACGTGTTGAGGCTGGGCGTAAACTAGCTGAATGGAATAGACTGCAAAAAGCAAACCAATCAGCAAAACAAAAATTGTTAGATAGTAATACAACATCGCCGCCACCACCAACAACAACACAATTAACAACAACACAATTAACAACAACACAATCACAATCAAACGATAAGATGTATCATTATGTATTGGGAGCTGCTGTTGTTGCTGGGGGTGGGTTTTTAGCATACAAATACTTAACACCATACCTAACAACAAAGTCGCAAGCCCCAACAGTAAAGAAGAAGAACCAGCTTCTGCAAAAAAGTGCAACCTCCTGTTGTAGACCCATTTTCTATGTAATAGTTTTTAAGAACTAGATAAGTACAAGTTAAGAACTAGATAAGTACAAGTTAAGTTAGTTATAGAAAGTACTTTTTAAGTTAAGTGCAAGTAAATTACAAGTTAAGAGCAAAAAAATTAAGTTCTAGTTTTAAGTACTAGTTAGGTTATTAAGTAAGTACTAGTTGGGTTCTTAAGTAAGTTCTTGTTAGGTTATTAAGTTAAGTACAAGCCAAGTCATTCAAGTTAATCTTTTAAAATTCTCCAATGTCCTACAGCATATGCAAGCTCAGAATTAACGTAAATTCTCTTGTTATTGTTAGAGGCTAGTGATTTCTTATTAACTGCAGTTGTGTTTACTTGATGAAGAGTAGAGCGCAGATTAACATTTGTGTGATAAAATACTTTGTTTTCAAAGAGAGCTTGCTTGTAGTTATCGTGAGTTATATTTTTTTTGACAACTTCTTTACTTATGCCCTTAGCCTTCTTCATTACAGAAGTCTGGCTAGCAACGCTATACATCTTCGACCGCAAACCAACACATTCTTTGATAACTGTTCCATTGAGTTCATCCTTCATCTTTCCAATCACTTTCTTGTTCACAGTTGAATGTAAAGGACTGTCTTTGGGATAGGCGCATGTGTCGTACCATCCATCAGCTCCTTTAGCCACCTCAGTTTCTAATCTTTGTAAAAGTCTTCTGTGGGGACGTCTAGAATAAAACTATCAGTGTCTGTGTAAAGGACTCTTGCTTCTGGGTACAGTGGTTTAAAGTAGTCGTACAGAAATTCTAACATCAATAACTTTGACAACTCTAATACAGTAAGCCGATAAACACCGGCTTGTCCAACTTAACATCCTTTTTCTTCATCATAATGCCAACCAGGCTGTCGTTAAATCTTCTAAAGTCTTGATAGTTAGGTTTAGAGACTAGTTGATTGCTTGGTTTTCTTTTGTAACTAATTTCACATCTTTACGTTTGTGTGGATTTTCCATAGTTTTGCCAAAACAGCTGTTGTTCATCAGTTTAAAGAAGTCTTTTTCTGAAGCGTCAGTGGCTTGGGTTCTAAGATCAGTATTCTTCTTGATGTATGGCCTCATAAAGGGCTCTTGGTCAAAAGCATGATTTTTATGAACAGCAGTCAGTTTCAGTCCGTGTCTTAGGTAAAACTGTAGGAGTCTGTAATGACAAACATATTTAGTTTTATGCCTAAGATTGGGAACAAGTTTAGGGGGTTCGATAGGACTCATCTTTATCTTTCTGCGGCTAGGGGGTAATCGTTGTGGAGATCGTGTAGATCATAGGGATATTCTAAGTCTACTTCTAAGATTAGCCCTTTTAGATTATCAGGCGGAAGCTGTGACAACATACCTAACACAATATTAACATCATGAGGCCCTTTTATCATTGTAAAGTTTCTCAGTGGAAGCGGTTGACTCATGGCCCACCCATACAGATTGTTGGCGTCTAAGTACATTAGATAGTTGGACGGCTTAGTTGGGTCATAATCGTCTAAATACTTGTTGTTGGCTTTGCAGTAAGGATGTGAGGCCATGCTAATACCTCCCCTTAGACCGTCTTCAATCATCTGGAGTGTGGGTAGATCAGATATTAAGTCAATCTAAATGTTTGTAGACTTCAAGAAAGCATCCCAAGAAAGGCCAGGAGCAGCGATGTAATGTGATGAGTCTAAGCTGTAATGTTTCATGCATGTAGTTCTGTAATTCTGAAAGACGTCTGCCAATAAACACACGTCAGCCATTAGATATTGATCGTGATAATCGCCCATCGTTCGACAGTGTAATTCTGTCCAGGCTTTCTGAGCATATTCATAGGTCAGCATCAGTTATGTCTTTGCCTCTAAGACTAGAAAAGAAAGCGCCTTTAGGAGGAAGCGAGTCTTCATCAAACCTATCGCACGAGTTCATATATTCATAAGGATAAACGCCTTTGCGCACTAAAGATGGATCAAAGTATTGTTTAGTGATTGGAAAGTCTTGCAGCGATCCTGCTAACTTATCTAAACTCCCCATCAGATGTTGGGCAGAGTCATAAAAGGATAAACAGTCAAGAGTAAAAGTCATGTACTTTTCTGAAGACTGTGCAATGCAGGTAACCCTCTTATATTCAGAAGTCACTGCTTGCATAATAAAATGAGAATCGTAGCCTCGTAAGTTATGAAAGAAGATAGGCAGTTTCCATTTTTTTGGGTCGACCTTAAGTTGAAGATTACAATTTGTTGTGCGCAGCCCCTCTGAATTTTCCAGTAATGTGATCGTGGTCTCTTACTGTCGCGTCTTTCCTGTTAGGCGTTAGCTCTAAGCCGCAAATCCAACAGTGAGTGGCTGAGTCATAGCGTTCTTGGTCTTCAGGAGTCATAACAATGTCTGAAAGATTTAGTTGGTTAGAGTAGTAATTACGAAGTTGTTTCATCTGCTCTAAAAATCTACTAGCTGCATTGGGGCCTCTGTAAATCTCTGGGTGTGTGTGCGCCCCGTCTGACCTAACAACAATAAACGCATAAGAAACAGATCTGATGGTGGGTTAATAAGGTTGTTTTTTGTTCTTGCTGTTGTGGACCGTAGTACTGCGGCAAGAGTGATTCAAAGTCTGCATAAACCACGTATGGGCTCATTTGCATTTTGTGTACATTCTTAAAACTAACTTTAGACCTGGTTTAGGGGTGAGGAGTTTGGTTTCACAGTCTTCAAAACTTTTACAATGAGTTCTATGACTGGCAGCTGCTTCTATAGTTGGGATTCTGACCAAACACCTTCTACAAAGCCCTTGTTTAGCATGATCCTTTGATGTAAAAGCCTTAAGTCTGCTTATTGTTCTGATTAATACATAATGGTTATTTGTACTATCTGTAAACAGTATCAAGTCTACATGTTTGTTAAGTGGTTCGCCTAAAGTAGGAGCGTTGGGAGAAACCCTTAGAGGCACTAGATCGGCTTCTACAGACCATGTGTATACGTTTACGGTGATTGGTTTGTTTTGCTCTTCAAACTGAGATATACTGTTTATACTCACTGGAAAGGTTATGTTATCAAAGTTCAGCTCTTGCTTATATTGTTCATAATTAGAGACTCTTTCTGCGTTCTTTGTAACAGGGTGGTAAATGCACTAAAACGCACAACATAAAAACACATGTTGTCTGGATTTTTTATGTTTAAGACTGCTCGTTTTAAAACTAACTCTTTTGGGAGAGGAAGGTGAGAATTGCCAACTATAGGATAGAACTTTGTTTGTTTCAATATAATTTGAAGGACTGTCCCTTCAGACCAGCCAGAACCGCGCAATTTTGCTTCTTCACTTGCATGGTTAAACTGGGTAAGCATGTAATCAGCCCAGTCAGAATTAAAGTCGCGATAGCTAATAACTTCTTCTGTTTAGTTGAAACCCAGACTTCCATGTTACTATCATCAGGCGTTATATAATCAATCAGAACAACCAACAACATTTTTACTGGCGGGTCAGTTTGAAGAGACTCTGGGATTTTAGAGATAGCATGTGCTACGCTTTCCTGAACGTTCAAGGGGTTAATGATGTCCATGTCTACTTCACTAACATATTGCTTAATTGTTTGTCACTACCTTTCACCAGTGCGCTGGCAGGCAGTTTTTCAAACTCAGACACGCTTGTGAGGCTCATTTTTTAACTCAAATATATTTACGTAAATTAAAAAATAAATGTATATAAAGTAAGTAAAAACGCGCTTTTTATTCTTCACCCAAGCGTTGCAACACTTCAAGGCACGTTAACCTTACAATAACACCCGCCAGCATTTTAGCTTTTTCTGAATCACTACAGTTAATGTTCATCACTTTGGTTGCTTCTTTAAATAGTTCACTATGATCTTTTATTATATTGTTTACATCATTCTCAAACCCAGATTCACTAAAATCAATGTTTAACGCTTTCATTGTCTCGTTAAATAGTTCATTACAATTCTTTAAATCAGATACACTAAGTTCGGCAGCCATTTTTAATCTAAAATAATAAAAAAAATAATTGTAATTCAACTGTTATTTATAGTCTTTTCTAATCGTAAAACCTAATCTTCATTAAAGTGAATAGTTACTCCTTCAGGGTGGGTAGAAAAAGTCAGATTAACATCTTGAGAAGCTATATAATCAACTAATATGGCAAACAATTTTATAGCCGGTTGTGGCCAAGAATCTGGTATTTCACTGATGACCTTCTTCACGCTTGTTTGTATTTTATGTGAATAAAAGATCAGTAATTGATTGTTCAAACTGCTCCTTAACCTTTCTCTATAGCCTTCCAATTCAACGTGTGAAGTATATTAGTAAGCTTTCTAACTTCTTCGGGCTTCATTTTAAACCAGAATAAAATTATAAATTAAAAAAAATTAAATAATCCGCAGCATCTCTCTCCCCTCATCTCTGTCTCTCTATGTCTCCGCCTCTCTCCCTCTCTGCCTCTCCACCTCTTTCTCTTCACCGCGCGCACTGCAACGCAGTGCAACATGCTTAGTGGTGAAGAGGGAAAATCAATAACTTACCTGACGGCTTTACGAAGATATTGACGCTGTAGCGTTGGCGCTATGCCTTCACTCGGACTGTGATGAGAATCAGAATCATTGCATTTTTTAACGAAGATATTTCTTGAGTAATTGGTTATCTGCGCTCTGTTGCTCTTACTTCTTTTGTAAGATCGCGTAGGAGACTCATCCATATCTAGATTCTAGAAACTCGATTTATTATCCTAATTTATTTACACATGAGCACTCGCAAATGTTGTTTCGGTTTCATCATGTTTGTATTCATAAGGCAGCACATGCGCACTCACAAATGTTGCTTCGATTTTGTCATGTATGAGGTTAGCACATGCGCAGTGGAAAAAGTTGTCACTTTTTCCGGTTCAAAATTTTCAGAAGCAGAATTAGGTCACTCACTTGCTAAAAATGTTTTTCACAGGAAGACTGTGACGAAATTTCGACTGCGCATGTCTCGGGGTTGGCGAAGCAGACGAAACTCTGGGCCTGCGATCAATACTAGCTCAGCTACTGTGTAGATCGTGGCAAGTGAACCAGCGGTGGGGGGGCTGCAATCAATATTAGGCTGCTGGTGAGAACTGCAGGCGGTCATTCAGTCCAGGCGGCTAAGTTTGTAAACCATTTTGTTAATCTTTTTTTGTCTATTTTGGGTTTAACTGATCGTGTGTTTGTTTTCATGTTTTGTTTATTGCATTAGTGCACCTGTCGTGAAGTAAAAGTCTTTCCACTCCTTTGAAGTTCTGTTTTTTGCCGTCTGTAATCACATCGGCCATAAGCTTCTGATTCTTCGTCTGTAATGTTTTCATCCTGTAATGATTGCTTATTCTTAATTTAATGACAAAGTTTGCTGATGCTAGGGCTACATGGCAGTGTGCTTTGTATTTAGGAGTATTTTTTTTAAACGCACTTCATCATAGACATGGCGCCTAACCAACAAGGCCCCATGCTAAGGGCTGGGCACAACCCAGTGCTAAACAGCAAACCAGACCCGCCGTACGCTAGCTACGCTGATGAGCCGATAATAAGAAAGAGTATTTAAGCTTTGCATATTTTTTTTAGTACCTATATTTATCCAAGTCGCTTTCTATTTCCTTTTGAAGTTCAGTTATTTGCTCTAACCTAAACTGTTGAACCTCCATTTTTTAAATAAGATTATTTTATTAATTAATGTTATACATATCTTCTTATTAATTCCTTCTGGCAACACTTCATCAACAGAGTAAAACGCAATAAAATCAACATACTTAATGAAAATAAAGTCGAGTACTGTTAGTTTGTCTTTGTCAACCATTATAGTAACTTTGTCAGATGATGAAAAAGTGTTTATTTCATCCCCGTTTTTAGTAATAACAATAACGAGCCTAAGAGGGGCATCCAGTTTTCAGCCTTTATTTGTATGCCTCTAATAAAGCATGTTCTGGCAAACTAGTATCTCCCTCCCTCTGAGAAATAAATAAGCGAAAAATCATCGTCATTTGCCTAGGTAGTGACTGTAGCGTTGGGGTAAATTCTAAGCCGACGGTGTCACTCCCCACTTCAGCTAAGGACTTCTTTCTCTGTAGCACATATTCAGAACCTCGCTTAGTTATTTCAATCTGCTTTTTCTGTTGTATTCCTGGAACTAGGCTAACAAGAATGGGACCTTCATTTAAAGCTTTTCTAAAATTGTTGTTCTTATCATAGTATACATTAGGGCTTCGTAGTTCAAACTTTAAATTCCAGTCAATTTCAGGAAGCAGCCCAAGCATTCTCTCTTTATGAAGTTTGTATTCACGTTTGCCAAAATCGTTTGCTCTTAAATTTCTTATCTCTTCTAGGGTAGGATATTGCTGCCGTTTTTTGTCTTCAATTTCTGTTCGTTTGTAAACCCCGTCATCTGTGTATTCAAATCCATAAAATTTCCTGGCACTCCTATTAGATCAAACTCGGTTGTGTCTGCTAGGTCTTTTAGCTCTACTGCAGTGCATTTAGGAGCTAGCTGCGCTTTTGATTCTGGCCCTCGAGACATTCTTTTTTTATAATAAACAAAATTGTTATAGCAATCAATAATAACAATCTACAATAAACAATCTACAATAAACAAACGTATTGAACTGGGGGGTCAGTCCGTAAGCATAGCTTAGCGTGCTTAGATTTTTCTAACTGCTCTTTTATTTTTTTTTAGCTCATCTTTGTCCCTTATTATATAATTTTCACTTAAACATTCTTCAAAGCTATCTTTGTCCTTAGTGTAAATAAAAAAACCGATTTTAACTGCGATCGAAAGTCTTTTAAGACAGCATTGTATTTTTGAGTTAAAAGCCACACAGAAACTAAGGCGTGACGCCCACTAAAGGCTAGCTTTGACAGAGCTTTTCTTTTTTTTAACAATGTCTCGTTCAGCTGAACAGTCATCAATATATAACAGTGTTTTCAGTTCCTCAAATAGTCTATAGTAATGTTCTAAACAGTCGCTCAGTTTGTCGCTAGGATCAACTAGAAATATATTCTCGTCTGTCCAATAAACTTCCTTTCTTTGTAAGACTTGTTGTGCTTAATGGTTGTGCAGAATATAACAATGTGCTCGTAATGAAACTGTATATTGTTTGTAACAAATCAGTACGAAGGACAGTTTTCCCACACCCTGTAATCCGCAGATAAGAGAACAGTGCGGATCTTTTGGTAGATAGAAACTTCAAACTATCAATCTGTTTTTATTAGATTATTTCTTCTGCATTTTAATAAGCCACGTCTTTTAGCCTGTTTTCTTCAATGTTTAACTCTGAGCATCACAAACCATAAAAACATGCATTTTTATTGGGGCGTTTCGTCTGCTTTCTTGTAAATATTTATTTTTATACCATCTTGCCCTACCCTTTTTTCACTTCCAAACAATCTGTTGTCAAATGTGGATCTAAAATCCAGCCACAGCCCATATTTAGTTATATTAAATTAGTCTTCGAGTCTTACATCATAAAGGCGAAGTTTTTTACATACACAATCAACTGTTAGGATCTCTTTGCCTACCTCCAGCAAACAACTTTCTTATTTCATCGAAGTGTTGGTGAGGTAAAAGTCCACGCCCCGAATACAACATGATCAGACTTGCCATTATTGCACAGTCAACCTTCTCAATTTTTGGATTATAAAACGCTCTGATTCTCTTTGAAAAGGAGTTGTTTTCTTCAGTAAACAAGAACAAAATTCCTTTTAAAGACTTCAGAGACTGATTTAGATGTATGTTCCAAAGAGTGTCTCGCTTGTTTCTATTTTCTGTAGTGGAGTGTATAACTCTTTCATGTAAATAAATGTTTTATTTTATACTGGGTTAAGATTGTTCTGGCCAGTTCGGGTTAGTAACACATCAAATCAAGAGAAATGTCGCTGACTGTGTATTTGGATAAGTGGTCTTCAGACAGAACAACAGAATCGTAGGATTAAATGTCAGTTCATAAGTAAGTTTTTCTTTTAGTGCGCCTTGGTATATGGCATATTGCGTCTTTAACAACTCAAAATACTAGAGGGATGCAGAATCTGTTGCCAATGCTTCTGCTACTGCCTCATCTTTAGCATCATCCCTTGCATCCTCCGCTTTAAGCCTGTGCTTAAGGCCGTTTGGGCCTTGTATTCCCTGATAACTTTCTCTTTCTTTCTTTTTTAGGTAGCCATAGATCAGAATAGAGGGCAAAAATGTCTGCCTCGCTTTAGTACAAATACTTCTCTGCCCTCCAGTTTAATTGCCATATGTTTAACGATGGCCTGCCCAAATTAGCAACAACATTAGCATTAGGATCTGTCGATTTAATATCTATTTTGAATGATAGTTTAGCAGTGCCTGGCATTATAACATCGCCAGCGCCAAGTCAGGGAACTTGACTATTAAAGTTTGTCCGGGCTGAAACTGTTGATGGAGTATTTACACTAATTACAGTCTGCCTTTTACTTTTACGCCATGGGGTTCCTTCTCTTTTCTGTATGGATCGAGGTCGCAACCGTATGAGTTCATTTTTTTAAAACAAAAAGAATATAAATAAAAATATGGATGAAGATGTTGACGCGATTGATCCTATTGAAGAAGAAGAAAGAGATTCTGCCAGGCCCTTCATTTGAAGAAGATGAAACAGAATTAGCTCCTTCATTGCGCGAAGAACTTGAAAGAGCAGCAGAAGGTTCTTCAATCCCTTCATTAGAAGAAGTAGAAACACCCCTTCAGTTAGCGCATCTCGTGCATGAACTATTAACAATAGAATTACTCATTCTACATAAGCTTAGGACTAGAACCGCCAGATGGCCCCAGTCCTTTTGATTTTATGATTGATAAAAGCAAACCTCTGTATATAAGAACTAGCAGAGGAAATTTTGTAAGAGTTACTACAAAGCCAGACCCAACTAAGTTTTTAAAACTAAACACAATTAGACAGAGGATCCCTGTTGCTGACCAAAGACGATTAAACATTTTAAATTTAAGGCCTGAGGCTGTTAGTCTTTTACAGAACTTGGGGCGGAGGTTGCCAACACGATCTGAAATAGAAATGACCTCTTTTCGAGAGTTAGGTCCAAGAACAAATGAAGCAATAGAAGACATTGAAACGAGTTTTAATGAGGAGACACAGTTAAAAACAATTGAAGATTCTCCATTGCCCATGCGTGAAATCCTGGGGCTTAATGCTGCTCTACGGACAATAAGGGGCGAACTAACAACAATTTAGCAAAAATTGGTGAGCTAGATAGAAAGATAGAAGAAGAAAAAAATAAACTGGTGATGCAGACGATAACAATTTAGGGCGGGAAAAAAAGGCTAGAATTACAGAGAATTACAGGATTTATGATAGATAGGGCGGCCAGGTTAGAAAACGCTTTCTATAACAGAGCGCAGCTAGCATCACAAACAAGCAGAATAAGAGAAACTATAACAGAATACTTTATGAAAAACATAACTAGCTGAAAGATAAGGACTCTGTTCAGGGAACAGGGGATTACAATAGTTAGTATATTAACGCGTTGGGTTTGCTTCTACGCTCGTTTATGCTTTAACAGGTGGTGCGCCAACAGGGCCAGTAGCTCTCCAACGCCTCAGCTGGTAAAAGTTGGATTAGAAAACTATTGCTCATTAGCAAATTATTAAGAAGTTAGCTGCCAAAGCGCTTGATGCTCTGCCTGGCATAATAGGCAGTGTTGTTAGTTGGGTTTTGTCTACTATAGCAAAGTTGCTGGTTTATGGCCGACATCTGTGGACATTAGGAGTGCTAGCTGCTGGATTATTTTTAGTGAAATAAGTATAGCTAATCCAGGTAAAGTTTAAAACACAACGAGGGCTGTCTTTTCGCTAGTATGACTGTTGGTGTGAGGCGATCAACAGGTGGAGTGCTTTCTGGGCTGCTTTCTGGCTGTGGGGGGCTTATAACTGGATCGCTTTATTCAGGGCTGGGTACTTTCTTTAAAATGGATGGGCGGGCCTTGTGTTTAAGCAATTATTTTGCCCTAGTTTTGGTCATCTCCAGCTATGAGGATTTCAGTGTTATAATTCTGTATCATGCAATCTGTAGGTTAAGGTCAGAGGGTAGCATGTATAAACCGTTACCCAATCAAAGTCAACTTTGACCTAGCATGTGCAAGAACGTCTTGGTACCTTTGTATGCTGGCAGGCAAATCACAGCGAGTTATTGCTCTTCTAAATGGCTAGAAATTGTTTTCTAGCATCAAGCCTGTAGATTGATCTACTTGCTAGACTTGGTCTGTGCTTGCGCTCCCAATACACACCAAACGTATGTCCTTATGGAGTCATTGAGTCTTTGCACGCTGGCATTGTTAGGCCTTACTTTTATCTAAGATAATGTTGTCCAGGCATTAGG
The DNA here is from genome assembly GCA_018398815.1 of Conus ventricosus. Classification (NCBI taxonomy): domain Eukaryota; kingdom Metazoa; phylum Mollusca; class Gastropoda; order Neogastropoda; family Conidae; genus Conus; species Conus ventricosus. Next base: position 19,470,939 of record CM031611.1, on the reverse strand, counting down.
GTGTTTTTTGTTCTATGGATCCAATCGAACTTGTTGTCTGGTTGAAAAGAGGTGTGGCCAGGCCAGTAGTCATAAGTATATTTCTACCGTTCACCCCACAATACATGTGCCTACCCATGATTGCGGTCTAACTTTTGTTTAAAATCAGTTGAAGGATTATGTTAAATTCTTGCAATTCTTTCATATGCATTTATTGTCCATTGGGCTTTTAAATGGATTTTAAACGCGTTGTCGTTGGGAGGGGCACTTGTGTTCAGTTAGTATTCGTCTGTACTGGTAATAAACAATGGAAAGTTATATATGACCTTACCAAGAGATTAGGGTGGTTTAAATGGTTTGCATATGAAACACCGCAGCCAGTAGTGCGCAGAGTAAAAGGCAAAATTTAACCCATTCTGGAAAAAAAGCCATAGGGTGGGTGACCATGCTGATGGCACTCTGTCACTCTTTATTGGTGGATTTAAAAATTT
>CM031611.1:19457969-19465469 GCA_018398815.1 Conus ventricosus | reverse complement strand
CAGGGCTGTTCTGGGGAGTGAGCTGGGTGGCATGCGACAGACATGCCCTAGCCATCTCCATCGACGCGCCTGGATGGTGTCCTGTATTGTGGAGACTCCTGTTCTAGTCCTCAGTTCTTCGTTTGATATGATGTTCGGCCAGAAGATTCTGAGGATACGTCCCAGACATTTGTTCTGGAACACTTCCAGCTTTTTCTCAATGGCGACGGTCGTCTTCCAGCACTCTGAGCCATACAGGAGGACGCTGAGGACATTGCTCTTGAAGAGTCGAATCTTTGTTTGGATGCTGAGGACGGTGGATCTCCAGATGGGCCTAAGCACTGCAAAGCTTGGTTGGCTTTGCTGATTTTGGCGTTGATCTCTGGTTGCAGTCGCCGTCTGTGGTCATCTTGCTGCCAGGTATACAAATTCCTGAACATCATCAAGTGGTTTGCCGTTAGCGGTGATGGGGTTGTTGTTTTTGTGGCTTTTTTCCTCATGACCTGCGTCTCCTCTCGTTGACCTTCAGCCCAATGGTGCTGGCTATCTCGCTGAGGCTTTCTGTCTTCTGCTGGGCGTCCTGATGCTTGTGTGACAGCAGTCCCAGGTCATCTGCGTAGTCAATGTCCTCCAAGACTGAGATCAACGTCCACCGGATTCCCCGTTGCTTTCCCCGGGTGACGTTTCGCATCAACCAGTCGATGGCAAGGAGAAGAGGATTTGGTGACAGATGCAGCCTTGTCTCATCTCCGGTGTCCACTTGATGGTTCCGTCAGCTGGTTGTTGTGGATGATGCGACACTCAAAGCTCTCATACAGGGACTGGATGATGTTGACCATTTTCTGGGAATGCCGTAGTGTCGTAGGATCTTCCAGAGAGAAGCGCGGTGCAAACTGTCAAAGGCTTTCTCGAAATCAATGAAAACCACGTAAAGTGGGCTGTTCCATTCATGGGACTGCTCGAGGATCTGGCGTAAGACGAAAATGTGATCAATGCATGATCTCCCGCTCTAAAGCTTGCCTGCTCTTGACGAAGTAGGTCATCTACCGCTTTCTTTATACGCTGGAGTAAGATGCGACTGAAGACTTTGCTGGTGATTGATAGTAGGGTGATGCCTCTCCAATTGTTGCATTCTCCTAGATCTCCTTTCTTTGGTAATTTGATGATGGTACCAGTTCTCCAGTCAGCTGGGGTTGTCTCCTGGTTCCATTATGTCCTGCAGGATGCGTTGGAGGATAAGAGGTGTGTCATGTTCTTCTGCCTTCAGCATCTCGGGGCATACACCACTTCTTCTCCTGGAGCTTTGCCATTCTTCAGCTTGCGGATGGCTTCCTTGACCACATCTACTGTGATGTCTCCCATGTTGACGTCCAGGTCCTCCTCTGCCATAGGAATGTCAGCTGGTGTTGGTGGATCAGGGCGGTTTAGGATCCTCTGGAAGTGCTTCTCTCACTCTCGAGCTTGGCACATTCTTCTGTGATAGGTGTTCCGTCCTCTGCCTTAACTGGTATGTCTTGGTTCTGTCCTCTGTCTCCCCCAGCGCCTCTTGGTGGTTTATACACTGTCTTCATATCCTTCATCTCTGCTGCTGCCTCAGCTTCTTCAGCAAGCCTCTCCGCATAGAGACGTTTATCTTTCCTTGCAGACAACTTCAGTCTTTGTCTTTCTCTCTGTGCTGGGTTGCTATTCTTTCCTTTAGCCTGGGTGACTTGCATCTAGCAGTTTCTTCTTGATCTGTTTTCTCTCCTCAATGGTTTTCCATGTGTTGGCAGTTATCCACTCAGATTTCACACTTTTCCTATAACCTATTGTCTCTTTGCTGTTTCGGTTATAGCCTTGTTGATAACTGTCTATGGTCAGTGCTGTTTCATTTGGAGGACGCTGAAGCGATTCTTCAAGGTGACGCAGAATTCTTTCTTTGTTGTTATATCTTTTAGTTGGCAACATCAAAGCGCAGGTTCCGACTGTCCCCAACTTTTGCCTTCCTCAGTTTGAGGGTCAGTTTCGCTACCAGTAGTTCATGGTACACTACCAACATCTGCGTGTCGCATCACACGTACATCTTGTAGGGAACGCCTCCATTTTCCGTTGATAATGATGTGGTCAATTTGGTTCTTTGTCTTTCCGTCGGGGGATGTGCATTGTTAGCTTGTGGATGGTTTTGTGAGCGAAAAGAGTACCGCCAATGACCAAATCATTTTCTTCACAGAGGTCGATGAGTCGTTCGCCGTTGTCGGTCATGTTCCCTATTCCATGTTTCCCCATGACTCTTTCCCTGTTCTCATTGTTGCTACCAACTCTAGCGTTGAAGTCCCCTATCAGGAGGGGGAACATCGTGTCTTGGTATGTCATCCAATGTTGCTTGGAGCGCACTGTAGAACTGATCCTTGTCCTCTTCGTCAGTGTTGTCTATTGGTGCATAGGCACACTTGGAGTTCATTCTTACATACAGCAGGCGTTCATTGATTGGTTTCCATTTCAGTACGGCATTGGCATGTTTCTTGGCAATAATGAGGGCAACTCCTTCCTGATGGATGTCATCTTGCCTTCCTGACCAGATGATGGTTTCTCCAGTATTCAGTCTCTGTTTTCCTGTTTTTGTCCATCTTGCCTCTGTGACCCCTAGTAGGCTCAGGTTGTAGTTCTTCATCTCATTTACAGTTTGTGCTAATCTTCCAGCTTGGTACAAAGTCCGCACGTTCCAAAATCCAATTCGCATGTGACGTTTTGGCGTTAGGAGATCTGCTATCGGGCTGGAGACGTCCTTTTGGCTTTGGTCCCCTCCTTCATAAGTCCAATTGCTTGGTCTGCTTCACTCCCTCTGCCAGATGGAGTAGTTTCTCTTGCTGTCGTTTCCGTTAGCGGTTATGTTTTTACGGGGTGAGGTTGCTAGCCCCACGCCCAACTCTCCTCCTTTACCGGGCTTGAGACCGGCAAGTGGCTCCGAAGACACCAGGCGGAGCTAATATAGTCCATCGGGTATGCTTAATGCACTGCACACGATTAATACATTTTAGCTCTTTGTGTTTAGTGTCTTATCCTAACTTTAACAATTTTTCATCCGTAGAGTATTTTCAATGTGCACATGCAATTCATTCTCAGTGATAATTCCGGTATATCGTAACTTATATAGGGCACTTTAATTTCCACAGAAGTATACATGAGGATAACTATACTCGTCTGATATATCGATTCCATTACTGAATTCATTAATTCGGTACTATGGTGCATGGCTTGTCCAATATAAGCGCAATAATGCAACACATCTTTAGAAAACAAACAAAACAAATCTTCGTCCAACATAAAAAACAGACAGTTTTGTTGTTGCATTCAATGTACGGCACGTACATTGCAAGAGATTATCCAGGAAAACGGGATATCCTCCTCCCCTCGCGCCCCTCCCACAACCACCCCCACCACCAACCCCTCTTATGCAAGTGTAACAGCAGAATTAACAAAGAATGCACGATCATTAAATAGATTTAGATCAAATTTCAGCACAATTTTTGCATCCACACAAACAAAATTGAATGAGGAACACACTGTGCAAGATCAGCATCATGCAGCTTTGGCAACAAACCACTAACATTCCATTGAAAGGTGAAATGTATTAATAACTGTATCAAACCTTCCATCTCGACAGACGAGATCATTTTTCAACCTGCTTGTCTCTCTAATCTCCTCTCCTTCCATTTCATTCCGGCTGTTATATATACCTTCACTAAACTCCCTCTTCCACACACCTTGTTACACTTTCTATTCTTCTTTATTGTGATTTAACGCCTCATGTACACCATTCTCTGTCAAATAGTTCACCTTGTTTTCATCTCTGCTTCTCTCATACAGTTCACTTCATTGTCACCCTCTCCCTCCCCACTTCCACAGCTCACGACTGTGTTGATCAACTCTAGTCACATTGTCCACCCGACTTTGCCCATTTCCTCCCAGTTCCACACGTGGGACTGGGTGGGTCATCATTAGTCACTTATCTACCCCATTGTTCCGCTCCCTCTCCCTACTGCTACATTGCTGCTCACATCTCACAACATTACACTTGCAATGCATTACATCAACAATCGAATCCGAAATTAACAGCATTTTTTGTAAAGTAGAATAAATAACATGTTTATACATTTCACGAGGTATATGGTTGCATATACAGACCGTATCATCTACTTACTTTCATCATGCATATGCGAGATATTTTACAACCTTGGTTGTTACGATCTGCATGTGAATAAACATATGTTGACACATGAGAGAGGCATTTTTTCCGTATTTGTTCAACATTTATCTCACATTTGTAACATCATCTGCATATAAATTTGAAATGTACATGGTTTCGCCATGCGCTGATGGTTTCTTGTTGTTGTTGTTGTTGTTCTTCTTCTTCTTCTTCTCCTTTTTCGTCTGCGTACTCAGGCTTATACTCCTGCGAACATTTCCTTTACAGACAGGCAAGGATTAATCCCATCTACCAACAAAGGGAGTGGAGTTTTGTGTGTATGTTTTTTTTCATCCCGCCATGAAGACAGCCAAACGGATCGTTTAATTTTTGTTCCTTTTATGCTGCCAAGAACGAGGCCAATTAATGTCACTGGGCTGACCGGACCTGTCAATTTTGTCTCTGTAATGAACGATGGTGGAGTCACACTAATGTCCCATGGAGTTCCATATGTGATCTAAACCTGTCGATCACAAGTTTGTTATACAAACTTTGTCTATTTGTTTTTCGGTGTGCTGGGTAAGAAAAGAAAAATGTGTTGTCGATATGAGGCCTGATTTGACTCTAATATGCACGAACAACGTATATTGTGCAGCATCAATGTAAAATTGATTGGAATCTCCCTAGTTCGCACAAAACGCGCAACAGATTTTCGATTAACTCATTGCATTTGCCTCCAGGATGCTACATGTATTGTTCAGTGTGGAAATTTTGCTTGCAAAAAGAGGTTTTGTACCAATACAACATTTTGTCATCTGTACGTGTCACATCATTACATTGGTAAACCGACAGAAACCATAACTCTTACCATAGAAGACAAGAGACTACGAACTCGAGAGTTGCGACAGTCGTCACAGACTTCTGTAAAATTACCTATTGTTACTGAAGTTGACATAAATCTGTTTATGTTAATTCACCGTTCCTTTTTTTCACGGCAGTTAAGGAACATCAGTGTAAAGAATATATTTTTGTTTCTTTCATTATTCCAAATGTCTTTTCTTTAATTTATGCTAAAGTTTCTGTTGTGAAGCTGATAGGACCGCTAGATCTCCTGTGTATAAACGATGCGAAATTACTACTTGTAAATAGGAAATATTTGGGGAATATGTTATATTCTACAATGCCACTTAAGAGTATCTTTAACAATGATATGTTACCTTGGGGGACGTGATATGTGAATATTCGTATTTTGTCAGTGAGACCAGAGGGAGCTCATGCACAAATTTGTCACTGGCTATAACTCTTGCATCGTTAGGCTTACTTTACAAGTCATACCCGCTGTTCCCATTTTTATCGGCAGGCCTTCATTTCATATTGTGGGATGCCTCGTTATAGTCAATAATGGAGCAATAAGGTATTTTTGCTCTGTGTTTAAGAACCTTGACAGCATGAAAAGATTATCAGTGGCCTGTGAACTATCTCTGAGCCCTGCTTCCTCTTTGCAATGCTGATTCATAATTCTTTCATTTTGTAATGTTGCAAACCATTTTCTCCAAGGAAATATTCAAAGTAATACCTCTTTAAATGCAGGGGCTGGACACGCTGCCTGATATATAAACAGTGCCACTGATTCCTGTTTTGCATAGATCTGGATATTATTTCTAATTTAAAAACCAAACTGAAAACCTTTCAAAAGACAAACAATTTCAGGTTACATTGCGTTTAGCTTTTCATTTTTGATTAATTCCATCGTTACTCATGATCTTATTTTAAGTTCAGTATACCCGTACCTAGTATTCTACAATTTACTTCTGCATTCTCTGCATTAATTAACCCGTTAAGTGTTACTAATATTCATTCCACTATAAGTTTTCAATTTTGTGAGACTTTGTAATTTGTAGCGTGTAGGAACCATTCATTTGCATCGGGATTATTTTCTTTGTCGAAAATTGCTGGGAGGGGGCGTGGGGGAGGGGGGGGGGGGGGGTAGAGACGAATTTGGATCTGCTCTAATATCTTTATGGAATCAACAGTTTGTTTCGTTGTGTTTTCTTCGTCAGCTTGAACATTCAATTGTAGGTTTCACATTTTGAAAAGCATTTGTTTAGTTGCATGCACACTGGCTTTCTGCTGACTGTTGACTGGTTCAGTAGTGATCTAACCTCTCTTCTGTGGGAATGGTAGTCTCTATTCAACCTCTTCTTTCTTCGCATAGACTTTATTTCCAATCCATCTTTTTAAAGAATCATCCTTGCTGTGGTGGAGAATATGAGTGGTATTTTCTTAGAGTCATATCGATATCAATGTTGATTGTTCACTAGTTATGAGTCATGTCTCAGCATTGCGCTTGATGTGTGTATCACAGTGCATAGGACAGACAAATAACAGGTTGCTACTACTGGTCAGCTGAGCCTTCATTCCATACAATACTGAATGATCCTTACCAGTATTTACGTAGCTTTCCAATAAAGTTGACCCTAACTATTTTTTCATCAGATTTGCTGGAAGCTTTCATTTTTGTTCATTGCAGAAAGACTTTAAATTGGATGGCTGATCAATAATCACAATGAGCGGTGGGTAAAACGTTGTGTCAGGTCAGTCATTTTCATATTGAACATCAGTCCTGACAAATATTGTGATGCAAATGAAATCATCGGCTACCTACGTCCCTCCAAGCAGGCATGTATTTTGAAGATAAAAAGATGGTTGTTTTCCCGATGTACAATGTTTCTTTAAGCCGTCCTCTTCCTTCACGCTAATGCTCATGCATCTGAGAGTTGTATAGCGAACGAAACGAAAGACGAAAAAGGAAAAAAGCTGAACATGGTCCTTTAAACGTATGATCTTCTGTGTCCTTCCTTTTGATTTCTACATCCACATATCCGACATTACAAAAACGGGAGTTTGTACCATACTCCCCGCTGGTGACCATCTTTACTGCACATGTTGGGAGTTTGTACCATACTCCTGATTGGTGACTATCTTTACTGCACATGTTTGGGAGTTTGTACCATATTCCCCGATTGGTGACTATCTTTACTGCACATGTGTGGGAGTTTGTGCCATACTTCCCGACTGGTGACTGTCTTTACTGCACATGGTGCGGAGTTTGTACCATATTCCCCGATTGGTGACTATCTTTACTGCACATGTTCGGGAGTTTTGTACCATTATTCCCCCGAGTGATGACTATCTTTACTGCACATGTTGCGGAGTTTGTACCATATTCCCCAAGTGATGACTATCTTTACTGCACATGCGCGGGTTACTGAATTTGGGGGGGGGGGGTGGACAAAACTATTATTGCGATCAGAAAGCCGTGTTCCACATGCCATGACATGCACGTCGATCCGGTG
>CM031611.1:19440944-19456969 GCA_018398815.1 Conus ventricosus | reverse complement strand
CTTAATTTTCAGGTAGCTGACTCTCGCATTTTCCCGAAAGAATTGATAATCTGCCCCGTGAAATTTGTGTTGTATCCATGCGCGATTTCCCAAAGCTTCGCACTGCTTCTGTTTTATGCTTAGAGTGCATTGCTTTGTACGGTGCTTCGATGACGGTGAGAATGTATCTCTTCCCTGATGATGACATGGGTTGATGGGTCAATGATATCCACTGCAAACACGATGGAATGGTATCTCAATCAGTGGCATCCTCTGAACTGGTGCTTTTCCTAATACTATTTCTGCCGATACATCTCTGACACGTATCGCATGACGCACAATATCTTTTGACGTCACCTTCCACTCCTGGCCAAAAGAAATCATGTAGCAGAGCGCTTTTTCTACGTCTTAACAACGAGGTGTCCATGCATAGGTGTCATGAGAAATTGTAGTACGTTAGATCTGAGTTTCCTGGGTAACCACAACTTGGTATGTTGCGTCGTTGGTGTACGCACTTCCTAACAGATATTCCTTTCAGATCAAGAATGATGTTTCAACCCTGTTTTGCTGGTACAGTGCGATGTCTGGTTTAGCAGGCCAATCAATCACTTCTTGAGTGATGGTCGTGTTTGTCGTTCTCTTTCAAACTCTGCAGAAGAGAACAATGCTGCATGTCGGAGTTCTTGAATTTGAGCGTTCATCTGTTTGCCAGAAATGCTGACCGCTATGATGGGATAGACAGGTACATTAATGATCTCCTCTTTCTTGCTTGCGGTTATTTCCAATCAATACTGGGCAAACGGGTTTTTCCATAACGAGTACTTCAGTTTATGTCTGAGAAGTAGGGAGTCTCCATGTGTACATTCGCCACAGGAGATTTTGTTTGACTGATGACGTTGCCAGATGTATACCTCTTTTTTCTGACCTGTATAACAATCTCTGGAACTAAGTCCTTCTTCACGATCGTCATGGTAGAGCCTGTATCTCTCACAGCATCCACCGTTTTTCCTTCGACTTCTACCGTGCAATAAGGATTGAATTCGATCCCCTTTACAATTATACAAACTGTTGACTCCTTTAGTTGACTTGTGCAGCCGCTTTCGTAGTGTAACAGTCGCTGTGTCATTTCTCTTTTTGTTGTGCAATCCCTTGTGATATGGTCCTCCACTCGGTAACTTTTTTTTTTTCCTATGGCCGAAATCCACCTCTTCAATTTTTTTGGGTGCTTCTACACATTGTCCTTTCTTCATTGCCAAAAAAACAAAAGCGAATAAAAGAATGAAAACAATTCCAACTTTTTTTTCTGTTTTTTTTCTTTTTCTCCAACCAGTCTCTACACACGATGCAATGTCTGTAGTGTTCTCTCAAATGGACATATTTTTTGCTGATTTAAGTGTATTGGCGTTGATACAAAGGTCTGGGTTTGTTAATGTTCTAATGTGTGTGTGAATTGGCACTTTCACTCTGTTAATGTGCTGCTTAGTAAATAGACAAGAACATGAAAACCCAAAACAAAAGAATTATTTTCTTTTCGTTTCAGATTAGCCAAAGAGAGAAGAAGAAGAGAGAGAGAGAGAGAGAAGAAAGAGAAGAGAGAGAACTCGGAATTTTATGTACGTCACAGGCCTTGGCGCCCACTCTCACACGAGGTACCAAATTGGAAATGGGAGTGGTGGGAGCTGTAGGAGGGAGTCAGGAGATGGGGCAGCAAGGAATTGGAGGTGGGTGTGGAGGAGATGGCGAGAGGTGAGAGAGAGAGAGGAGAGAGAGAGTGAGAGGGGGAGGAGGGAGGGAGACGAACAGCAGTACAGACAGACATGGAGGTAAAAGGCGAGAATGCTAATGACGCTTCGAAAGTACACAAACGTTCAGAAGTCTGGCGGAATGCGGAATGTAGTTGGGTTAAAAGAAGAATCCAAATTACAGCACCCGTAGCTGTGACTCCCGAACTGTAGACACCCCGGTAGTTCATCCTTGAAGAATACGGGCGAAAAGGACTGCAAGGACGACCCTAGGAGAGGTGAACAAACGTGCACAGGAGACTAAGACTAGGGTCACCTAAGATCTCGAAATTGGCTAGTCCCCATAAGATGCATCACTTATGCGAAAAGGGGGTCTACAAGGGAGACATGAGAACGCCAGAAGCGAGATAATAAGTTTTGTTGTTTGATGGTGTTTTGTGTGTGTTGTGTGTGTTGTGTGTGTGTGTGTTTGTGTTGTGTTATGTTGTTGTGTGTGTGTGGTTGTGTTGTTGTGTGTTGTGTTTTGTATGTGTGTGTGTGCGTAGCAGTTGAGTGTGTAGAGTAACCGCATCGTGTGGTGTGTGTGTGTGTGTGTGTAGTGTGTCGTTGAGTAGTGTGTGTGTGTGTGTGTATGTGTGGTGTGTGGTTGTGCTGTGTGTGTTCTGTGTGTGTGTCGTGTGTGTGATCGAGCTTGGCGTGCTAGAGCATGTGTGCTTACGTGCATGCGTTGAGTGTGGCAGGTTGTGTATTACATGTATACAATGGTTGTACAATCCATACAGCTCTAGGAATGAACAGGTATTCGCAAGGACCTGTGTCATTAAGAGCAAGTTAATACATGTACATACAGGACTAATAGGCCAAAACAAACGGAATAAAACTCTAAACCAGTGTCTGAGCGCCATACTGATGGTTACCTAGTGGTTCTTTTATTTTTTTTTTTCTTATTTTTTTTCTCTCGGGAGATATTACATCTCCAGGTTCCGAGTTGTACAAACGCAGGTTTCTGAACTCTGTCACTTTTTACTTATGGCAGGTTTATAAAATGATATATACGCTTTCTCAGTTTACGTGTGATCGAAATCATTTGTAATGCCATCAATTGTTTAGTTTTACGTGCAATGCTAAATGGACATTTTCCCTACTAATATAATGTGGTTAATCGATTTTGTTACCTGTTTACCTATACGTCTCTGTGGACTCCAAAGAGACGTCAGTTATACGAAGTGTTTAAGATGAGATTTATCGATTCTCGAATGAAAACAAACATCAATTCTATATTTTTCAACACAAAAATATTATTGTTGATGGGAGACAGTAGAAAAAGACATGTTACATAAAATCAATTTCATCTGTACATGGTTATCATTACTTGTTAGTTTCTGATACTTTCATTTTTTGCAAAAGAATATTAGTCGGGTAAATGTTGTGGTTTATTTTCCATTGCAGTTCATACAGCCTAACCTTTTGTAGATGTTCTTGGAGTTAGCCATATGTGTTTCTTTACTTCAGAAGTCAGAGTTTTCTACGCCAAAAGTCCTTGCCGTTGCACAACGTTACTCAATTCCTTGCTCCAGCAACTTTTTTATTTCTTTTGTTTGTGTTAAACAGACGGGCTTCGCAGTCAGCAGAGTAAACATTTGTCAAGAATAATATTGTTTTCATAAATCCACTCCAGCCATGATATGGCAGAGCGGTTTCGCAGTGCATTGTATTCAAAACTGTATTTGCAATACGATCTCCTAAAACTGTCTCCACTTCATTGAGATTAAGCAATCTATTTTTCAGTAATGTGTACAATGTCTTGCAAACTGTATTCCCTTTTCTTTTCCATTCTTGAAATATAATATATTGCCTTATTATTTTATCAAGTCATTCATAAAATAACATTTGATCTAAAAAGTTACTTGGTGTTATTTTGCTTCTATCTTGGTTTTTCCTCTTATTATTCAAATAAATGGTAACTACATTTCTCCAAAATTCATTGTCTATTCGTTCAATTTGCTGCAACTGCATTGCATTACAGTTAGCTTAACTATTGCTATCATTACTAAATTAATTTTGTTTAAATGCCACTTTCGGAATTTTACTCCAATTTTCGTTCTGTCGCAGAAAACAAATTCCCTGCCCATTGCAAATAATACAGTTTTGCAGTTCATAACGTTAACCATTTTTAAACCTCCCGAGTTTATGTCTGCTTCCATTACTTTCCTTTCACTTTTTCGAATGCTTTCCGATTACTGTGTTTCTTTTGCCAAACAAATTTATATACTTCGTTATTTATCTTCTGCATAGACTTCATATGGATATACCAATTGACTGCATTACAAAGACTAGTTGACTAACCAAAAAAGATTTAATAACTGTTATTTGCCATGAATGCTGATATCTCGTTTGCTCCAGGTCTTTATTAGTTTTTCTATGGTATAACTCTGCCTTTTCCAGTTTTTCTTCAAGTTTTTGGCCAGTTTTTCTTTTTCAAAATAAATTTTATATTTTTATTTCTTCAACTATAGAGAAAGGCAGATTGTTTTCATTTATTCTCCTGCCCATTCTTATAGCTTTGGTTTTATTTATTTAACTTAAGACCAGAGAACTTTTCGAATGCTTTCAGAATATTCAAACATACAATCATGTCATTTTTGTTATCTAAGAATAGGGTGGTGTCATCAGCGAGTTGTTTTATTTTAATATACTGCTCATTTGCACGGTGCCTTGTTGGCACTTGGATACCCGTTACTTCACTTTTTCTAATCTTTGCAGCCAAGAGCTCCACAGCTAAAACAAACGCTAAAGGGGAAAAGGGACAGCTTGCCTTATTCCACAACTTACATTAAATGGCTCAGACAACCAGCCTCCATGGTTGATACTAATTTGGTTACCATTTGTTAAAATGTGCACCCATCTTTGGAAATCGGTCCCAAATCCCATAACTTTGAATACATGTAAAAGATATTTTTTTGATATGGAGTCAAAGGCCTTTTCATAATCTATAGCTAATAAGTACCCTGCCTTTCCGGTTTTATTTAAATAGTTGATGACATCATCGATGGTTCTTAGCACTGTTGCTGTATTTCTTCCCTTTATGTATCCAACTTGATCTTCGTTAACTAGTTATGGATGACTTGCCTAGTCTTTCTGAGAGTACTTTTGCCAAAATTTTATAATCAGAATTTGTAAGAGTGATGGGTCTCAGTTGTTAAGTTTATCTCTATCTAAGTCTTTACCTTTGTGAAAAAGAGTTATTATGCCTTGCCGTTGTGTAAATGAGAGGCTTCCACTGTTAAAGGATTCAATAAAGGAGTTAGTGACAACACTGCCTAATTTTGACCAAAAAAACTTGTAAAACTCGGTTGTTAAGCCATCGCTTCCTGGAGCAGAGCCATTTTTCATCTTCTTGAGAGCAGATGTCGTCTCTTCTAATGACACTATACCTTCACATATTACTGCGTCGTTTTCTTCTAACTGTCTTATTTCTGTATTTTCAATAAAAATGTCGGCAGCTTCTTCTACATTCGATGCTTCTGTATTCTGGGCATATAGCTGTTTATAAAATGCAATTTGTTTTTGCAATATTTCTCTTTGGTCAATAATAATGTTACCTGTCTCTGTACACAGTCTTGTATAATCCTATTTCTACTTCGTGCCTTTTCTAAACTACAAAAATATTTGTATTCTTTTCTCCTTCTTCTATCCATTTAAGTCTGCATCTTACTTGAGCGCCTCTAGCTTTATAAGCCTGCAAAATCTCTAGGTTCTTGTTTTACTGTCATAAGCGTTTATTAATATTTCGTTTTGGGGATCGTTGGCGAGCTCTTTTTCTAGACTTTGTAACTTTGACTGTAATATTAAAGATTCATTTCTTTCTCACAAGCCAGATTTTTCCCGAAATCTATACAAAATTTTCTTATTTCAACCTTACACATTTCCCATTTTTCTACATAATTCAGACCTTCACTGTTTAAAAGAAATGTATCTAACATATCATTCATTTTTTGTACAAACAGAACATTTTTAGATAAACTATTGTTGAATCTCCAGTACCCTGGTCCCCGGATGAAGTCATTCTCATTCAATTCAAGGACAACGGCCTTATGGTCAGAATTCGGAACAAAAAAATGTTCACACAAAGTACAAAAACGCAAAATGTTATTAGAAAACAAAACAATAATCTAATCTGCGCGCTATAAATGGGTTAAGACGAATCCATGAGGCATCTTTTTCTTTTGGATGATGAAGTCTCCAGGTATCTGTTAAATCTAATGTATTAATAACATGCTGAAAACTGGCAGTTTCCGATCTGTCGTGGGGTTTGACCTGCCACTATGTCGAGGTCACTGTTCAAAGTGCAGTTAAAATCACCAAGAATAATTAAATCTTCGTACTCCATAGAATTGAAAATTTCAATCAATTTTCGATAATATATGATTTTTTCCTTTGTGTTGTTGGGTGCATAAATATTGGCAACCATTTATTATAGTATTCATTTACCACTGAAATGACTAAGATTCTGTCTTGTGCAAGCTCTAACTTAACATTTCCCTTAAAGTGTTTTGAAATCAAAATAACTTCTCCTCTGCTTTTGTTCGTTCCCTCCTTGAAAAAATTATTCCACCCCATTGCTTTTCCCATTCATTACATCTCTGTCTGTTATGTGACATTCTTGTAAGCAAATAACATCAAAACGTTTTTCTTTGAAATATGCAAACAATGATTTCCTTTTAAACCTGTTTTTTAAACCTCTAACGTTTAGTGAAACAATATTGATTTTATCTATAAAGAGAAAAGTTCAGTTTATTTAATTAATCTATTGGCAATTTCAATCAGATAAACACTGTTCAAACTCATAGTCCATAATACATTTCCAGGCCATTGTCCGTTGGTAGTCATGAATAGTACACCTGATCTATTTCCCCGATCAGCCAGTGTGGGCTCTGACTCGGAGTCCACTAAATCTGCTGTCAACGAGCCATCCGACCCACGGTCACAGCGCTGGTACTTTTCTGCTCCCTCTCCGGGCTGTGTCGGTGTCTGGACAGGCGCCGCTTGCTGGGGGTAGCTGACCTGTTGCGGGGAGAGCGGTCCAGGGAGGTCAGGAGGGTGGTTTGACGGGACATAGGACATTCTCTGTCATTCCGTCGACAGACTTACTAGCGGACTGTATTGTTTCACTGGTGCTAAGATTTTCTTTGACACAGTCTTTTTAACACCATTCTTTTTACCGTTTTCCTGTCTGTCCAAAGTACGTTCGCCAGTCGGGTCCATCAATTATTTGTCTGTCCACTGTCTGTCTGTCTGTTAGTTTACATTCGACGTCACCTCTTTTGTGTCCTGTTTGCCCACACTGTCTACATACAATGTCTCCTGAGCACTGTGAGACATGGGATCTGGCTTCAGACAACGTGAGCATATGACTTTTTTCTGCTGTTTTTGTGTCTCTGTGGAACAACTTAGCTGTTAAAAATGCTGACTTTCACAAATTTTATCAAGAGGAGTAGAGGGACAGTTATGAAAACAAAACCTGCGACCCGTTACAAATCGAGTCAATTTGTTGTCTGCGTCGCGTGCTCTCTCCATCTTAACTCTGATCTCAGTTCGCAACCGAGCATTGACAAGTGAATGCTCGATTTCCGAGTCTGCGACCGAGATTGGGATGTTGTCAATCCACAGTTTTGTAGAGGGCTTTTCCTCACCTGTATCGCTGTGGAGAACATAGGGGTTAGTACTGCATACCTGTAGCGTAGTATCCCTCATCCGCATACCCTGGATAAGGATTGTCATCCGTGCCTCCTTGGTGGCGGGGTAAATACGCACAAGCTGCCAATGTTCTGAGCTCTGATGATCGAGCCCTGGCCAGCCACTCGTTCCGCCCAAGCACATTTCCAATACGGACGGCCGATTCTTGTCGTGATCCGGAATGTTCTTTGATTTGAGAAAAACGGGATGTTACTGTAGAAAAAGCTTGCATTTTCAACGAATAAACTGGAACGTCAGGAAAAAAAAGAAGAAAAGACGCTGTCGCAGTTAGCGCGTGTAGGCAAAGCGTACGACCGAGTTCACAGCTCAGATTCGGGCCGTTGAGAGCGTGGCAAAATACGTCCGCACACGTCGAGCGACACTCACCGAATCCCATCGGTAACACTTTATCTGAAAGCGATAACTTCTCCTGTCGTTGCCTCCCTTGTCAGGTACAGATCCCTCGGCTTGTCCTCTTTCCGAGCTTCCTTGTGTGGACCTCTGTTTATCATTTCCATGACCATCCCTACGATGATCAGGTTTGCTTCACGGTAACTCCCTCCACAAGTCTCGTCTGTTCAAATAGATCTGCTGCTGCAACAGCTTCCTTTCCAGTCTGTGTTCTCTCTCTCGACAAATCTTGCCTGATCAAAAGGTAATGCTTCCAGAAATTTCCCAGGATTAACATTTCTTTTAAATCCTTTTCTGTCCTGTTGGACAAATTCAACCACCTCTCTACCACATAGACAAACGACCCCATAGTGACGTGACTTTGTCAGTGCTCTCTTTGCGTGCTTTTAAGAAATTTCTGTCTGAAATGACCAGCACCTGTTGTTTAACTTATGCAAAAGTGCCGTTTGATGAGGTTATAGTCCGCCGACTCTGCAGCGGGTGTTTTACATACGCTTCCCTAGCTCTGCCCTTGAGTAATGGAGCTAACCTGGCACCCCATTCCCCCTCATTCCATCCATTTAATGACTGCCACCTTTCAAATTGGAGTCAAATATGAACTCAAGGTCGTTCTTGTCTTCTAAGAAAGGGGGTAACTTGACCTTAGCCGACACTACGTCTGTAGAATGGATTGGGCGCGAAGCACTTGGTTGAGTCATCACCACTGCTTCCTGCTTTTACTCTTGCTAACTCTAGCTGAGCTGTCTCTCGGCCTCTCTTTCTTCTCGAACTCTTTCTTCACGCCCCTTTCTTCTTCTCGATCTCTTTCCTCCTTCTCTCGTTTCGTTCCTTTTCACGTTCCTCTCGTTCTAGTTCCTTCTCACGTTCCTTCGTTCTCGTTCTTCCTTTCCTTGATAAAAAGAGCGAGTTCTGCTCCTTTTAGGCCTAGCTCTAGTGCCTCGGCTTTCCATTGTTGGAATTGCGCACTAGTTTAAATTTTGCTGAGACGACTTTCGTCAGTGGCAGATGCCTGACGTCGGGCCTTCTTGTCGGCATGTCGCCTACCACTGCAAGTCCTGTTGTCTTACAAAATTTAAATAAATACAAATAACGCAGAAAAACTGTACACCGTCACACTTTAATGCCAAAAATTTATTGACCCTTTTCCCAAAACACAGAGTGTAAAGAGACAACTTTCCCACCCGACTGGGAAAACACACTAACCAACCCTGTGTAGTAAAAAATGGGATAACCACATCGAAACCCCAAACACGTGTATTCAAACACGTAAACAAACCAAACCCAAATGGTTTGTACACACAGATACCGAACGAACTTTACTAACTGACGAACGGACGTGCTGAAAAAATATATCTCCGAAATCATATGTACGATTCACAAAAATAATACGGCGCCCGCAAAATAGCCCGTGGTGCCACCTCGCATCCACGTAATACTTACGTTGAAATGCAGCTTTAGAGTCTCTAATCGTTGTGTCCCAATCTGACCAAATACAACACCACTGCACAACTCCAATGCAGTAACGTCAAGATTGCACTAACCTGGCAACTTGAATAAAAATCTTCTTCACAACAGATCTAGTGAATAGATCTAATAAGAAGTTAAAACATGTCGGGGTTAATATATGACGTGAATGGCCAAGGTGGGTTACTTTCTCTGTACTGTGTTGAGGCCTTTTCTAGGATTAGGGAAATTTAATGAACAAATAGCGTCGCGAATAACGAAATAAATATAAATGATTTATGAACAAAAAAATGTGAATTTAAATTTTTCTAATTTATTGTTTGGATGGTCAACACATATAATAGATCACGGAGTGCACCGCCCAACCTCCCACTAGAAAAAGGTTGAAGGTTGCGGTCTACAATTCTTTCCTGCTTCACTTAATCTCCAGGTACTTTCAGATCGAAAGATCCCCGGGACGAGCCCCCAAATAAAATGTGACGTTTTTAAATAAGACCCCATTCATAAATGATGGTTGAATGCCAGGCAAGAACGATAGACTGTAGTAGGAAAGTCAAGCTTTCGTCCACACCCTTCACTTTCTTTTTACAGATGGAATTTAAAAGGTTGATTTTGATAACAACAAACTGAATTTAATAAAGTAACAATAACGATGATGATGATCTGCAGTGAAAATGTCGTATTGTTGCTTTGAATGCTGAATTATCGTTTGTTCCCTATGAAATGAATTACACACAAAAGAAATTTTAAACATGCACATACAATTTTAACAACCAAGTCTCTGTCCTTCTTCACTTCACTTCTTGCATTAGCACAAATATCGATTGTCCGCTCGTGCTACAAAATATATCTTCCGGGAATACACCCCAGAATACCCTATATAAAATAAATAGAATATAATTATGCACAAGAAAATATACAAAGAAAAAAAGTCTGAGTGTGTTGTAGGTGCTTGAATGTGGAGGGATGTGTTTATGTGATTGGGCACTCAGCTTCACGGAATAGTGTAGCGTTCCGGAGTTCCGCTGACGTTCACAGCTCACTTCCAGATCCCGGCAAGGGTTGACGCACCAGCACGTTCCTCTCGACGAAGGATATAGCGGGATAAAGATTGTGCCGAAGGGGAAGATAAAGATGCGAGGGGATGATCAGGATGGATGAAAGGAGTAGTAGGAGTAGTAGTAGAAAGGAGTAGTAAACAGAAGTAGGAGTAAAACCTGCAAGATAACAATCGTCTTAGATCTTGCACTATAGTGGCACATCATTTTCCACCCATTACACGCTCTAAACACACTTTACAATTGCACTAGCTTGCTCTATCATTTCAATTGATTTTCCTTCAAAAATTGCTTTACAATAAAACTCGTTAACAAGGAAGGAAAGTGTACACGAAATTCCAATCTGCCTTGACTGAGTTATTCGCCCAAAGGGTTAAAAGCTTGGAAAGAATTACAATTATATTTAATCCTTGAACAGATTAAATCAAGTGGCGTCAATCTTCATATTATACAGATCACTTAGATCTGAGAAAATTTTCGTTCATAAATTGAACTCGTTTACGATTCTTTACATAATAAAACTGCATTCACACAAATATCACATCTTCTAAATATGGTTGCATACAACCGTGAGCTGAAATAGAATTTACATAATTATGGATTAGTACATGGCAACACGATATGATGAGAGCAAACAGATGAAAATGACAGCTCTACGATCAATCATAACGTTTTGACTGGTAAACCTGAAATATTTAATTCAGAGCATTTTAAATGATCGCGCGCACAAAATATTATTGAACCGGTAAATGTGCCTTAATGCGATTATATTGAAATAAATTTTGTTGCGCTATACGAAAAAATAATTTCGATCTATTTACCTCAACACAGTCTTCTTTGACTACAGCTATCAGACTCGCCCACGGAACGATGCGACTCGTTTAGCCCTTCCCCGTAAAGGTTGTGGGTGTCGTCGTATGCCTGTAGTGCCCCTTCAGTCCGGCCTCGACTGATACCTTCAAAAGGTTTCTTGCTCTTCGAATAATTTGACCTTTCTTGCGGAGCCAATTTCATGTCGACCGGGTTGATCAAGACCGTACGATGCAACGGTCAATACTTACTGCACATGCGCGGACGGAGAAACCACTGACACTTGGATAATTGCGATTGGTCAGTACCATGGTTTTCCATACCCTACGATTGTAAATTATTTTATTATTAATACAAATACGAGTCTACATAACGCTTGAAATTATAAACGTACTGCCTTAAAGCAAAAACTAACAATTAGTTTTGTCGTTTGGACATAGAAATATAAAACAAGCGCAGAGCGAATAGACGTCATAAATAATAATAATAATAATAATAATGGGATTTATATAGCGCCTTCCACGGCACAAGGCGCTTTAACAAAGGCAGAAAAATACAATTGCTAAATGTAAAGAAAAAAAAAAAAAAACATTGAAAAACGGTTTAGAAAATGAAAAACAAGGCTCTCTCCCACTCTCTCACCACGCGCACACACACTCCCACGCACAAACACACAATACACAACAGCCGCAACAAGCACAAACTATTAAGCGATCCACAAAACAACAAGAGTCAATCAGCTATCTGGTAATAACTGTCTTCTTAGTATTGTTTGAAAAGGTGGGTTTCAGGGAGGTTTTGAAGGAAGAAAAGGTTTGAGAATGTCTTAAGTCATAGGGAGTTTATTCCAGAGTTTGGCAGCTGCGTATGAGAAAGCTCGTTCGCCATGCTGTTTACGATGGGGACGGTAACTGGGAAAGCGGAAGGTTCTGGTGTCAGTGGAGGAGCGGAGCGTTCGTGATGGGACAATACTTGAAGGAGATCGGAAAGATAGGCAGGGGCATCACCAGTGAAAATCTTGAAGCAGAGGCAACAACATTTGTATTTAATTCTTTCTTCAACGGGGAGCCAGTGCAGCTTTTTCAGGAGAGGGCTGCAGGGTTGGGTCCTAGGAGATTTGCAAATGAGACGGGCTGCAGACGTCATGTATCGATTGCGTCATTTTCTTAATGAAAATGACCCGAGCTTATGAATGAATGTCACAGAGAGAGAGAGGGGGTGTTCTTACATCATGCCAATTGTCAAGTAAAAGAGCTCCTGCCCACACTACTTTAAAATAAATGCCTTATTGACTTAAATCAAAGCCAAAAACAAAACACAACAAAGATAATGATTACCCCTGATAGATATGTCTGATGAACATGGTAAATGTTAAAGCTTTGGTCTCTTAAACAGAATTTCATGTAAATATATCTAGATGTTCAATGTTGCTGATACTTGAAAAACCGTTTATGTCTTAAGACTGAAAACAGTCGTAAAATACAAGTCAACAACTGAACAAGGTAAGAAAGTACATAAAATTAATTTCATGTAACAAATCAGCCAGACTGTTACCAGTGGTAAGATAAACCAGTGTGTTGTGGTCATCGGAGAGCTACACAGCTTTTTAAAATGTACTTGTGACGAAGACATTCTGTACAGCAATAATTTTTGGGTGTTGTAATTTATCAATTTTCATATCCTTTACACAAATCGTTTTCAACAAGGTGACTGCCAGTCAAGGGAGACTAACCTTTTATTTCCACAGGTGAAAAGAGGACAACAGAGTCCTCAGCAAGTAGCAATATTTCTTCAGTGTTTTAACATGCGTGTAACTAGCCTGTATTTGAGACATTTGACCTTTCAGGCCAGTGTACAGAGACAGCGTTGAGAATGGCATTGCTACTGATTTCACTCTGCTCGTGCATGAGATACACCGGATCAGACTGCGCATGTCATAGGCATGTGGAACACGGCTTTCTGATCGCAATAATAGTTTTGTCCAACCCCCCCCCCCCCCCCCCAAATTCAGTAACCCGCGCATGTGCAGTAAAGATAGTCATCACTTGGGGAATATGGTACAAACTCCGCAACATGTGCAGTAAAGATAGTCATCACTTGGGGAATAAGGTACAAACTCCCGAACATGTGCAGTAAAGATAGTCATCACTCGGGGAATAAGGTACAAACTCCCGAACATGTGCAGTAAAGATAGTCACCAATCGGGGAATATGGTACAAACTCCGCACCATGTGCAGTAAAGACAGTCACCATCGGGAAGTATGGCACAAACTCCCACACATGTGCAGTAAAGATAGTCACCAATCGGGGAATATGGTACAAACTCCCAAACATGTGCAGTAAAGATAGTCACCAATCAGGGAGTATGGTACAAACTCCCAAACATGTGCAGTAAAGATGGTCACCAGGCGGGGAGTATGGTACAAACTCCCGTTTTTGTAATGTCGGATATGTGGATGTAGAAATCAAAAGGAAGGACACAAAAGATCATACGTTTAAAGGACCATGTTCAGCTTTTTTTCCTTTTTCGTCTTTCGTTTCGTTCGCTATACAACTCTCAGAGTGCATGAGCATTAGCGTGAAGGAAGAGGACGGCTTAAAGAAACATTGTACATCGGGAAAACAACCATCTTTTTATCTTCAAAATACATGCCTGCTTGGAGGGACGTAGTGTAGCCGATGATTTCATTTGCATCACAATATTTGTCAGGACTGATGTTCAATATGAAAATGACTGACCTGACACAACGTTTTACCCACCGCTCATTGTGATTATTGATCAGCCATCCAATTTAAAGTCTTTCTGCAATGAACAAAAATGAAAGCTTCCAGCAAATCTGATGAAAATAATAGTTAGGGTCAACTTTATTGGAAAGCTACGTAAATACTGGTAAGGATCATTCAGTATTGTAGTGGAATGAAGATCAGCTGACCAACTGGTAGCAACCTGTTATTTGTCTGTCCTATGCACAGTGATACACACCATCAAGCGCAATGCTGAGACTTTGACTCATAACTAGTGAACAAGTCAACATTGATATCGATATGACTCTAAGAAAATACCCACTCATATTCTCCACCACAGCAAGGATGATTCTTTAAAAAGATGGATTGGAAATAAAGTCTATGCGAAGACAGAAGAGGTTGAATAGAGACTACCATTCCCACAGAAGAGAGGTTAGATCACTACGAACACACTCAACAGTCAGCAGAAAGCCAGTGTGCATGCAACTAAACAATGCTTTTCAAAATGTGAAACCTACAATTGAATGTTCAAGCTGACGAAGAAAACACAACGAAACAAACTTGTTGATTCCATAAAGAATATTAGGAGCAGATCCAAATTCGTCTACTACCCCCCCCCCCCCCCCCCTCCCCCGCCCCCTCCCAGCAATTTTCGACAAAGAAAATAATCCCGATGCAAATGAATGGTTCCTACACGCTACAAATTACAAAGTCTCACAAAATTGAAAACTTATAGTGGAATGAATATTAGTAACACTAACGGGTTAATTAATGCAGAGAATGCAGAAGTAAAATTGTAGAATACTAGGTACGGGTATACTGAACTTAAAATAAGATCATGAGTAACGATGGAATTAATCAAAAATGAAAAGCTAAACGCAATGTAACCTGAAATTGTTTGTCTTTTGAAAGGTGTTTCAGTTTGGTTTTTAAATTAGAAATAATATCCAGATCTATGCAAAACGGGAATCAGTGGCACTGTTTATATATCAGGCAGCGTGTCCAGACCTGCATTTAAAGAGGTATTACTTGAATATTTCCTTGGAGAAAATGGTTTGCAACATTACAAAAATGAAAGAATTATGAATCAGCATTGCAAGAGGGAAGCAGGGCTCAGAGATAGTTCACAGGCCACTGATAATCTTTTCATGCTGTCAAGGTTCTTAAACACAGAGCAAAAATACCTTATTGCTCCATTATTGACTATAACGAGGCATCCCACAATATGAAATGAAGGCCTGCCGATAAAAATGGGAACAGCGGGTATGACTTGTAAAGTAAGCCTAACGATGCAAGAGTTATAGCCCAGTGACAAATTTGTGCATGAGCTCCCTCTGGTCTCACTGACAAAATACGAATATTCACATATTACGTCCCCCAAGGTAACATATCATTGTTAAAGATACTCTTAAGTGGCATTGTAGAATATAACATATTCCCCAAATATTTCCTATTTACAAGTAGTAATTTCGCATCGTTTATACACAGGAGATCTAGCGGTCCTATCAGCTTCACAACAGAAACTTTAGCATAAATTAAAGAAAAGACATTTGGAATAATGAAAGAAACAAAAATATTTCTTTACACTGATGTTCCTTAACTGCCGTGAAAAAAAGGAACGGTGAATTAACATAAACAGATTTATGTCAACTTCAGTAACAATAGGTAATTTTACAGAAGTCTGTGACGACTGTCGCAACTCTCGAGTTCGTAGTCTCTTGTCTTCTATGGTAAGAGTTATGGTTTCTGTCGGTTTACCAATGTAATGATGTGACACGTACAGATGACAAAATGTTGTATTGGTACAAAACCTCTTTTTGCAAGCAAAATTTCTACACTGAACAATACATGTAGCATCCTGGAGGCAAATGCAATGAGTTAATCGAAAATCTGTTGCGCGTTTTGTGCGAACTAGGGAGATTCCAATCAATTTTACATTGATGCTGCACAATATTACGTTGTTCGTGCATTTTTAGAGTCAAATCAGGCCCATATCGACAACACATTTTTCTTTTCTTACCCCGCACACCGAAAAACAAATAGACAAAGTTTGTATAACAAAACTTGTGATCGACAGGTT
>CM031611.1:19423444-19430944 GCA_018398815.1 Conus ventricosus | reverse complement strand
CGCAGTGGAAAAGAAGATGCTGGGTTGTGAAACTTTCAACTGCTCCGTAGATGCAATTTAAATTTTTGCGACATTTTTTGTACGGAAAGCGTTTAGCTTAAGCCTGTAAAATAGGGATTCAAGTTTTCGGTTATTTTTTTCAAGTACGTTTGTGTTGGCCAATTGATAGGTAATCTTTCCACTTTTAGCCGCATTGCTAGAAGAAAAAGTAGCTGACTGGGATTTGCCCACAGCAGAGCATTTGGAGGGGAGGTAGATTTTTTAAATTTAAAAACCCCAATTTTTTGTGGGTTTTCCCAAAAAACCTTTTTTCAATTTAAACACGTTTTTTTTAAAAACCCATACCCTTCGTAAAAGCACAGGGAATTTGATTTCTATAATTTTTTGGGGCTTTCGTGCCCCTTTTTCGGGCCGCCCGATCAGCCCACTCATTCCCAAAATCCCACAGGAGACGGATCCGGGAAAAAATAAACTGTTGTACCTCTTGAAAAAGAATACTGACAAAAATGTTTATTTCTAAAATCACCTCCCCTTTTCGTTTTTTTTATAGCAATAGATTCAAGGCCTTGTAGGACAGTTTTGGGGAATCCAAAAACAGAAAAGTCTTTGTAGATAGAAAGGGGGTACACAAAAAAAATTTAAACGCCATTAAAAATTGCCACCACTCAGCCGTGAAAAATAAAAACCCCCCCCCCCCGGGAATGAAAAGATTTTTCAATTTTAAGGGTGGGGAATAAAAAAAACCACTTCCGTTTTTTCATTTAACAGGATCCATGGGTGAAAATTTTAAGGGGTGTGAAAAATTTTACTATCATATAAATTTTTGGCAAGAGATGACAAAATTTTTAATTTTTTAACATTCTTTTGAAGATCAGTATAAAAAAAAATCAAAACATGCGGTGTCAATTCCCAATATGGAACCCGGGGTTTACGGGAAAACCTCAGCAATATTTTTGGGGAATCAATCTCAGCGTTTTTAAATTTTGGGGAAAATATGCATTATAGTTGAATTTAAATTTTAATTTAATCAAGCCGCTTGGGGGGGAAGGGGGGAAATCTGATCGAAAAGCAAATTTCATCTTTGTTTGAGTTCTGAACAGTTGATTTTACAAAAGTTTAATTTAGCACGGGCCCAAAGGGTTTCTATAGCGTCAAGGGGCAGAACTCCGGCCGTAATACGTTCCTGATGCCCCTGGCATAAAAATGGGGACACCCATGCGAGCCCAAATGCCTTCAGTCTGCTTTGCAACTTTTTAAGTAAGAAATTTGGTCCCTTTGAAGAACCCCCCCTTTGGGTTCGTAAAAATAATTTTGATCTTACGAGAGATTTTCAAAAAGTTTACTAAAGTTTGGTCCCGCCCCCCCCCTCAATTTTGTTTACTGATTATTTTAAGAATTTAAGGGAGATTTAAATGGCTTCGTTGATGAAAAGTTCAATTTGGGTTTTTCCCAATTAATTTTAAAGGGGGTAATATTTTACCCCTAAAAATTTTTAACCGTGACAAAAACCCAATACTTTGTTATGTCCCTTTAAAAAAGTGGAAAAATTGGGAAAATATTTCCACCGGCATCAAATAACATAAATTGGGTTTTTTTTCCCCAAAAAACCGGGGGCCCGTTTTCAAACATAATTTTTGCTATTTTATAAAGGGTCACGCTGATATTTTTTTTAAATGAAAAGGGACAGATCTAACTAAAGTTTTCTTTTTTTTTAAAGTTACTTCATCCACTTTCAAATATCGTCACGATTGCACCAAGGAGCAGTTTTTTAGATAAATGTTTTTGGGAGATTCCCTATCAAAAGTTTAAAAAGAAGCGGGGCGATGACCGATCCCTGAGGAATGCCCATTTGTAAATAAACTCCTTTTCTGGAATAAACATTTTTTTATCTTTTTTTCCATAAATTCCCATTGGTCCCGAAATGCTTTTATATAGTTATATACAAAACCAGAAAGGCCAATTTTTTTTCCTTTTTTATAAAAAGTTTTTATTGCCAAACATGAAACAAAACCGCTTTTTGACATCAAAGAAAGTGGCGAGGACATTTTTTTTTCAAGCAAATTGTTGTTTTAAACCCAACGTCAAAATTTTCCCCCGAAAGGTCTAATTTGTCGATCTGCCTTTTTTTAAAACCTGCTTGTAAAGCCGGAAATTTTTACCACGTTTCCCACAGTGATAACCCAAACCTACTTTAAAAAAAAATTTTTTCCATTTAAATTAAAAAACGGGGTGAGAGGTTTAGGGCCAAACGGAAAAGGGAACCCATTTATGTTGGAAACTTTGGGTTTTCCCTGCTTTTTAAAAACGGTTTCGACAAAAGATTCCTTTTCCCAAAAAAAAAAGGGTACTTCCATCTTTCCCGCATTTTGTTACGATTTTTTATGAAGAAACGATAAAAAAATTATCCCGGCAGGGGTTTTTTAAAATCCCCAATTTGAAAGTGCAAACCCGACCAACTGATGATTTTTTTTGTTGGTAATAACATTAAATTTTTAAAAACCCTTTGTTGGGGTGGTGTGTGTGTGTTTTGGGGGGTGTGTGTGTGTGGGGTTTTTGGTGGGGAGTGTGTGTTGTGAGTGTGTTTTGTGTGTGGGGTCTGTCTGTCTGTCTGTCTTCCCCTTTCGTGCGTGGGGTGCGTGCGTGTGTGGGGTGTGTGCGGGCCCCGGGGTGCGGGGTTCGTGTGCGTGTTTTTTGTGTGGTGGTGTGTGAGTGTGTGTGTGTTTTGTGTGTTTTTGTGTGTGGTGTGTTTGTGTGTGGGGTGTGTGGTGTGTTTTGGGTTTATTATGTTAAACCCGTGAAGTGGGGTGGGTGGGTGGTGTGATTCGTGATTTGGGGATTGTTGTTTTTTATGGGGCCCCTCTTTTTTTCTCTTTGGGGATTAAAAAAGTTTTTTTTTTTTTTTGAATTGAAAATCACTTATCTTTAAAATGATTTTTTGGGGAAATAATTTGCTAAATTTAAACAACAGTGAACAAACCCTTCAATACTAAGTTCAGGGGGGTTTTAAAAGAAGAAAATTTTGTTAAACTTTTTCCCCAAAAAGAAAAAAAAGACATCCCGTTTGTTTTTTTCCCCCTTTTGATCGGTAAAGAATTAAAGGGAAAATATTTTGGGGTGGGGAAATTTTCTTAGACGAAGAAAATCACAATATCTTACCATGTTTATCCCCCCCGTTGGTTTGGATGGGGCAAAAAACATTTCATGTGTCTTTCCCTTTTTAAGGGCTAGGGTTTTTTTGAATAAACAACAACTTTTTGTTTTGAAATATATCATTTTCCATAAATATTTAAACACCATGTGTCCCTTTATTTTTTCCTTCCCAAAATTTTTCTAACATTAGTGTAGTTTTTTTGTTCATTTTGTCCCCCATCCTGCCCCACCAAAACACAAAAAAAGAACAATGAGCCCTCTAATATTCAACCACAGGCCCTGACTGTGTGGGTTTTCACCAAACCAAAATAAGTCCTATTAACAGCCAGACTGCCTCTCTTGCCCTTTTGTTCCAAAAAGATGACTGTTTGAATCTCCAAAATTTTAAATTAAAGAGACTAATTTTTTCCCTTTTCCTTCTTGGGCCCTTTTTTTTGCAAATATAGCCCCCCCCCCCCCCCCCCCCTCTCCCCCAGGCGCTTTTTATCAAAAAAGTCGGACGTTTTTCAAACTTGGGGGAAAGTGACGAAAAAATTAAAAAGTCAAAAAAAACATAAAAGGTGAGTGTTCCGGGCCCCGAATGAAGAGAGTCAAAGAGGGGTAACAAATAGGGGTTTTTCCCCCCGTCAAGGGTTTTTTTTCCCTTTTTTACTCAATAATCAGCTTTTTAATCAATTGAAGCTAGTGTCCTGGAACGGGGTCACGTTTTCCCCGTCGTTTGGAATGGAATGTTTGAGAAAAGAATTTTGTTTCCCAAAAAAAAAGACATTTTTGAGGGGGAGCTAAGAATGTGTTAATAAATAAACATGCATTACTTTTTTTGCGAAACAAAGGGAGAAAGGGGAAGGAATTTCTAATTTCCCGTTTTTTTTTCAAATTTTCCCAAATTGTGCCTTGGGGTTTCCCCAATTTAAAAGGGGTTAAAGTTTTTAAAGGTGACCTTCAAATTTTTGAAAGGAAAAGGGTAAACAAAAAGTGGGCTGACTCCCTACCGGAGGCTGGTTAATTTTTATAAAAACGTAAAACCCAAAAGAGGGTTGTCATCGAGATGGTGTCAGGCGTAAACCCCAAAAAATTTGTTTTTTTTTATGACGACCCGAAAAGGGGTCCCAAAAGTTAAAGACCACAAATTATGGGTTTTTGATGGGAATAAAAACCTTCAGCTTAATTGCTGTGAACAGAAAAGTAAAAAGAAAAACGTGGAATTTAAATTTAAAATGAAAAAGTTTTATAAAGTGGAAAGTATCAGGAAGGGCAAAAATTTAAAAACCTTTATTTCCCGTTCACATACCTACCCGGGTTAGAATAAGAAAAGTAATACCCTTTGTTTACTGAGAGCAGAAAGAGCAAGAGTAAAGTTGTTTATTAAAATTTGGGGGTCATGTTGAAAAAAAGGACAAAATTTTTTGGCATTGTTTGAAACCGAAAAAAAAGGGCAAAACCGCGTTGTAAATTCCCCGGGGGACAAGGGGCCCCGGTAAAGGTATTTTTCATGGCATTATTTGAGGTCAGCTTGAAGAAAAAAAAGAAATATGAGTCAATGCAGAACGGCGAAAATTTGAATTGGAAAACGGCTTGTTTTAAGAAAGCCTGTGAAAAAAAAAAAAGAAAACCCTTCTTGTAAAAAAACAAAAACAATGTTGAAAATTTAAATGTGCAGCCTTTCTTCTGTCTGTCGGGTAGTTTTGACTTTGCGTGAGTGTGAGGGGAAAAATAATTATAGATGTTCAGGAACATCGTTTTAGTTTCTTTGTTTTATTTGTATGTTCATTTTTTTTTTTGCCAAGGGCCTTTATATTGTCGTCTGAACTACATCCCCTCCCCATACGACTGACTTTTTTCGGAAAAAGCTGAATTTCACTCTAATTTGGAATGGAAGAAATTTTTTTTTTCGGACACAGTGGCTGTTGGAGTTAGGGACAGGGGAAGTTAAGGGAAGTCAAAAAAACACCCCAAACAAGTGAAATAGCTTCTATCCCCTCCTTCTCTGTCTTCTTTCGTCTGTCTGTCTTCTTCCCTCCGTCCGTCTTCTTTCAGTCGTCTGTCTGTTCCCTGTCTGTCTGTTCTCTCTTCTCTCCCCCCCCCTTCCTCTCTCTCTTCTCCTCTTTTCCTCTTTCCCCCTCTCTCCCCCTCCCCCCTTCTCTCTCTTCTCTCCCCCCTCTTTTTTTTTCTCTCTCTCTCTCTCTCTCTCTCTCTCTCCCCCCTGCGTGTGAGGTGTGTGGGGTGTGGGGTGTGTGTTGTGGGGGTTGGTGTGTGTGCCTGTGTGTGTGGTGTGTGGTTGTGTGTGTTGTGTGTGTGTGTGTGTGTTGTGTGGGTGTGGTGTTGTGTGTGTGTTGTGTGTGGTGTGTTGGTGTGTGTGTGTGTGTGTGTGTGTTTGGTGTGTGTGGTGTGTGTGTGTGTGTGATGAACCTTCAAAATCTTGTATACTTAAGACTGTATACACGTGATTGCAAAAAATATGTTTGTCTTTTGCCCTTTTCAGTTGGTTAACATTTGAAACATCAGCCTTTGGCCTAAAATACCTGTAACGACAGGATATAAAAAAAAGGAAATTCCCATTCCCTACTATCTGAACACACACACTAAAACAAAACTAAACTCAGCGCCCTCCTCAGGTTTCAAAATGTAAAACTTCGATGTTCGGTGTTTGGGAGGACAATCAACAGCGCGCTTAGTTTTTCCGAAGGAGTACGGGAGTGATCAATATAACCTTCATAGGGGCCCCCAAATGATCAAAAAAATTTGGGTTTTTTTTGTGTGTTTGTTTGGGGATCTGGGAAGTTTTATGTTATCCTATCATGCTTCGTCCCCCCCCTGCTCCCGTACATGTTTTCTTCCCGGAAATTGCCTGCCTGCCCGCGGTGTTTTATACTATTTCCCCCCACACACTGATTCAAAGGTTTAAAATGCCACCCCTTTGAACATCTCGGTCCTGGGAGTGTAAATCACCGATGCTACACAGCGGACTCTGGCTTTCTCCCAAAGGGGCTGTTTCAATTGCATGGAAGAGCAGCTTCTGGCTGTGGCCCTTTGCGCAAAGCGTATGGACAATTAGAAGTCGCAGTTAGCGGACGGGCCTTCGTCACGCGTGTTAATTTTTCACCAAAATCTTGGATTCGTATCGCGTTTATCAAATTTGTGCACTTTTTATGGTTCACTGAAACGTACAAATGGTTTTTTTGACCTATTGCTAGGCCATGACCTTAGCCCCCGTATGGTTTGGCCGATAGTCTTTTGGGGAACACCAACAGTATCTTCTCGGGACAGTGGGCGATCTGTCAGAACACACACAATCTTTTTTGTACAACAATCATCCAGGATTCCCCGGGAACGGCAAGTGCTTCATTTGACCGCACCTTTACCCAGCATCTGTTTATTTAATCATTTCACAATACCAGTGCGTTTGGTCATTGAGCCCATACATTGAAGTGGATGAGATTTTAAAGGGGGGATACAGAGATAGTCGGCCAATCTCCCTCCCTGCTGTACTCTAATAATGCTGTCAAATTTTACTTGTATTGTCTAAAAGGTAGGGAAATTTTAGAAAAGAGCTTGGGAAAAAACATTCGTTTGGGGGGTATTCCGAAGAAAAAAACATGCTTCTAACCAAAGATCTGCCCCCAATGACAAAAAACAGCCGAGCGCTGGATGTCCCCGTGGCTACAGAAATGTAAAAGACGGAGTTTCAACTGCCCCCAAAATGATTTTGGGAACCCTTTCCCTTGCGAAGAAATGACTTTTCAAAATTAAACCCCTCTACGAAATGTTCTTTCTCCCTCTCCTTTCTCTCTCCCCCCCTCTCCTCCTTTTCTCTCTCTCTCCTCTCACACACACGGGCACACAAAAACACACACACACCCACACACCACACACACACACACAACACAACCACACACCCACAACCCCCAACCCACCACACCACACACACACACATAATATAAAATATATATATATACCCCTTTAAAAAAGGGTTTTTTTAAATAAGAGGTTAAAACCTACAAGCTTGTTTTAAGCTAAAAGCGCTCTCCTCAGGGGAAACAATACAATTGGGCACGCCCCCGGTGTTTTTATACCGTGGGGTGTGGGGGTGTGAGTTCTGTGCGTGAGCCGGGGGTGCCGGTTTTTCTTTTTTGGGGCGCCGGGGGGAAAAGGCCACGTAAGGTGCATTTACAAAAGATTTCCCCTTTTTCCTGCAATTGTTTTTCATTTCACTTTAGAGTTCGGGTGTAGGGGGGTTTACATAAATCAGCCACTTTTTTGTAGTACATAAGTTTTCATTTTTAGAAATTTGTTTTTGGGGTTGTCTTTTTAAATTTTTCCATATATGTTGTAATCTATTTTTTTTTTCCT
>CM031611.1:19417440-19422444 GCA_018398815.1 Conus ventricosus | reverse complement strand
TTTATTTTTTAGCCAACGTTTCTTGAATCATGCTTGACTGTGACATCACCCAAATTTTTTTTAATGGGGGTTTTAGAAAAAAATTGCGGAACGGGGATACCCAACTGTCTTATTTAAAACATTGGGAAATGGGTGCTGGTGTCGGGGATGGTTCGTCAATGGGGGTGATTAAAATACGAGGAAAATAGTCAACGTCCGTCCCACAACACCACCCCCCCCCAACCACACCCCACCCCCCAAAACACCCCCAACCCCCAAACCACACACCAACACCCCCCCCACACACACCAAAAACCACAACCACCAACGCCGCCCAGCACGACGCACGACGCACAAAACCACCCACACAAAACAACAACCACACACACCACACACACACCAACACCCACACCACACCACACAACACACCGACCGGGCCACGCAGCACAAACGACGCCGCTCGCACCCTGCTGCATGCAGCACGCACACACCCGCGTCCCACACACCCCCAACAACACACACACACACCCCACACAAAAAACAAAAACCCACACAACCCCCACACACACACAACACAACAACCACAACACAAAAACCACCCCCACACACACCCCACCCAACACACCACACACACAACCCACACACACAACACCACACACACACCACACACACCCACACACACAACCCCCACACACCCCCTTAATCGGGTAAATTTAAATCATGTGCAGAAGTATATCAATATGAACTGGAAATTTATCGGCAATATAAAGAAAAGGGCTAAAATTTTTGGGTGAAAAAACCTGTTTAATTTTGTTTAAGAATGGAGAAAACCCGCCTGTACTCCCACCCTTGATTAGATGGCCTTTGTTGAAATATCAAAAATCAGTAAATTTTTGGGAGCCCTTTTAAAATCAAACTAAGGGGAAAAAAATGCAAAAAAAAAAATTTTTATTAAAGCTAGAATAGACAAAATTTTCTTAAATTTTTAAATTTCCCAATTGGGTCAAAAAACTAAACCCTTTTGATCTGTTTTTGGGTCTTGTCGCTCAAGTTAAAGAAAGGACAAAAAGTTTTTTTTAGCCCCCCAAATTTTTTTTAAAAAAGTTAAAAAGTATTGAAGTAAGGTAAAAATTAGGTTTAGGGTTCCTGTACAAAAAAAATACTATAAGAGCTACAAAGCAGCGAATACTTACCTTTACGGAGCAAAGATGTTAGAGTGAAATATGTGATCAAAGTTGTCAGAAAAAAAATTAGTTGCGTGATTTTTTTGTAAATTCGAATAAAGTTTTTTAAAGTAGACCCAAGGAAATTTCATATATTCAGCCAATAAGAATTTATACCGCTGAATTAGTTAAGTGTAATGAAGATTTAACATCGTTTCCCAAATTTCCCCCTACGGTTCCGATGGTGCCCCCGGGGGAAACACTTGAGTGGAAATTTTGTTATGAGTATACGGTCTCAAAGAAAAAGAAAATTTAACATTTAGTGAACGATGTGAAAGAACATAAAAAAAATTATATCCTATCACTTAAAAAACTTACGATGGTTCAGTTTGGCACAGTGAAAGCGGTTCTGGTTTGTTTTTCCCAAGTTGAATATAGGAAAATTTCATCTCGGAAAGGGATTTTCAATATTCACTGCAAAATGTTGCTAATGATGGCTTTTTTTTTGTGTATATAGTACTCCAATATTTTTTTTTGTGGCTGTTTTGTTTGACCCCAAAGTCTGTTTTGCAAGCACTGAAATTGGGATTGTAGGCCAAAAAAGATTTTTTATATGAAAAAGGTCCTGATTATGTTTAGTTCAGGGTAAAATCGTAGACTTCTGTTGGACCCTTTAACATTGTGGTTCAGGGGGAATGAAATAGAGAAAATCTAGCAAAATTGGTCCCAAAAAACTTTTCAAAATGTGTGCTAAATTTTTGCCTTAACCCTTCCCAAGTGTAAAATCTATTGAACCGGGAACAAAGTTTAAAACCTTTTTTGTAAAAAATGACACACTCCCTAGTGCCAGAAATCGCTAAGTTTATCACAAATTAAAAAGGCTGAAAATGGAAGCCCAAATTTTTCCGAAGTTGTGTGTGTTGGGGAAAATTACCCTTGTGAACTTTTTTTAGATTGTCCAGTTTAACTAAAATGTATAAGGCGAAAGGTATCAATTTGACAAATATAAAAATGAGAGTAAAGTTTGTCGCCCATGCATAATTGGTTTGCCCACTTTAGCCCGTTCTATGTAGCTGACTATTTGAAGGCCTTAATGATATTTTGTTTTCTTTTTATAATGTAAACGATTAGTGTTGTGCTTGTGGTTTTTGTTGTTTTTTTCCCCCCCCCCCCTTTTTTTTTTTTGTTTTAAAATTTTTAAAACCCCCCCAAAAACCCCCCCCACCCCCCACACCCCCAACCCCCCCCCCCCACACACCCCACCACCCACACCACCCCCCCCCCCCCCCAAACCCCCCCCCCCCCCCCACCCCCCCCCCCCCCACAACCACCCCCCCAAACACCCCCCCCCCCCCCCCCCCCCCCCCCCCCCCACACAAACCCCCCCCCCACCCCCCCCCCCCCCCCAAAACCCCCCCCCCCCCCCCCCCAAACCCCCCCCCAAACCCCCCCCCCCAAACACCCCCCACCACCACCACACCCCCCCCACCACACAAAACACCCACAACAACCACCCCCCCAAACCCCCCCCCAAACCCCCCCCCCCCAAAACACCACCCCCACACACCCCACACACAAAAACAACCCCAAAAACACCCCCCCCAACCCCCCACCACACCACACACACACCACACCCAACCCCCCCCAAAAACAACCCCACCACACACAACCCCCCCCCCCACACCAACACACACACACCACACACACACAAACACACACACACCCAAAACCCCCACACAAAACCCCCACCACACAAAACACACACACACAACACACCCCCACACCACCACCACAAAACACCACAAACCAAAACAAAACACCCACAAAACACACACACACAACAAAACACCACCACACCAACACCACCAACACACCACACACACCACACACACACACACCACACACACACACACCACCAAAACCCCCAAAAAACACACACCCCAAACAAACCCCCCAAAAAAACCCCAAACCACCTGTGAATTTTTTCACAAGAAAAGTTAAATTTTGGGGGGTTAAAAAAAAGGTCCCCAGCTTTTTGAATTTAAGCCAGAGGGGGGGCCCCCAAAAAGGGCGAAAAGATTACACGAAGAAATTCAAACCACTGGAGAATTCCGGGAAAAATATAAATGGCATTGGATTCCACGAGAGAATCGTAATGGTAAAATTTTGGGGAAAGTTTTAAAGGTAGCAAATTTTTGTAAACCCCCCAGAGGAATCGATGAACTGGGCCCCGTCAAAAACACAAATTTGGGTGCTTTTCCCTTTCCAAAATCCCCCACCAAAATTTTGGGGGTTCCCTTCCTGAATGACCCCCTGCCCCCCGAATAAAATTTTGGTGGGTAGGTCTTTTTTGGCACCCAAACCCTTTGGTTTTTTCCTTCAATGGACCCCTTGCACCCAAATTAAAATTTTTTTTCTTTCTTTTTTTTTTCCCTTTTCCCTCTTTCCTCCTCTTTTGCATTTGAACCCCCAAAAATTATTCTCTCTTTTCTTTTTCCCTTTTCTCTCTTCTCCTTCCCCCCTTTTTCCCTTTTTTCCCCCCCTTTCTCTTCCCCTGGCGGTGTTTTTCTTTCTTCTTTTTAAAAAAAGTTTATTACTTTAACAAATTAAAACAAAATGCCCTAAAAACCAAATTGCCCTGCTTACTCCTGTCCCCCTCGTGTCGTGTTGTTCTCTCCGTTCTTTCTCATTCTCCCCTTCTTTTCCTCAACATCCAGTTTATATAGGGACTTTAACAAAGAATATTACTAGGGACATGCCCTTATCCACGTTGCCTCGTCACCTCCATGTTCACATCCACAATGAATCCCTCTCTTCCACACACCAGCATTCACACATATTTCCTACAGAATAGCTTTCCTACAGAATAGCCTAACAAACCACTGCTTCACGCCAAATGGGTATCAAAACCTTCAGCAAATTCTGAGGTCACTTTCACACTGTAACGATCTCCTTTAAAGCTATGACCACGTCGTCCATGTGTATTCAAACTAGCCTGACAATAGTATGAACACAGTTCCTCACATCAATACAAGCATAACAAGCGAAAGGCCCATAATTATCTCATGAATGGAATCGTTGTTGCTCAAAGTCCTTTTGGACAGATTTTGCTCCCTTGACATCCTGGTTTACAGGTGTTGTTGGTGGGGAGCTTCCATCCATGGCCTAGCCAATGGAGGCAATGCTTGCAGATAGTGGTTGATACAGGATGTTTTGGCATTTGTCTCTTATCTCGCCATTTGACACAAAGTTCTCCCACTTCATGTGCCCGGAATTTGTATGTGTGTCCACGCTCGCTCACACACACGCACACACACACACACACACACACACACACACACACACACACACACACACACACACACACACACACACACACACACACACACACACACACCACACACACACACACACACACATACACACACACACACACACACACACACACACACACACACACACACACACAAACAAACACACACACACACACACACACACACACACACACACACACACACACACACACACACACACTTACACACACACACACACACACACACTACCCAAAATCACTATTGGTGGCAGTATACACTCTGTCTTTTACATTTCTGTAGCCACAGGACAACCAGCGCTCGAGACTGTCTTTGTCATTGATGGAACAGATCTTTGGTTAGAACTCACTGTTTCTGTCGTGCGGAATAGCCCCCAAATCTGGAATGTTATATTCCGAAGATCTGTTCTGAACTTTCTACCTGTTAGACAATACAAGTAAAAATTGACAGCATTATTGGAGTACAGCATAACGGAGCAGACTGTGCCGACTATCAGCTGTAATCCTCCCTTTACAGTCTCACCCACTTCA
>CM031611.1:19392440-19412440 GCA_018398815.1 Conus ventricosus | reverse complement strand
TTGTTTGTTTTTAAAAGAAAAACTTTTGATGTTTATTTGCTTACAGAATGCCAAATAACAGAGAGGAGAAAATGGGGGAAAAGAAATGGGGGGGAAAATATTTTTTTAAAGGGGGACGAACAAAGCGGGAGAAGTTTTTTGATTTCAAAAATTTTAAAGGGGGAAAATTTTTAAGCTAGGCTTGCACAAGACGAATCTTGTCTTTCAGTGGAAAATAAATCTTATTATAATGGTTGCCATTATTTTGCCCCCAACAACACAAAGGAAAAAAATAATTATTATCGAAAATTGTTTGAAATTTTCGTTTATGGGTACGAAGATTTAATTATTTTGGGATTTTAAATGATTGAACGTGCCCTCGAATAGGGAGGTAAACCCACGACAGATGGGAAAAACGTCAGTTTTCAGCTGTTTTAAACATTAGATTTAACATTTTCTGGAGACTTCTCACCCAAAAGAAAAAGTGCTCATGGATTCGTTTTAAACCCCCATTTATAGCGCCCCAGATTAGTTTGGGTTTTTTTTTAAATAACATTTGCTTTTTTGTACTTTGGGGAAACATTTTTTTTTTTTCCGAATTTGACCAAAAGGGGCCGTTGTCCTTGAAATTGAAGAAAAGGACTTCTCCGGGGCCAGGGTATGGAGATTCAACAATGTTATCTTAAATGTTGTTTGTACAAAAAATAAATGTATTTTAGTAATTTCTTTTAAACAGTGAAGGCTGATTATTGAAAAAGGGGAAATGGTAGGTTGAAAAAAGAAAATTTTGTATAGTTTGGGGAAAAAATTGGTTGGGGAGAAAAGAAATGAATCTTTAATTTACAGTAAAAAGTTACAAAGTTAGAAAAAGGTCCCCCAACGACCCAAAACGAAAATATTAATAAACGCTTTATGCAGTAAACAGAACTTAGAGATTTGCGGCTTATAAAGCTGAGGCGTCAAGAAAGATGCGACTTAAATGGATAAAAGAAGGAAAAAAGAATACAAAATTTTTTTGTAGTTTAAAAAAGGGCCGAAAAAAAATAGGATTTTAAAAGATGTTACAGGACGGTAAATTATTATGACCAAAAAAAAAATTTATTGCAAGAACAAATTGCTTTTTTAAACAGTTATCCCCCAAAATAAGAAGCATAATGTAGAAGAAGCTCCCGTTTTTTTATTGAAAATACAGAAAAAAGACAGTTAAAAGAAAAACGACGAATAATATGTGAAGGTATAGTGTTTTTTGAAGAGACGCATCTGCTCTCAAAAAGATGAAAAATGGCTTGCCCCAGGAAGCGAGGCTAACAACGGTTTTACAATTTTTTTTGGAAAAAATTAGGCAGTGTTGTCACTAACCCCTTTATTAAATCCTTTAACAGTGGAAGCCTTCATTTACACAGGGAAAGGGTAAAAACTCTTTTTCCAAAGGAAGACTTAGTAGAGTTAAATTAAAAAATGGGCCCCATCCTTTACAAATTTGTTATAAATTTTGGGCAAAAGTCTTCAGAAGAAGGAAAAAGTATCCAAAATTTATTTAAAACGAAGATAAAGTTGGATACAAAAAGGGGAAGAAATATAAACAGTGCAAAGAACTATCGTGTTGTCATCAATATTTAAATAAAACCGGAAAGGCGGGTACTTATTACTATAGATTATGAAAAGGCCTTTGACTCCATATAAAAAAAAATTCTTTAAAATGTATTAAAAGTTAGGGATTTGGGCCCCATTTCCCAAAAGGGTGATTTTTTAAAATGGTAACCAAAGTGATAAACCTGGAGGTGGTTTTTGGGAGCTTTTTAAAGAAATTGGGGAAAAAAAGGAAAGGCTGCCCCTTTTCCCCTTTAGCGTTTGTTTTAGCTGTGGGCTTTGGGCTGCAAAGATTAGAAAAAAGTAAAGTAACGGGTACCCAAAGTGCCAACAAGGCACCGTGCAAGGGCAGTTTTTTAAAATAAAAAAAACTCGCTAGACACCCCCCTTTTTCTTAGATAAAAAAAATGACTGTTTGTATGTTTAAATATTCTGAAAGCTTCGAAAAGTTCTCTGGTTTAAGCTAAATTTTAAAAAAAACCAAAGCTATAAGAATGGGCAGGAGAAAAAATGAAAACAAATTTCCTTTCCTATGTTGAAAAAATAAAATACAGGAAATTTTTTTTTGAAAAAGATAAATGGCCAAAAAACATTGAAGAAAATGGAAAGGGAGTTTATACCCTAGAAAAACTAATAAAGACTGGAGCAACGAGATATAGCTTCTGGCAAAATAACAGTTATTAAAAACTTTTTTTGGTTAGTCAATGTTTTTTAATGCAGCAATTGGTATTCCTATGAAGTCTTGCAGAAAAAAATCATGTTTTAAATTTGTTTGGCAAAAGAAAAAACAGTTTTCGGGAAAGCTTTTGAAAAAGGAAAGGAAGTAATGGAAAAACTTAAAATCGGGGGGGTTTAAAAATGGTTAAAGTCATGGAACTGCAAAAATGTAGTTATGCAATTTGGGCGGGAAATTGTTTTTTGCGACAGACGAAAATTGGGTAAAAATTGAAAAGGGCTTTAAAAAAAATAATTAGTAATGATGCTATTAAACTTAAATGTAAAGCAATGCAGTTGCAGCAAAAATTTAACGAATGACAATGAATTTTGGAGAAATGTATTACCCTTTTTTGAATAATAAGAGGAAAACCAAGAAGAAAGAAAAAACACCCAAATAACTTTTTAGATCAAATGTTATTTTATAATGCTTGATAAAAAATAAAGGCATTTATTATATTTCAAAAATGGAAAGAAAAGGGAAAACGTTTGTCAGAGAATTGTAAATTTTGAAAATAGATTGTTATCTCAATGAAGTGGGCAATTTTTGGGGTGTATTGAATAAATTTTTGAAATACAATGCACTGCGAAAAGCTTGCATCATCAGGCTGGAGTGGATTTTTGAAAAAAAAATTTTTCTTTCAATGTTTTCTCTGTGACTGCGAAGCCCCTCTGTTTAAACAAAAAAAAGAAATAAAAAAAATTGCTGGAGCAAAGGGAAATTTGAGTAAGTTTTTTCAAACGGCAAGGATTTTGGCGAGAAAATTGACTTTGAAGTAGACGAACACATATGGTAACACCAAGAAAAAAACTAAAAAGAGGTTAGGCTGTATGAACTGCAATGAAAAAAAAAACCACAAAAATTTTCCCCCCTAAAATTTTTTTTGCAAAAAATGAAAAATTCGAAAATTAAGTGTATAACTGTACAGATAAAAACATTTTATTGAAATTTCTTTTTTCTAGTCCTCAGTAACAAATTTTGGAAAAATATAGAAAAATTAATTTCATCGAGAATCGATTTTTAAAATTTTAAAATGTGTTTAATGACGTTCTTTTGGAGTCCACAGGCGTATAGGTAAAAAGGGAACAAAAAGATTAACCCATTATATTGTAGGGAAAAAGTCCATTGCATTGCACGTAAAACCCAAAAAATTTATGGGATTACAAATGATTTTCGTCAACACGTAGAATGAGAAAACGTTTATCATTTTAAAACTGCATAAGTAAAAGTGACAGAGTTCGAAAATGCGTTTGTAAAACACGGACCCGGAGAGTAATTCTCCCCAGAGAAAAAAAAAAAAGAGAAAAAAAAAAAAAAAAGAACCCCTAGGTAACCTAGTAACGTCAGGAAGGTTTAGTGTTTTTTCCGTTTTTTTTGCCCATTTGTCCCGTTGACATGTATAAAAATTGCTTTAACAGGTCTTGCTAAAACCCCGTCATTCCCTTTGGTGTATGGGGACAACCCTTTTATACATGATACACAACGCACACTCACGATGGTAAGACACAATGCTCTAGACGCCCCCCCTCTCTCACACACACACAACACAAAAACACACCACACCAACCAACACACACACACACACTCAACACACACAACACAACACACCCACACACCCCCACACGTAGGCGCGTCCCCCACACTCGCCGCACGCACGCCGCCACCCAAAACCAACCCCAACAACAACACCACACCCAAACCACACACACCACCAACCCACAACACCCCCCCCACACCAACACCACACACACCACACCCAAAACCCCACACCCCAAAACACACAAACTTTTTCTCGCTTTGGGGGTTTCCCCATGTCTCCCCTTTTAGACCCCTTTTCGCTATAAGGGTAGCATCTTTGGGGAAAAGCCCAAATTTGAGTTTAGGTGACCCCCAGTTTAGTCTCCTGTGTTTTTTGTACCTTCCCCGGGTCGTCCTTGCAGTCCTTTTTGCCCTTTTCTTCGGGATGATACGGGGGTCTCGGTTGGGGGGTCACAGTAGGGTGCTGTAATTTAATTCTTTTTATAACCCAATCATCTTACCGCCAGTTCTGAACGTTTGATGTACATTCTGAAGGTCTTTTGCATTTCTTGTCTTTTTCCATTGTCTGTCTTCTGTTGTCTGTCTTCTCTTCGCTTTCTTCCCCTCTCTCTCTCTCTCTCTCTCTCTCTTCTCTCTCGCTTTCTCCCTTCCCCCCCCCCTCCTCATTCCTTGCTCGCCCCATTCCTTGATCCCCCCCCGCCCCAAAAACTCCTTTCATTTGGGGACCTCCCTGTGGAGTGGCCCAAAAGGGCCCACGTACATAAAATTTGGTTCTCTCTTCTCTCTCTCTCTCTCTCTCTCTCTTTTCTCCCCTTTTTCCCCCCTTTTCCCCCTCTCTCTCTCTCTCTCTCTCTCTGGCTAAACTGAAAGAAAAGAAAATAATTCGTTTTGTTTTGTTTTATGTATATTGTTCTATTTACATAAGCAGCACATTAACAGAGTGAAAGTGCCAATACACCACACATTAGAACCTTAACAAACCCAGACACTTTGTATCAAACGCCAATACACTTAATCAGCAAAAATATGTCCATTTGAGAGAACATACAGACATTGCATGGTGTGTAAGAGACTGGTTGGAAAAAAAAAAAAAAAAAGAAAGTAGTGGAAATTGTTTTCGTTTTTTTCGCTTTTGTTTTTTTTTGGCAGATGAAGAGGACAATGTGAAGCACCAAAAAAATGAAGAGGTGGATTTCGGCCTTAGGGAAAAAAAAAAAAAAAAAAAAATGTCACCACCTTAGGTGCTCCTTTGATCGATAACTGATGCCAAAAAAAAAAAAAAAAAAAAAAAAAAAGTATGTGAACAGAAATGCAGGCGTGATTAATC
Source organism: Conus ventricosus (assembly GCA_018398815.1). Classification (NCBI taxonomy): domain Eukaryota; kingdom Metazoa; phylum Mollusca; class Gastropoda; order Neogastropoda; family Conidae; genus Conus; species Conus ventricosus. The sequence goes on along the minus strand of CM031611.1, from coordinate 19,407,290 downwards.
TTCATGAATACATCACTTTATAGAACATCTTCATCTGTAAAATTGTTAATCCACGTCTTTCCTTTTTACATTTCTGTTCACAGCAATTAACCTGAAGGTTTATATTCTTATCATAATCTATAAATTGTGGTCTTTAACTTTTAGACACTTTTCGTGTCGTCATACACAAAACTACGTTTTAGGCATACGCCATGACACCATCTCGATGCACAACCCCTCTGTGTGGTACGTCTTTTATGAAAACTAACCAGCCTCCAGGTGATGAACCAGTCACTATTTGTTTATCACTCCCTTCACTAATTGAAGGTCACTATATGAAAACATCACGCGTTTTGTAACTTGGTGATCCAAGGCACAATTTAGGAAATGAATTAACGGGAACTTAGCAATCCTTCACCCTTCTGCAGTGGGTCGCGTGAGAAATACATGTTATTTATTAACACATTCTTCGCTTGCATCAGAAATGTTGGGTTTTTTGTCAACATACTCTTTCTCTGTATTTGCAAAACTAAAGGTACAGAAGGTGACTGAGAAATAGTCTCTTTTATATCAAATATTGGAGATTCACACAGTCATCTGCTAGGAACACAAGGCAAGAGAGAGCAGTTTGAGACTGTTAATAGGACTATTTTGGCTTGGTGATAAACCACACAGTCATCCATGTGGTTGAATACTAGGTGCTCATATGTTCATGTTTAGTGTTGTGGTGAGCAGCAGATGCGGGACAGAATGAACCAAAAACATACACTAATGTTAAGATCATTTGTGCAAGGAAACAAGGAAGACACACGGTGCTAAATATTTACGGAAAATGATATATGTCTAACAATAAACGTAGATGTTTATTTCATAAACTCCCTAGCCCCTTGAAATGGAGCACACATGAAATAATTTTGCATAATCCATAACCAATCGAGGGGATAAACATGCTAAGATATTGTAAATTTTCTTCGTATAAGATATTACCCGCACAAAATATTTTGCATAATTCTTTACCGATCCCAAGGAGGAGTAACAAACTTGGATGTGATAGAATTGCTTCGTTTGAGAAGTTATAGAATTTCTTCGTGTAAACCGTATTAGCATGTTTTTTCACTGTTGTTTCGTTTATCAACATTACTGGCAAAATCATTTTGAAGAATCAAGTCATGTCAAGTCAAGAACACTTTATAATGTCCAAAGAGAAATTAAGAGTGGCGATGAAAACAACAAATCACAAATCACAAATCACACCACCCATCCATTCACATACACAGTTTAACATAATGCACACACACACACACACACACACACACACACACACACACACACACACACACACACACACCACACACACACACACACACACACACACACACACACACACACACACACACACACACACACACACACACACACACACACACACACAGGGGCAAGGTACTCAGACGATCGCTTATATTTCTATAACGCAGAGAATATACGTAGACGTCCCACATACCAAATCCCAGTTTAGTTATAACAAATATCAAGTGTCTAACAATAACTATTAACAAATATCAAGCAATAAATTGTATAAGATTTAACGTTTTGCAAATGCTTTTTCTGCCTATCTGTCACATATCTGCTAGTTAAAAAGTTTTCTTACTTTTCGACATATCTGTTCAATTTCACTTGCATTTTAAGGTATTACTCGTGATACCTACTTCTCTTACTTTTTATCATATCTGTCAAATTTCACTTGCATTTTCAAATATTACTCATAATACTTTTGCAGCGACTTTCAAGCAAGTCAGCTTGCTTACTGTTTTCCCACCGCATATGACATATATCTACTTGTTTCATAAGGTTGATTATCCCCCAGCACCACCTCTCTCTTTCTGTCTGTCTGTCTGTCTGTCTGTCTGTCTGTCTGTCTGTCTGTCCGTTTCTCTCTCTCTTACACACACACCACACACACACACACACACACACACACACACACACACACACACACACACACACACACCACACCCACACACACACACACACACACACACACACACACGCACGCACGCACGTGCGCGCACGCGCAAGCACAAACACACACACACAACACACACACACACACACACAACACCACACACACACACACACCACACACACACACACACAACGCGCGCGCGCGCGCGCGCGCGCGCACGCGCACGTACATATGCATGCACAAACGCACGCAAACACACACACACACAACACACACACACACACACACACACACACACACACACACACACACACACACACACACACAACACACACACAATATTGTCAATGAAATTGTGCAGCAAGCCAACAGCATTTTACAATGCCAAAATACTTGCATGTACTTCGAGCAAGCAACTGTTCAACCTCACAACACACTCATGGGGGGAATTAAATCCTTCCTCTTCCATCTTCTGTCTGTCCCTCGATCTGCCACATAAATTTTGTGATTTCTTTGTCGGCAAAATCAGGTCGATCCGGGAGAATTTAGACTCTCAGTACAGCAACTGTTCCTGATATCCACTTGACATTTTCTCTGGCATTCCACTCTTTTCTTTTGAACCTGTTACTCAGTCATTAGTTAGAGATGTGATTAAGAATACTACCATTAAGACTTGTGTGCTTGACCCCCTCCCATCCTCCCTGCTATGTGGTGTAATTGATGATTTGATGCTTTCATCACTGCCATTGTCAATGATTCACTCACCTCTGGTTGTTTCCCCTCTGAACTAAAACACTCGTTATTCTACCCCTACTAAGAACCCTCTCTTGATCCTGAGATTTTGAAAAACTGTCGTCCTGTTTCCAACTTATCCTTTCTGTCGAAGATAATTGAAAAGATTGCTCTTCTTAACTTCATGAACATCTTGAGTGTACAATCTTCTCTATCCTCTGCAATCTGCCTATCGTGCTGGCCATAGCACAGAAACCGCTCTCCTCAAAATTGTCAACGACCTTCTCTCTGCTCTTGACGATGGTAAAGTCTCTCTGCTGTCCTTGTGAGACCTGTCTTGCCGCTTTTGACACTATAGATCACAGTACCCTTCTGTCTAGGCTTGAGCATACATTTGCATCTCTGGCACAGCTGTTTCCTGGGTTTAGATCTTATCTCTGTGTCGTACTCAGACTGTCTCTGTGAATGGTTTCTCTTCTCAGTCAGCTGACTTGGAGTATGGAGTTCCCCAGGCTCAGTCTTGGGCCCCATTCTCTTCGTTTCTTTATACACAGCCTATCTCTGACATTGTCACTCATCATGGCATCTCCACCACTGTTTCTCTGACGACAACCAAATCTACACATCTGACGATATTTTCTCAGCTCCCTTCTATCATTAAACGAACTCAGGCATGTTTTTCTGATATCAAAGCTTGGATGATCGACAACAAACTTCAACTGAACAACGACAAGACCGAACTGATTTTCATAGCATCTAAAAGATTATGTCTACAAACTGCCTTCCCATCATCTGTCCAACTAGATAATTCAGTCATTCGGACTTCTTCAACTGTCCGTAATCTTGGATCACACTGGACCAAACTCTATCCTTTCAAAGTCAAATTTCCTCTGTCTGTCGTGCTTGCTATCTGGAACTCCGCCGTATTTCTTCTGTTCGTCATCTTCTCTCGGATGATGCCACTGAAACTCTCATTTCTGCTTTTGTTCTCTCTCGCTTGGATTACTGTAATTCTCTTCTTGCTGGTTGCCCACAGAATCTTCTTGGCAAATTGCAGAAAATTCAAAACAGTGCTGCCCGACTAGTATTGAAACGCTCCAAATTTTCTCACTCGGTCCCTTGCTTGATTTTCTCCACTGGCTCCCAGTATGCAAAAGAATTGAATACAAGCTTTCTTTACTTTGCTACAAATCTCTCAGTGGTCTAGCCCCATCCTATCTTGCTGATATTCTGAATACCTATAAACCTCTTAGACAGCTACGTTCTTCCTCTGACACTTCTCTTTTCCAAATTCCTCGCTTCCGCACTAGGACCATCGGTGAACGTTCGTTCTCTTTCCAGGCCCCCTGTTGTTGGAATAACCTCCCTCTGTCTCTCTGCTCTGCGACTTCCTCTCTTCCTTCAAGTCTTCTCTTAAGACTACCCTTTTCCAGTCATGACCCTTCCCCTCTTTCTGTCGAAAGCAGATGCACCCTACACCTGGCGTATGCGTGTGCTTGTGTGTGTGGTTGTGTGATTGTGTGCGTGTGTGTGTTTGTGTGTGTGCGTGTTTGTGTGCTCAGCTTAAGCATGTAGAAATGTTGTATGTGTGTGTTTTGGAGATTGCCTTTTGTTGTTTATCATATTGGTTGTTCCTCTTGATTTATTTATTCTTTATTGTAAGCGCTTAGGGCTTTTAAAGATTAGGCGCAAGAAATGCACATTATTATTATTATTATTAATCCGGCGATTGTACAGCATCAGTCCTCGCCAGGGAGAGTGCTACTTCTTGAGGCTTCTACTCAACGTTATGAAAGGACCCCGTTCGTACGAGGAGCTGAAGATTGTCAACGGCTATGTCCACAACATTTTTCGAGATGCTTGCAATGCTCTTGGACTCCTAGAAGATGACAGTCATCTACAACTTGCCCTGGAGGAAGCCTCCATCTCTCAGAGACCCCGACTGCTGCGTGACTTCTGTATTATCCTGGTGGCTTGCAACCCCAGTAACCCAGGCAACCTGTGGAACCTCTTCAGAGACCATCTTGCTGAAGATGTCCTCTTCCAAGTCCGAAGAGATGTCTATTATGAAGCGCAGTACACAGATGCCATCTACAACCAAGCTCTTACTGTGATTCAGCACAAACTCTTCCTTCTTGGGTGCAAGTCTACAGAGGAGTATGGGATGCCAACAGTCACACAACAACAAACTGTGCCTCGAGAATACTACCGCGAGACCAATTACGACACTGCTGCACTCCGGCAGCAGCTGATGATCAGCTGAAGAAGCTGACAGCTGACCAGAGAAACGTGTGCGACAGCTTTATGACCATGGTTGAGCAGAGGCAGGATCCCACAGCAAGCAGCAACATAATGTTCCTTGATGCTCCATGAGGGACAGGAAAGACCTTCATCCTGAATCTTATCCTGAACAGGATCCGCTCCATGGGCAAAATAATGCTAGCCACTGCTTCCAGTGGCATTGCCGCTACTCTTTTGCCGGGTGGGCGGACAGTACATAGCACTTTCAAGGTCCCTTTGGATGCCGACAAGCAAGAAACGCCAACCTGCTCTGTCAAGCGTGGGTCAACGTTGGCCAAAGTCATCAAAGAGGCTGCAACCGTCATAATTGATGAAGCTCCCATGACCCACAAAGCTGTCTACGAGGCCATGGACTCTACGCTGCAGGACATCACCCAAGTGCACAGGCCAGTGGGAGGCATCTCAACGCTGTTCTGTGGGGACTTCAGGCAGATCCTCCCTGTCGTCTTCGATGGCACCAGATCCAACATTGTCAACACCTGTCTGAAGAAGTGGCGAGCATGATTGTTAAACGTCTAACCACCCATATGAGAGCTCACCTGTCTGGAAACCCCCAGACAGCCAGCTTCGCCAAACTTCTGCTTGACATTGGCAATGGTGCCATTGAGTCATGTTTCCAGATACTATATTGGTCCCACCAGCACTATGCCAGTTTTATGATAGCCAGGAGGATTTGATAGAAGCAGTCTACCCGGATCTTCATGCTCACTGTGCAGACTCAGACTGGTTAGCGGAAAGGGCCATAATCTCCTCCCTGAACGAGACTGTCAACAGGCTGAACAGAAAAATCGTAGCTGACTGTCCCTGGAGAGGAAACTCTGTACAGATCTGTTGACACGGCCAAGAATGATGATGAGGGAGTCCTTTATCCACAAGAACTCCTGAACTCCATTGAGATTTCTGGACTTCCACCACATGAACTGTTGCTGAAATCTGGAGTCCCCATTATCATTCTCCGCTGACTGGACCCGCCAAAGGTGATCAATGGCACCCGATGTGTCTTCACCAGACTGCACAGGAACGTTGTAGAAGCGAAAATATCATGTGGCCCCCACAAAGGTGAACCGGTGCTGCTCCCCAGAATTCCTCTGGAACCCATGAACTCACCCCTGCCATTCCAGTTCTGACGGCTTCAGTTTCCCATGAAACCAGCTTTCGCTCTGACAATCATCAAGAGCCAGGGTCAGACATTTTCATCCCTTGGGGTAGACCTGACCGTTCCGTGTTTTACACATGGAATATTCTACGTTGCAGCATCATGAACTGGAAACGCAGAAACACTGACTATACTTGCGCCAAACAGGGAGACCAGAAATGTTGTCTACCCAGAGGGCCTCCAATAGATATGATACATCGTGAAAATGCAATCTTTTCACAGTTGTCATGTTTGAGTTGGATTTAACGTCCGTGCCCAAATCAAGGATATGCAGATGGCTGGTCCGTCACATTAGCCTGACACCTGCGGGGCCAGGGTGGACATCGGGGTGAACTACGGTCATTTTAGCTGGAAACATTCCACGTGAAAATTTCCAAGACCAAGCGGGATTCGAAACCACGACCTTTGAATCATGAGTCCAGCACCTTATCCACTAGGTTATGGCGGCCCCTACAGAGTTGTCATTTTGGAGCACTTGAATCAAGGAATTGAGAATGCATCGGTAAGTTCACAAAGTACAGGCATCCCTCTATGGATGTGTATCGCATTACGAAAAAAATTCGTGAGGGAAAAACAGATTAAGAGGCAAGAAGGGAGTGGGCGTCCGAAGAAATTGGGTTTAGTAGATAGGAGGAGGCTGGGGCAATTGGTCCAGCATGGGAAAAAACGAAACAAACCCAAGCTGAATTTTATTGTATTGTCTTTTAAGTGGTGAGAGAGAGGGGTGGCCAGAAAATACAGATATACCCGAGCGAAGCGGGTACACCGGCTAGTATATATATATAGATATATTAGCTACACACAAAAAGTTAAGGATCACTTTCACAAACATTCATAACTGTCAAAATAATAAAGTCAATAATAATAAATAATAATGTATGGATTTTATATAGCACAATTCTTGGGATCAACTCATTGCGCTCAACACACACTCAAGCACTTGCACTAACATGTGTTCACATACACACACACACACACACACACACACACACACACACACACACACACACACACACACACACACACACACACACACACACACACACACCCCACACACACACACACACACACACACACACACACACACACACACCGACACAGGCGCACTTATCAAGTTCATTGGTTCAAGCGTAAACAATACAGTTTTGCATGCAGTACATAAAAACTCAGGTCAGAATAATAGACACAGCATTTAGATATTATGGTTGAAGAAGGCTTTCCTAAAGAAGTATGTTTTTAACTCTGATTTGAATTTAGATAATGTAGGCAGGTTACGTAAGCTGTCAGGAAGAGAATTCCAAAGAGTGGACGCACTAAATCTAAATGCTATCTCACCGACTGTCTTCAACGAGCGCCTAGGAATTTTCAGAATTTTTTTGAGAAGATGATCGAAGAGACCGAGAAGTTTGATAGGTAGACAGAGAAGCAGAAAGATTCTGTGGGAGTGTCCCATCAAAGTAACGATAGGCAAAGACTGCAATTTTGAACTACCATCGATATTTGATTTCCCACGTAACAAAGGTGTAATATGCTCATTTTTACGCTTTTTGAGCACAAGCCGAGCTGCACTGTTTTGCACCCTTTGTAATCGTACAAGCTGTTCTGAAGGAAGTCCTGCTAACACAGAGTTACAGTAGTCTACTCGGGACATTACCATGGCGGTGATGAGTCTGATTGTTGCCTGTGTGGAGAGGTAAGACCGGATAGAAGCAATACGTCGCAATTCCAAGAAGCATGCACGACAAATATTAGATATTTGGTTCTGCATAGAGAGCGTTTGATCAATGCTGACACCTAAATATTTCACTGACCCTTTGAATGGTAAAATGGGTTGAAGTTTGGCCAACATTTAATTCCATTCTTTAGTGATAACGATACACAATTGCCTTCAATATCGAGCAATCGTTTGGTGTGTACATTTGATTAAAGTTGGTACGTATCCAAATTTGATTTCCCAAAGTCATTGAAATCACAAGACAGGGCATACTGATGCTCCAAAAGCTCAGTAATGCGTGTAACCACCATGGCTGTTCTGGCACTCGACGCAGCGAGTCCTCATCGAGTTGACCAGGTTGGTGAAGATCCTCTGTGGAAGCGCCTGCCACCCAGCCTGCAGCATCTGGTAGAGGTGTTGAGCATCCCTGGAGGGGATGGCTCCTCACTTTGCGATCCAGCTCATCCCAGAGGTTCTCAATCGGGTTGAGATCGGACTGCATGCTGGCCACTCCATTCTGTTGACTCCAGACTGCTGCAGGAAGTCGTTGACCACCCTTGCCCTGTGGGGGCGAGCGTTGTCATCCTGGTAGACAGCCCTTGGTCCCATCTGCTGCAGTGTAGGCACAGCCAGCGGTCGAAGGATCTCATCCGGTATCGGATGCCAGTCAGGTTACCCTGTACATGATACAAGGGTGTTCTGTGGTGAAGGCTGAAGGCCCCCCAGACCATTACAGAACCTCCACCAAGGCCACCTTTTCTTGGACAGTGGCGTCAATAAAGCGTTGCCCTGGGCGCCTCCAAACCCTCAGTCGGCCGTCGTTGTGGTGAAGGGTGAAGCGTGATTCATCACTGAACAGGACCTGGGACCATTGCTGACGTGTCCACCTCACTTGACGTGCGCAGAAGGCGCGGCGTACTGCTGGGCGACGAGAACGGAGATTAAACCCATGTAGGCGGTTCCGTATGGTCTGCTGGCTGATGTTGATGTTAGTAGCCACCCTGAACTGCCTTTGAATGATGCTGGGAGAGGCTGTTCTTGTCTGCAGGCTTGTCGTTCAATGAGACGGTCGTCACGTGGGGTTGTCTTCTTCAGTCGACCAGATCTGCGTCTTTCATGGACAATCCCAGTGGCTGTGAAGTGTTGAATCAGTCGGACAATGACCGAGATGGACACATGAAGTCGCCTGGCCACTTCTCGCTTGGAAACACCATCTTGGAACCATGCAACAGCTCGTCCCCTATCCAACTCGCTTAATTTTCGTCGTGGAGGCATTGTCAGATCAGGCCTACTACTGGTGGAATGTCTTCTTATAAAGCCAAGCGAGCGACAGCATCTCACACATAAACAGCAGTGCTAGCACATGCATAATGGTTTTTCCATCTGGCAAGTGCAATGTGTTCAGAAAGAACGGTCCAAAACAAGGTCATTTTTCGCAAGTTTCCGCTTTTCCGTTTGCGGCCCAGCTCAGTAGTAGAGAATCCCGTGCAATTTTCGCACTAACACAACATCGCTCACTTACAGCTGAACAAGAATTCATGACAATTTGACTGGACTAAGAAATAAATAACAGTAGCGAACTGAGTTTATTACGCGCCTGTTTTCACATACCGATCCTTAACATTTTGTGCGTGGTATATATATATATAGATAGATAGATAACAAACTAATAAATTCCAAGCGTAAATAATTGAGCACAGTTCCAGCAATTGTCAGAGCAGCTTGGTGTCACAATGACTGCTTGAAATATTGAATTATAAACATAGTTTGCTCTTGTGTCTTAGACTTAAAATATAGGGGGAGATAAGTATTTATATCTGCAGTGGTAGATAATAATTCTGCCTAACCAATAGTGTGTGCTTGAGTGGGTGAATGGGGAGTAACATCTTAAGACACAAGTGCTGAAGGCCAGTCCTTGGAATGGAGGTGGTGGAAATGAATTGGGAGCGTGTACCTGTCGGAGTGTGTGATTGTGCTTGAGTAATATCGTATGTTTTAAATCATACACTGTACTGCCAATGAAGAAAAAAATTATGATCACTGAGTTTGTTCATCATAAACGTCAAGGTAACATACATTTTATCAATACCTCCATGTAACACGTCATACTACATCTTCAACGCACAACGCACATCATGAATACTATACCCATGGAAGTATATACTACCAGCTGAACAGCATAAATCAAGGTAATAATTATCCCATCATCAATGTAATTTAATGTATTACGTCATACTGGCTCAATTATGTAAATCAAGGTAATAAAACCACATCATCAATGCACAAATGCGATATATCATATGAGCTCAACGGAGTGAATCCAGAGAGGATAACCTGATGTGGTCAAACAACTCATCATCCTTTGCCGAAAACCTGCCTGTTCTTCTCGGAGACGTGCAAGCAAGGGCTTTCTTTACTCTTGCAAACATGATTCTTGCCTGGATGTCACTGGAAACCGATAGAGGTGTGAATCATTTCCTTCTGCAGCAGTAGGAAAGTCTCCGCTTCAGTGGTGGTTTAATCAGGTGCCCGCTTTCCCATGTATCTGGCATATGTTGTTTTTCCTCCAGACTTTGCAAGAATCGACGTCGAATTTCACTTGATACAGTGTGATCTAACACGCATCTTGTGGTCTTCTTGCAGGTCCTGCTCTGCCTGTCTTTAGGTAACTGGTGGGTTTGATGACCTCGGGCGTTGAGTCAAAGGTTGTTGTTAACGTCTAAAAGCTGGCCTTTGGAGTTTTCTTTAGGTATTCAGCTAAATTTGCCCACTGTTCTGTTTTTCATCGATGGTGTGGGCTGCTTAGAAAGCACGACTGTCTGTGATAGCCAACCAGTTGCTGATTTAAAAAGTCATCAAACAAAATCTGTGGGCCACGATCAGTTCATTGTCGTCATTCTAAACCACTTGACTATTACCTGATATGGATCTCACAGATATCCAGTCAACACAGGGCTGATTTGATTCATACGGAGTAAATAACTAGTGGGTGCCGCGCTCGCGGATACACATGCACACACACACACACACACACACACACACCACACACACACACAACACACACACACACACACACACACACACACACAACACACACACACACACACACACACACACACACACACACACACACACACACACACACACACACCGGGCACGCGCGCGCGCACGCACTTTACGCACACAAGAATAGCTGTATCATCTCCGTTCATAATTAATAGTACTGGCTTTAACGCAATTCAGGTGGCATGATAGCTTGTCCTGGTAGCCCTGTCTTAAAGAAACTGATAAATGTGATGACTTCAAGGTTTTGTTTACAGGGTAGCTGTCAACGACGAAAAGCTGGGTTGTTGTCGGTATATGTAGAGGTACAATTGAGGGGGGGGGGGGGAGGAGGTGCGATTGAAGATGCTTTCAAATAATTCAACCTATTTTGCTCTCTGCTCAGCGTCGATGGTATTGTTGCTGTTTTACTGTTAGATTTGTTATCTTTTCATATTTCGATGTTGATTATGCACGTACTCTCAATAACTACCTGTTGTTGTCATTGTTTAAGCCACATCCTTTTTTGAAACATGCTTGACTTAACTCTCAGCCAGTTGTTAAACGGAGTGGAGGATCAGAAAGAAGTCTGCGGATCCGTGATCAGCTCACTGTCTTCATTTAAAAGCACTTGACAATGGTTGACATGGATGTCATGGACGGATTCAGTCAGCAGGGGCTGGTAAGCTCTCCACAATGAGAATCAGTCCACCGTACGTCACACACACACACACACACACACACACACACACACACACACACACACACACACAAACCACACACACACACACACACCACACACACACACACACACACACACACACACACACAAAAACACACAAACACACACACACTCGCACGCACGCATCACGCCCTCAGACAGCACCCCCCCCCCCCCCACACACCACACACATACACATACACGCGAACACACGCAAGTACACACACCAGCAAGTAAAAACACACACACACACACACACACACACACACACACACACACACACCACACACACACACACACACACACACAATATATATACACACACGCGCGCGCGCACTCGCGCGCTTGCGTGGGCACGCGCGCACACGCACGCACGCTCGCACGCTCGCACGCACGCATCACGCACGCTCGCACGCACGCACGCACGCACGCACGCACACACACACACACAAACCCCACACACACACACACACACACACACACTCACACACACACACACACACACACACACACACACACACACCACACAATACAGAGTTGACATTTGGGTGATATAAATTCAAAACAGAGCCAGTTCACATCTGGTGAACATTGCACTGATGGAATCATTCAACACTGGACTGGTGGGCATTAGACTGACAGAATTGGTCAAGTCTGGCTGGTAGAGATTACACAGACAGAGAGTATCACCACTGGGGAGTAGAGAGTACACAGGGAGAATCAGTCACCACTGGCATGACAGAGCTTTCACAGACAAACACTCATGTCTGGGCTTATATAGATTATATAAAGTCACCAACACTTGGTTGAGTACATCACACAGAGAGAATCTGTATGAACTGGCTGAAATCAAAAGCACAAGTTGATGGGTAAACATTTTTCCTCAGACCTAGGCTGCTCCCACATCCAGCAATGCATTGGGCAGTTCAAGCACTCCGTTGTATCTGGTCCTCTGCCAGTCCACAGAACTGCTGGACGTAGGTCTCTCTCCACTGTTTGCCGCCAACTCATCTTGTGTAGTCCCTCTTTCTCTTGCCAGCTGGGATCCCCTCGACGGCCTGCGTCCAGGGCAGATGATATTGTAATGATATTGCTGAAGTGAATTTAGTGTTATATTAGTCAAACTTACACACCAAGGTTATTACTGCACTCATATGTGTACTCTTGCACCCACCAAACATTCCTCTCTCTCTCTCTCTCTCTCTCTCTCTCTCTCTCTCTCTCTCTCTCTCTCTCTCTCTCTCTCTCTCTCTCTCTCTCTCTCTCTGGCGATGGGGTTTCATGCACTAGCTTCTCATCAGATATGACTGAGAAAAAAATGTAGTTATTACTCAGCTTATCATCTACACATCAAAATCTATCCACAAAACCCGAAATCTGCCCTGCTTACTCCTGTCTCCGTCTCGTCGTGTTGTTCTCTCCCTTCTTATTCATTCTTTCCTTCTCCCCAACATTCAGTTTATATAGGAATTTATAAAACTATTAATAGGGCCATGCCCTTATCCATGTTGCCTCTTTATTACCATATCCACATCCACAATGAATCACCCTCTTCCACACATCTGCATCCACACATACTTTGCCGCCAACTCATCTTGTGTAGTCCCCTCTACCTCTTGCCAGCTGGACCCACTCGACAACCTTTGTCCAGGACAGTTGAAATTGTAATGGTAGTGCTGAAGTTAATCAAGGGTTATATTAATCAAACACACCAAGGTTATTACTGCACTCATATGTGCACTATTACACCCACCAAACATTCCTCTCTCTCTTTCTCCCTCCTCTCTCTCTGGCAATGGGATCTCATGTACTGGCTTCTCTTCAGAGATGTGTGAGAAAAAATGTAGTTGTTACGCTACCTATAATATACACATCAAAATCTCTAATCCATGAAACCCAAAATATGTCCTGCATAATCCTCTCTCCTTCTCGTCCTGTTGTTCTCTCCGTTCTTATTCATTCTCCCCTTCTCCCCAACATCCACTTTATATAGGAATTTAGATAAAAACTATAAGCAGGGCCATGCCCTTATCCATGTTGCCTGTTTATTACCATATCCACATCCACAATGAATTCCTCTCTTCCACACACCAGCATTCACACATATGCCCTACAGAATAGCCTTACAAACCACTGCTTCACGCCAAATGGGTATCAAAACCTTCAGCAAATTCTGAGGTCACTTTCACACTGTAATGATATCCTTTAAAGCTATGACCACGTCGTCCATGTGTATTCAAACTAGCCTGACAATAGTATGAACACAGTTCCTCACATCAATACAAGCTTAACAAGCGAAAGGCCCATAATTATCTTATGAATGGAAGCGTTGTCGCTTAAAGTCCTTTTGGACAGATTTTGCTCCCTTGATATCCTGGTTTACAGATGTTGTTGGAGAGAAGCTTCCATGCATGGCCTAGCCAATGGAGGCAATGCTTGCAGATAATGGTTGATACAGGATGTTTTGGCATTTGTCTCTTATCTCGTCATTTGACACAAAGTTCTCCCACTTGATGTGCCCAGAATTTTCTCGCGCGCGCGTGCCCACGCGCGCTCACACACACGCACACACCCACACCCACACCCACCCACCCACCCACCCACACACACACACACACACACACACACATACACACACGCACACACACACACACACACACGCGCGCGCCCGCACGCACACGCACCACCCCCCCCCCCCCCCCCCCCCACACACACACACACGCAGATTCATAGATTCCCAAACACCCATATCCCCACTGGATAAAGTAACACACCCAATTTTATAAAAATTCACATGCCAGCTCTCCTCAAATTGAAGGCAAAGTGCTTGTCCTAATGCTTTTTGCAAACACATTCCCTCTCTGATCCATGCACGCATCTGGCACTGGTGTGTCTAGCAGCAATTCATAAAACATCTGGTGTCTGCGAGGAGGAGACGATCGTCCTGGCAGCTGCTCCTCTGTCCTCGTTCCCTAATGACTATGATTGTGCTGCCTGTTGTCATTCATTTGGTTTTCGTTGTAGACTTTGCACATTCATACCACATGTCTGTCCAGACTTTATCATTTGATCACTGAAACGGGGACACCAAGTTGTACTCTGGATGATAGTGAAACTATGTGAAAATGGAATGTATAGATACCAGAAATGTAACCAAAGACAATACAATGCAATCATACATTTGAAGATGTCTACAGTTTCTTTCACAAGGATTTTTTTTTTGTCTTCATTCATATGCTTTC
>CM031611.1:19355491-19387991 GCA_018398815.1 Conus ventricosus | reverse complement strand
GGCAGTATACACTCCGTCTTTTACATTTCTGTAGCCACAGGACAACCAGCACTCGAGACTGTCTTTGTCATTGATGGAACAGATCTTTGGTTAGAACTCACTGTTTCTGTCGTGCGGAAAAGCCCCCAAATCTGGAATGTTATATTCCGAAGATCTGTTTCTGAACTTTCTACCTGTTAGACAATACAAGTAAAAATTGACAGCAATATAGTGTACAGCATAACGTAGCAGATTGTGCCGACTATCAGCTGTAAATCCTCCCTTTACAGGCTCATCCACTTCAACGTATGGAGCTGCAATGAGCCACATGCACCTGGTATTGTGTAGATGATTGAATAAAAAGATGCTACGATCAAGGTGACGGTCAATGAAGACACTTGCCGTTGCCTGGAATCCTGGATTGATTGTTGTACAGAAAGATGTGTGTGTTTCTGACAGATCTGACCACTGTCCAGAGAAGAATACTGTTGGTGATTACAAAAGCACTAAAGGTCCAAACCATATGATGGCTAAGTTCATGGCACTAGCAATATGGACAGTAAACCATTGTACGTTTCAGATGCACCATAAAAAGTTGCACACCTTATGACTAAACGCGATAATCGAATCCATAGAGTTTGTGACAATTAATCACAGCGATGACGAAGGTCACTATACTTGCAGTAACTCGCGACATTCTAATTGTCCATACAGCTTTGACGCGAATCGCCACAGCACAGAAGCTGCTCTTATCATGCTAATGAAACTAGCATCCATGGAGATAAAGCCAAAGACACGCTTTGTAGCATCGTGTGCATTTTACACTGCCAGGAGCCGAGATGTTCAAAGGGTGGCATATTAAACTCCTTCCGAATCAGTGTGTGGAGGGGATTTATTATCAACACCAGCTGGTCAGAGCAGGCAAGTTCCAGGAAGAAACACTGTAGCTGGATGCAGGGAGACGAAGCATGATGAGGATAATCATAACATTTCCCCAGATCCCAAACAAACACACAATAAAAAACCCAATTTTCTCGATCATTTTTGAGTTTTTATGAATGGTTCATATTGATCACTCCACGTATCTCCTTCGGAAACATCTAAGTGCGCTGTTACATTGCTCCTCCAAGACACCGTAACATCGAAAGTTGACATTCTGAAGCCTCAGAAGAGCGCTGAGTTCAGGTCAGTTATAGTGTGTGTTTTCAGCATCGCAGTTAAGGGAATTGCCTTTTTCTCTATCTGTACAGCTGTCAGTTAAAGGTATATAGACCAATGCGTTGATGTTTCAAATGTTAACACAACTGAAAAGGAGCAAAAGACAAAAATATTTCTTGCAATCACTGTGTATACTAGTCTTAAGTATCACCAGATTTTGAAATGTTCATCACTCACACACACACACACACACACACACACACACACACACACACACACACACACACACACACACACACACACACACACACGCACACACACGCACACACACACACACACACACACACACACACACACACACACACACACACACACACACACACACACACACACACACACACACACGCGCACACGCACACACACTCACACTCACACACACACACACACACACACACACACACACACACACACACACACACACACACACACACACACACACATTACACACTCACACACACACACACACTCACGCACAGAGAGAGAGAGAGTGAGAGAGAGAGAGAGAGAGAGAGAGAGAGAGAGAGAGAGAGAGAGAGAGAGAGAGAAGAGAGAGAAAGAGAGAGACTCAAGACTCAAGATGATTTATTGTAGAAGGTCGTCCGACCCATTACAATTTTACATGCAAACTCCTTCGTATTAATGCACACACACACACACACACACACACACACACACACACACACACACACACACACACACACACACACACACACACACACACACACACACACACACACACACACACACACACACACACACACTGTATGGCTGTTTCCAAATAGTACCATGCCAATTGCAACAGCAAACAAACAGGCAAACAACGGCGAACACAAATGCTAAACAGTTACATTCGATATTAGCTAATAATATGATTACACCTGTGATACACGACGTTTGTTAGAGTAGTAAATGAAACGTCCTAAATCATGGAGATGCTCATCGTCTTGCATTAACTTTTCCAGGGTTCTATCAGTGGGATGCTTTGTATACCGAGATGGAATGTACTTCTCCCGTAAATCATTCAAGGACTTGCAGATAAAACATAGCATGCATTTCATCTTCGAGGCCAGCATCACACAGAGGACATTTCAAATCACATTGATGAACGGGAGCGTATCTCATTTTATGAGTACGTAATTCAGAGGCACCTATTCTAAACCTAATCAAAACATCTCTGATGTGTTTATTTTAACAACTGTGAAATAAGATTCCAGCGACAGAGAAGATTTAAAAGAACGGTAAACACTAAATCTACTGCTTTTTTTAATGTGTTCTTGCCAGTTTTGACTATGACAGTCAACCAGTCTTTGCTTGAATGAGCTCAGGAATCCGCGCATGTTTTCTACGCCTTGATGCTCCCAAACAAAACCAAATCCAAATTTGAATAAAGTATCCCGAAACCGTGACGCCCAACATACTTTACCTTGATCACACAATACCAAAAGCATATCATTTGATTTACGCGAAAGTCTTGATCGATCCATTCTGGTAAGTCTTAGCCAATACTTAATGCATGATAAGTAAGAAAATATGTATAAAGGATAACGTCCAGTCTCGCCGTATACCATGTCATTTGGTGTCCTTGGGCTGACTTTTAACAGCTTTTTCAAAGCAAACATGTGCACTTTTTCTATTGTAGAAGATCCAGTCAGTCCCCAAATTTCAGAGCCATATAGAAGGATAGGTTTTATCTGAGCATCAAATAGCTTTAGAAAAATTTTGGCCGAAAAGCCACCAATCCTCCATAAAGTTTTGAGTATATCAATAACACCTTTCTTGGCTTTAGTCGCCAGGTCTTCCAGAGCCCTAGAGAACGATAATCTGGTACTAAGAAACAACCCTAGGTATTTGTAAGAATTAACTACTTCCATTTGAAGGCCGTTATATGTCCATGCCTCACGTCGAGAAATATAACCACCATTCCTGAAAATGATTATTTTTGATTTGTCAAGATTGACATGTAAATCTAATTCAGATGCCTTAATTGCAAGAACATTGAGCTGATTCTGAAGTCCAGCAACCGTGTCTGACAAAAGTACAATGTCATCTGCAAAAAGTAAAATAAACAGCTCAATCATGTCAGGGTTCACTTGAATGCCGTGTCGTCCATTTTCAATTATTCCTGAGGCCAGTTTGTTAATGAACAGAGAAAAAAGTAGCGGACTGGTAACCTCGCCTTGTTTTAAGCCTTTATAGCAAGTGAATGCTTCCGTCATCTTGATCCCACAGCGTACTCGAGCTTTTACAGTTTTATACATGCTTTGGATTGTCAATAACATTTTCCCTTTAATTCCAGATTTTCGCAATATAGGCAAAAGTTTTCCGTGTGAAATGAAATCGAAAGCCTTACGGAGTCAATGAAAGCAACAAATAATTTCCTGTTTCTAAGTAGGTATTTTTGAACCATCGAAAAAAGAGTAAAAATGTGATCGATGGTTGAATGATCTTTCCTAAAGCCAGCTTGAATTTTCCCCTAGCAGACCTTTAGATTCAACCCATATGGACAGTCTCTTATTGATTATGTAACTGTACAATTTACCACATAAATTCAAAAGTGAGATGCCTCTATAGTTGTCAGGTTTGTGCAGATTACCCTTCTTATGCACAGGTTGTATGATAGCCTCGGTCCAAGCTGCTGGGTACTGACCTGATGAAAAAACAGCATTAAAAAATCGCAGAAGAAAAGGAACAACTATATCCCTCGAAGATTTGAGTAATTCAGGCAAAATACCATCTGGACCTGTTGCTTTGTTATTTTTTAAGTGATTTATTGAGTCTACTACTTCTTCTTCAGTAATATCATCATTCAATGGTCAAAATCTGAATTATCATTTTCCTCTTCAAAATCCGGTTCAAAAATTGGAGAATTGTCATCCGTAGAAACATTAGTATCCACTTCAAAGACCCTCTTAAAGTGTTGCAACCAGAGAATGTAAATATGTTTGCTCAAGAGTACCCATCTTATTTTGCACGAAAACCCCCTTTTCACATACAAATCACGTCCTTCTCATGTTGATTTTGGTCAAAATTAACACCTGTTTTCTAAACAAAATTAACACGCAAAACCTCCAAAAATTGACGTAATTGGTACTTTATAAATGGGGGCTTACGTGCAAGATAAGATTTGGTGATCGTGAACAAACATATTTACATTCTCTCCAGGGACATAAAGTCAACTAAATATTTTAACATTTATATGGCTTGACAGTCCTACCCCAGACTGGCCCCAATCAATATTGGTATGTATTGTTGCCCGCGACAGCATGTGCTGCCTTTGTTCATCGACGCCGCAAAATCGATAAATTGACGCTACTGTCATGACAACGGGCTGCTCCAATGGTCCGCTGGCAGAGTTTTTTGGCGTTGCAGCTAATACTGCATTATTAATCATCACGCGGTGGGCTGATCTTTCACGTGTGCACGTTCAACCAATTGACAGGGGGTATGACATCATTTCTGCCGGGGACTTTGAGCTTGCCAGCCTACCCTCATTTTTCAGTGGGCTGCCTACGAGTCAAGTTGTGTGTTATCGCTGCACTGAACAAAAAATGGCAGAGTCAAGCCTGGAAGCTGGTTCATCTTCACAAGAGACCGCAATGGATGTTAGTTCTCAAGAAAGCCAAACTGAACATTTGCTGTATTCGGATGAGCAAAAAGAAATAATATTGAAATACAATAAGTATTATCGGGAAATGATTTTGTATCCTGAAAAATTAGAACGTGGCGAGCGTTGCTCAAAACCAACCCGGCCAAAAGAGAGCCTAAATCTTTTGGAAACGAAGCAAGGAAAACGGGAAATGACAGTAAGCGAACTGGATGTTTTTTTTTACGTAATTGTTTTGTAGAGCAACTTGATGATGATTTGATTGAAGAAGGTTTTTTTATGAGGCTGAAAACATAACCGAAATTACGCCTGTTTTACTGAAAGCTGGTTTTGAGATCAAAGCTGGAAATCGGAAAACTCTTCGACAATCTTTGCTTTTAGGCCATTGGCTTGAAAGAACAAAAACTGTTTTAAAAAAATCTAACCCAAAAGCGTCCTGGGAGAATTATTTGAAAACTGAAATTCTGATGGAACCCACGCTGTGTAGAAAACTGATAGAATTATCATTTTGTTTTTTCTACTATCCAAAGTTTCACAAGCTTGGAATTTCAATTCACAGCTTGTATGAGAAAAGAAAGCTCATTTTAAAATATATGCAATGTGACGCTGGCTTTCGCGAGTTCTGGCAGAGTGGTTAAACGCGGCCTTCTGGCTAGTTGCTGTGAAAAAATCAATACTGGCCGAGGAAGCATGCTCCAGCCTAAAGGCTAAAAATACCCCAGAACTGTGTTGCGCGTCGGTAGATTTTGCCTCGACATAGAAAGGCCCTCAACAGGGCTAAAAATACACCAGAACTGTGTCGCGCATCAGTAGATTTTGCCTCGACATAGAAAGACCCCCACCCCCCACTCACACACAGCCCACCCCCCACCCACGCACGCACCCCCCACCCACTCACACCACCCCCCACCCACTCACGCACCCACCCCCTGCCCATGCACACACCCCCACCCACTCACACACACCTCACCCCCCGCCCACCCCCACCCTCCACCCTCCACACCCACTCACGCACACCCCACCATCCACCCACGCACGCACACCCCACCATCCACCCACGCACGCACATATAACTTCTTCTGATTCTTGTGCAAAAAAAGAGGAACTGATTACTTAATTTTAAAAAAATTATGATTTTATTTGAGTTCAAAAATGAAGCTCGAAGTAGCTACAGAGCTTATTAATATACTTTACGAGTTGGATTGGGAGAGGGAGGCTGATAAAGATCAGTTAAAGAGCAGGTTTGAAGAATTAATTACTGATCTTTTTGAGCGCATAAATATGCGAGAAAGCGTAAAGCAGGCCATCAGTAAAATACCAGATTCTTGGCCCCACCCGGTTATAAAGTTGTTTGCCATTTTAGTTAACAATATGGCTCCTGAAGATGTTAATCTAACTGTTTCTACTGACTCTGAAGGAGTGACTATTCGCTTTAATGAAGATAAGTTTTTACGATTAGAAAGACTATGAGTAACAGCTGAATTTACAATCATTTTTTAATTTATTTTAGATTTAAAAATGGCTGCCGAGCTCAGTGAATCTGATTTAAAGAATTGTAATGAACTATTTGATGAAACAATGAAAGTGTTAAACATTGATTTTAGTGAATTTGGTTTTGAGAATGATGTAGACAATATAATAAAAGATCATAGTGAACTATTTAATGAAGCAATCAAAGTGATGAACATTGACTGTAGTGATTCAGAAAAAGCTAAATATTAGCAGGTGTTATTGTAAGGTTAACGTGTCTTGAAGTGTTGCAATGCTTGGGTGAAGAATAAAAGCGCATTTTACTTACTTTTTTTACATTTATTTTTTAATTTACATAAATATTGTGGCTTTAAAAATGACGACCACAAGTAAATTTGAGGATAGAAAACTATATACGATGGAAGAAATATTTGGTAGTGACAAAAAATTAAGCAATACGTTTAGTGAAGTAGACATGAATATTATTAGCCCTACAAACGTTCAGGAAAGCGTGACACATGCTATCAGTAAAATCCCAGAGTTTCTTCAGATGGAGCCGCTAGTAAAAGTGCTGTTGGCCATTCTGATTGATTATATAACGCCTGATGATAGTAACATGCAAGTCTGGGTTTCAACTAAACAGAAAGAAGTTATTAGCTATCGCAACCTTAATTCTGACTGGGCTGACTACATGCTTACACAGTTTAACCATGCAAGTGAGGAGGCAAAGTTAAGGGGTTCTGGCTGGTCTGAAGGGACAGTCCTTGAAATCAAATTGAAACAAACAAAGTTCTATCCTATAGTTGGCAATTCTTACGTTCCTCTTCCAAAAGAGTTAGAGTTAAAACGAGCAGTCTTAAACATACATAATTCTGACAACATGTGTTTTGTGTGGTGTGTTTTAGCGCATTTACATCCTGTCAAAAATCATGCAAACAGAGTTTCCAATTATGAACAATACAAAGATAGCCTGAACTTTGATAACATAACCTTTCCAGTGAGTATAGAAAGTATATCTCAGTTTGAAGAGCAAAACAAACCAATCACTGTAAACGTATACACATGGTCTGTAGTAAAAATCTAGTGCCTCTAAGGATTTCTCCCAAAGCTCCTACTTTAGGCGAATCACTTAACAAACATGTAGACTTGATACTGTTTCCAGATAGGACAAAGAGCTATTATGTATTAATCAGAACAATAAGCAGACTGTTAGCCTATACTACAAAGCATCCTGCTAAACAGGAGCTTTGTAGAAGGTGTTTGGTCAGAACCCCTACTATAGAAGCAGCTGCCAGTCATAAGAAACATTGTAAAAGTTTTGTAGACTGTGAAACTGAACTCCTCACACCTAAACCAGGGTCTAAAGTTAGTTTTAAGAATGTACGCAAATGCAGATGAGCCGTACATGGTTTATGCTGACTTTGAATCGCTCTTGCCGCATTACTACGGCCCACAACAGCAAAAACAAAAACAAAAAACTTATTAACCCACCATCAGATCTGTTCTTATGCGTTTATTGTTGTTAGGTCAGATGGGGCACACACAACACCTGAGATTTACAGAGACCCCAACGCAGCTAGTAGATTTTTAGAGCAGATGAAACAACTTCGCAATCAGTTATCCAATGAACTGAACCTTTCAGACATTGTTATGACTTCTGAAGACCAAGAACGCTATGACTCAGCCACTCACTGTTGGATTTGCGGCTTATAGCTAACACTTAACAGTAAGACGTGACAGTAAGAGACACGATCACATACTGGAAAGTTCAGAGGGGCCGGGCACAACAATTGTAATCTTCAACTTAAGGTTGATCCTAAGACATGGAAACTGCCTATCTTCTTTCATAACCTACGAGGCTACGAAT
Source organism: Conus ventricosus (assembly GCA_018398815.1). Lineage (NCBI taxonomy): Eukaryota > Metazoa > Mollusca > Gastropoda > Neogastropoda > Conidae > Conus > Conus ventricosus. The sequence goes on along the minus strand of CM031611.1, from coordinate 19,379,853 downwards.
CTCATTTTATCATGCAAGCAGTGACTTCTGAATATAAGAGGGTTACCTGCATTGCACAATCTTCAGAAAAGTACATGACTTTTACTCTTGATTGTTTATCCTTTTATGACTCTGCCCAACATCTGATGGCAAGTTTGGATAAGTTAGTGGGATCTCTACAAGACTTTCCAATCACTAAACAATATTTTGATTCATCTTTGGTGCGTAAAGGTGTTTACCCCTATGAATACATGAACTCGTGGGATACGTTTGACGAAGACTCGCTTCCTCCTAAAGGCGCTTTCTTTTCTAGTCTTAGAGGCAAAGACATAACTGACTCTGAATATGAGCACACAAAGAAAGTCTGGGCAGACTTACACTGCCAAACAATGGGTAATTATCATGATCAATATTTATTGGCTGACGTGTGTTTATTAGCAGACGTCTTTCAGAACTACAGATCTACATGCATGAAACATTACAGCGTAGACTCATCATATTACATCTCTGCCCCAGGGATATCTTGGGATGCTTTCTTAAAGTCTACAAACATCCAGATTGACTTAATTTCTGATCTACCCACACTTCAGATGATTGAAGACGGCTACGGGGAGGTATTAGCATGGCCTCACATCCTTACTGCAAAGCCAACAACAAGTATTTAGACGACTATGATCCCACTAAACCGTCTAACTATCTAATGTACTTCGACGCCAACAATCTGTATGGATGGGCTATGAGTCAGCCGCTTCCACTGAGAAACTTTACAATGATAAAAGGGCTCATGATGTTAATATTGTGTTAGGCATGCTGTCAGAGCTTCCGCCTGATAATCCAATAGGACTAATCTTGGACAGTGGACTTAGAATATCCTAAAGAATTACACGATCTCCACAACGATTACCCCTAGCCGCAGAAAGATTAAAGATGAGTCCTATCGAACCGCTAAACTTGTGCCTAATCTTAGACATAAAACTAAATATGTGTGCCATTACAGACTCCTAAAGTTTTACTTAAAACACGGACTGAAACTAAGAGCTGTTCACAGAATAATTACTTGTGATCAAGAGCCTTTTATGAGGCCATACATCAAGAAGAATACTGATCTTAGAACCCAAGCCACTGATGCTTCAGAAAAAGACTTCTTTAAACTGATGAACAACAGCTGTTTTGGCAAAACTATGGAAAATCACACAAACGTAAAGATGTGAAATTAGTTACAAAAGAAAACCAAGCAATTAACTTGGCCTCTAAACCCAACTATCAAGACTTTAGAAGATTTAACGACAGCCTGGTTGGCATTATGATGAAGAAAAAGGATGTTAAGTTGGACAAGCCGGTGTTTATCGGCTTTACCGTATTAGAGTTGTCAAAGTTATTGATGTTAGAATTTCTGTACGACTACTTTAAACCACTGTAACAGACGCAAGAATCCTTTACACAGACACTGACTCTTTTATTCTAGACGTCCCACAGAAGACCTTTACAAAGACTTAGAAACAGAAGTAGCTAAAGGAGTTGATGGGTGGTACGTAACACATGCGACTATCCTAAAGGACATCCTTTTACATTTCAACTGCGAACAAGAAAGTGATTGGAAAGATGAAGGATGAACTTATGGGACAGTTATCAAAGAATTGTTGCTTTTGCGGTCGAAGATGTACAGCGTTGCTAGCCAGTACTTCTGCAATGAAGAAGGCTAAGGGCATAAGTAAAGAAGTTGTAAAAAAAAAACCTCACGATAACTACAAGCAAGCCTCTTTGAAAACAAAGTATTTATCACACAAATTTTAATCTGCGCTCTACTCTTCATCAAGTAAACACAACTGCAGTTAATAAGAAATCACTAGTCTCTAACAATAACAAGAGAACTTACGTCAATTGTGAGTTTTCATATGCTGTAGGGCATTGGAGAACTTAAAAGATTAACTTGACTGACTTATCTTGTACTTAACTTAAGAACCTAACTAATACTTACTTAAGAACCTAACTAGTACTTAAAACTGTAATTTTTTTGCACTTAACTTGTAATTTACTTGCACTAACTTAAAAAGTACTTTCTATAAACTAAACTTAACTTGTACTTTATCTAGTTCTTAACTTGTACTTTATCTAGTTCTTGAAAACTATTCCATAGAAAATGGGTCTACAGGAGGTTGTACTTTTTTGCAGAAGCTGGTTCTTCTTCTTTTACTGTGGGGGTTTGTGACTTTGTTGTTAGGTATGGTGTTATGTTATTTGTATGCTAAAAACCCACCAAGAACAGCAGCTCCCAATACATAATAATACATCTTATCGTTTGATTGTGTTGTTGTTAATTGTGTTGTTGTTGGTGGTGATGTTGTATTACTATCTAACAATTTTTGTTTTGCTGATTGGTTTGCTTTTCTCAGTCTGTGCCATTCAACTAGTCTATGGCCGGCCGCAACACGCCCAGGATTTTTAGTCTTAGTAACATCACTCACTTTTGGTACATTCACTTGCGGAGCACTCACTTGTGGTACATTCACTTGTGGTACATTCACTTGCGGTACATTTTGCTCCTGCGGACTGTTCTGCGGCGTCTTCTCACTCATTTTTTTTTTTTATTGCGATTAAATTTAATATGATCAAAATTAATTATGATTAAAAGTAATTAATCCCATGATGAATGGGCATAAAAATGTCCCAAATCTGTAATACATGTCACATGCAAGAGTTTCTAGGGACTTGTTTAAAACGGATCTTGTGATAAGTCCTATTTTAAATCTTCTTCTGAATCAACCGGCGCCATCTTACTTACTAACTATCATATTGACTAATCATTGTCTGACCCACTGATCTAACCATTTTGACCCTAGCTGTGCTTCGTACCTAGCGTAGTACTTCTCAACGTCTGATGTAGACAATTGTGAATCTCTCATTTTTCAAAGTTTTAGTTTTATCTTCAGCCGCGCCACTCTTCCACCATTCTTTCTTTCCCTGACCTGTGATCAAGACTTGTCGGGTAAGCACACTCTCATAAGTCTGGCTGTGTATGGTGTTGGAAAACTGCTTCCGTCAGCTGGTGAGTGGTGTTCTCACAGGTTGGTGAGTGATGTTCTCACCAGTCGTGTATAGCCCCATCCTCTCTTGTGTTGAGTCTCAACTCAGGTGGTGTGTTGTTAATTTTGACAGCTTCAGTGATTTGTCTTCCCAAGCAGTTTCTTGGTAACTTGTTATCCCATGCTGTACTGGGGTGGGGTGGTTTACTGTTGCTGTGTGTCTGTGCTGTGTGTCGCACACACTGAGTCATGGTCTCTCTTTGCAGGGCTGTCATGTGTTGTTGGCCTCGATAGTGTCCAGTGCGTGCTGTCTCTCAACATACACGCAACTGCACTCACTACATCTGATCTCATATGTCACACCAAAGGTAGAGATGGAGATTACAGGCTAGAAACGGATTAATAACCCTCAAGAGATGGAAGATGACGTGTCGTACGTTAGTATCGTTCGAGACGTAGGGAATGGAATCCACCCATCGATTCAGCTGGAAATGAACTGTCCCTCACTGCACGATGACCAGAAACTTCCCCTGCTGGACATCAAAGTATGGATCAGAAAACAACCTGAAAGAGAGAATGGAGCAAACTACGATGAAGGAAAGGGAGGAAAAGGAGGACAAAGCCAAATAATGCATGAGTACTATTACAAAGAGGTGGCAACCAGAGCGGTTGTAGACGCAAGATCGGCAATGCCATGGAGAGACAAGAGAACTGTGATAACACCAGAAATCTTACGCATCCTGTTGAGATGCAGCCCAGACCTCACGTGGAGCATTACCACAATGCATGTGAACGAATACATGAAAAGACTACAGTTCTCCCACTATGATGAAAGGTTCAGGGAAGAGGTGTGGAGATCGGCACTGAATGCGTACAACTCTATAAAAGAGAAAGATAGGAATGGAGAACAGCCACTGTACAGACCCAAACACTGGCAAAGAACAGACAGAAAGAAGAAGAGAAGAACAAAGAAAGAAGACTGGTACAAGAAAGGAGGGAACAAGACAGATTTTTGTACCATCAACCCCACACTCTCAGCTGAGGAAAAGATACCAGGATGTAATAAAGAATACAAACCTGAAGATAAAAGTTGTGGAAAGATCAGGGAAGACGGTCAAGAGCATCTTACAAAAATCAGATCCATACAAACGACCTAGATGCAGCACAGAAGAGAATTGCATGGTGTGTGGAGGAGGAAGGGGAATTGCAGAAGAGAAGGTGTGACATATGAGATCAGATGTAGTGAGTGCAGTTGCGTGTATGTTGGAGAGACAGCACGCACTGGACACTATCGAGGCCAACAACACATGACAGCCCTGGCAAAGAGAGACCATGACTCAGTGTTGTGGCGACACACCGCACAGACACACAGCAACAGTAAGCCCCCCCCCCCCCCCCCCCCAGTACAGCATGGTGATAACAAGTTACCAAGAAACTGCTTTGGGAAGACAAATCACGGAAGCTGTCAAAATTAAAACACACCACCTGAGTTGAAACTCAACACAAGAGAGGAGTGGGGCCATACACGACTGGTGAGAACATCACTCACCAACCTGTGAGAACACCACTCACCAGCTGATGGAAGCAGTTTTCCAACACCATACACAGCCAGACTTATGAGGGGTGGCTTACCTGACAAGACTTGATCACAGGTCAGGGAAAGAAAGAATGGTGGAAGAGTAGCGCGGCTGAAGATAAAACTAAAACTTTGAAAAATGAGATGCAGTAATATCTTCATGGCTAGAGTCTATGGACTATCTAAATATATTGTTGAATCTGTTCAACACTTAGTTCAGTGCCTAAATACTGTCTAGTTTTTCCACACGCAGCCAGGGAGTATAATCTTTCTTTATGGCAGTGGTCTGCTGAGTAGTCTGCTTGCTTCTCACACTTTAATAGTTTGTCACAATCCATTTTAAAACAATAAAAAATAATATAATACTTTTAAAACCATGAGTTTAACGCTGGTTAATTATGCAGTGCCTACCGTTGGTGTTATAGTCTATTCAACCCTTGCAAAATGTTTGTTAGGAATAAAACCGCCAACATGGGAAAGATAGAAGATTCGCCAAAACTAGTTGCAACCTTATTTTTAGCTTTAACAACAAAAGATTATCTGATTAAAAAAGCACATAGACAGTCTTTCGTATTATGATTATTTTAATTATTTTTTTTAGTTAATAACAAGATGAGTGAAAAAAAGATTCCCAATACGATTTACCACTCTGCTGTAATTAGCGGTCTTAGTATAGGCTATAGTGTGTTAGCAAAAAACATGTTTAAAATGAGGCCAGCCGACCTAGGAAGGTTAGACATTGAGGATGTTGTTAAGGTTATAGTTGTAATTACTGCAGGGATTGCGTCAAAAGACTTTCTTGTTACCCAGGGATTATCCCAGAAAATATTAATGCATAGAAAGATTAATCTAGAAAATATTGATTTATAAAAAGATGTCTGGATTAGTTCTGATGGTGGGAGGAGCTATGTTAATGCTTTAGCCTTCTCTGGAAGCAATTATATGTTTAGTAAATTGCGGTCCGTTGAAGAGAGAGAACGTCATAACAAGGCAATGGAAATTTAACCAAGGCAAGAGACGCTTATGAGAAAAGACGAATTGCTCACTTAGACTTTATTAATAAAAAGTTTAAGAGAACAGGGACATGCAGAGCACACATTTACAGACGTTGATGACGCAATGGATGATTATTAATTAGTGACAGGAAAGAAGTTTCTAACATCGCCACCGCCAGAACTGTCTGACTTTTATGAACCATCTGAGGAACAGAAGACTGCAGAGATAGTGTTTATTGCAGTTGGCATGACCTCAGTCTATCTTGTTGCTCACTTTCTTGTGTAAAATAAAATGCATTTAAAATATGGATAAAATATATTATTCTCCTAAAGGTTATTGGAAAGGAAGACTGCTATTGAAAAACTGAGTAAAGCTGCTAGAGTGTCTGAATCAGATGCGAAAGACTGGCTTTCAAAACAGGCAATTTGGCGAATATATCTGCCTGCCCCAAAAAGAATAATAAGGCCTAGATTTGTTAACTCAGTTCCAAATGACACCCACCAGATGGACTTGCTGTATCTTCCACATGACAAAGTTAGAAGAAAAAAGTTTAAGTATGCTTTAACAGTTGTTGACATGGCTTCAAGATACAAAGACGCTGAGCCTTTAACAGATAAAAGCTCAACTGCTGTGGCTGTGGCTTTACAACAAATATACATGCGAGGCCAATTAAAGTATCCAAGGATGATTCAGGTTTATGATGGAAAAGAGTTTAAAGGCTCTGTAAACCAGCTGTTTTTAAACCATCATGTTACAGTTAAGAGAGGGATCCCAGGCAACCATCGATCACAAGCCCTATAGTAGAAAACTTTAATAAGAATCTAGCTGAACGCCTGTTTACCTATCAATATCACAGAGAAATTATGGATAGAGAACGCAACACAGAATGGGTTAGGAGATTGCCAGCAGTCTTACGTGCCATGAACAATGAAGAATTTAAAGCAACAGGCCTTAAACCAGTAAACGCAATCAAATTTTTAAAAAAAAGGCATTACTGAAGATGTGCAGGGGACTCAAAAACTCTTGCCGTTTGGACTAAAAGTAAGATACTTGTATGCTCCTGGAGAGGCAGAAGGTGATGTTAGAATTAGAGCCACAGACCCCATATGGCGCGTATATGTATATGAAGTTGAAAGAATTATGAAAACACCCCTCCCGTATATTATTTAAGAGAAACTCTTTCTGCTAGCGGTGCTACTACGTCTAAAAAGCCTGCCCCTAAAAGATCGTTTGTTCGCGAAGAGTTGCAAGTTGTCCCACCAAACACAGTGAGTTAAAAAAAATAGTATTTATTTTTCGCTAAACTTATAATTTATTTTTTTGTTAAACTTATTTTTTTTAACCTATTTTGGGTTTAACTGATCATTTGTTTGTTTTTCAATGTTCTGTTTAATTGCATCAGTGTCTACCTGTCGTGAAGTAAAAGTCTTTCTCCACTCCTTTTGAAGTTCAATTTTTTGCCGTCTATAATCCTCACCATCAGCCATAAGCTTCTGAAATTCTTCGTCTGTAATGTTTTCATCCTGTAATGATTTGCTTATTCTTAATCTCAATGAACAAAGTTTTGCTGATGCTAGGGCTACAACGGCAGTGTGCTTTTGTAATTTAGGAGTTAATTTTTTTTTAAACGGCACTTACAATCATAGACATGGCGCCTAACCCTAAACCAAGGCCCCCTAATGCTAAAGAGGCTGGCGCTCCAACCCCAGTAGCTAAAACAGCAACACTAGACCCAGCACTTACGCTAGCTACAGCTGATGAGCCAGTAATTACATAAGAAAGAGTATTTAAAGCTTTAGCATATTTCTTTCTGGTAGCCCTATACTTATCTATGTCGCTTTCTATTTCCTTTTGAAGTTCAGTTATTTGCTCTAACCTAAACTGTTGAACCTCCATTTTTAAAATAAGATTATTTTTAAATTAATCTTGTACATATCTTCTTATTAATTCTTCTGGCAGCACTTCACCAACAGAGTAAAACGCAATAAAATCAACAAACGTAATGAAAATAAAGTCGAGTACTGTTAGTTTGTCTTTGTCAACATTCACAGTAACCTTGTCTGATGTTAAGAAAGTGTTTATTTCATCCCCGTTTTTAGTAATAGCAATAACAAGCCTAAGAGGGCCATCCAAGTTTTCAGACGATAATTGTACTCATCTTGCTAACACATGTTCTGGCAAACTAGAATTAGACTCCCCAGGAGTAATTAATAAAACAAAAATCAAAGTAGCAGTGTTGGGCATTGTCGGTTTTGGGATAAATTCTAGGGTTACTGTGTCATCCCCCACTTCAGCTAAGGACTTTTTTCTGCTCAGCACATATTCACGCTGATATTTATCTATTGCAATCTGCTTTTTCTGTTGTGTTCCTGGGACAAGACTGGCAAGAAAGGGGCCCGCATTCAAAGCTTTTCTAAAATTGTGTTTTTTATCAAAGTATACATTGGGGCTTCACAAGTCAAATTTAAAATCCCAGTTAATTTCAGGACGCAAGGCCCAGTTATTGTCTTGTCTATAAAGCCTGTATTCATATTTGCCGTAATCAGTTGTTTCTAGATTTCTTATCTCTTCTAGGGTAGGATATTGCTGTCGTTTTTTGTCTTTAATTTCTGTTCGTTTGTAAATCCGTCATCTGTGTACTCAAATCCATAAACATTTCCTGGCACTCCTATTAGATCAAACTCAGTTGTGTCTGCTAGGTCTTTTAGCTTTACTGCAGTGCATTTAGGAGCTAGCTGTGCTTTTGATTCTGGCCCCCGAGACATTCTTTTTAATATTAATGTCACGGTCGCTAAGCCGGACGGCCCTACCACCCTTTCCCAACCTATTACACACTAGAGCAGACAATACAGCACAATAACACAGCTTTACAATCATGCGCACTTCTTTATTTCACACACACACTATGGCGCCACCACTCACGTCCATCCACGCCCATACACCATTATCTCCCTTCTTCCCTGACCCACACTACCCTGCTACGACCCTGAGACCCCTAACCTATGCTAAAGCACCAGTTGCGGTATATCACTGCGACCTAGGGACGCAGAGATAGCCCCCACACGTGGTGACTAACTACTAGGGACAAGGACAAACCCAAGGGACTCTAATATCTAAACTACTACCACCCACACCTCTCCCCAGGACCCACCCTTCTCCTTTGACCCGGACTACTACCGCACGGTCACTGCGTCCCAAGGGAGGCAACGACAAGTACCCTACACTGTGCTGGCCACTACGTCCCAAAAGGAGGCAGTAACCAACACCCTTAACTCTACTACCTAACACTACACACTTAACCCTACTGCCTAACACTATACCCTTTATACTACGCCCATGGGACAACCCATCCCGGCCCGGAGAGCTCCAGTCCTCGGCGCTGTACTTGGCCCCTCACGGCTGACACCTCCCCGAAAGACTGCACCTCAGCGCTGACCGTGGCCTCCCACAGTCCAACTCCCTGAAGACTCTACGCCCGGCGGCGACCGTGGCTCCTCAGTCTGACTCCTCTCCCACCTAGGCACAACCCCTAACGCACACCAGGCCCCTCTCGACGAGTCCGGGGCTCGAAGGACGCCTCTTCCTCTGAAGGCCCCCCCGCCGGACACTGAGGGTGAGGGAAGGTCTGGTGCGGTGCCCTCTCGACGAGTCCGGGGCTCAAAGGACGCCCGAACAGGGAAGAGCAACGGGTGGCTGGAGAACTCCCAGAGAGCCCCGGTAGCAGGAGAGAGCTGCCTCACAGACGGCAAGACGGCCTGGATGGTCTCCCTCCCCCCGGGAAAAGCGGCAGGCACGGGAAACCGCCGCTCACCTGCCGGCACGCAGCAGTAGACTGCGGTGATCTGGCCCCGGCCTCAGGACGGAACAGGATACCTGCTGACACAACTGGACAGACAGACGTTCAACCACACCAGTTCTGCAACTGGCTGAATGGCTGCCAACAGAGACGACACAGAACCCGGCACAGGCCAAGGGCACACCAGACCCGACGAGGACCTGGCACTGACTATGACTCGAAGTCACTCAGCTCAACTAACGGCGCTGCCGCCGCAACTACAAGCGCGTCCACTCCGACGAACACCAGGGACCGAAGTGAAGCTACCCCAACGCATTCCGCACTGGTCGGAATCAAGCGAACTCTACTCACAACACAAAACAACGATTGGTCAGAGCAGCGTATCCCTCCGCAGAGCTGACACGCCCGACCAACGGACTAGTTGTTGCTCGTGCAACAACACGACAATTTACCACAACAACTCACAAACTTGACAATACAACAACAGCCGATATCCTGCCCGCCCTTCGATAGTGTAGAACCCAAGTAACAAAAGGGTAACAATCGGGAATGAAACCAACCTCCCCGCTTCCATCCCTTCAACAAGTCAAGATTGGAACTCAAGAATATTGTGTATCTTATTTCCCAGCACCCTACCTAGCCTAACCTTCCACCTTAACCAAAACCCCAATCTTACACACGCACACTCGCACACACACATATACACATATGCACACGCGCACACGCTCTCTATTTCTGAACTACCATTACTCCAAACACATGAACGGCTGGTTTACTACTGCCGATCGGTGACACACCCCCCTGCCTAAGTTTTAACTCAGGTTAAAACCAACAAAAACTTCTCACTCGATCGGCGTTTACTCACACCCTACCTATAAACACTCCACCTCCACACCACTCACTCTGCTCTGCTGTTACTTTTGATGCACCCCATCATCATTCCACAACATCACTTTTAAATACATCATTAACTGCAAAATACATTATTCAACCTGGTCCAATTCTGCCTTCCACGACCTTAACGCAGGCACTTACAGGCAGCCGTTACATTACGGTCTATATATAGACTTCATAACTGAGGGTGCTCTGACCATGCACGACCGCTATGCAACACGTGCTACAAATACCACACCCCCGCAACACTTTGCAACGTCATTCTCTTCCAATGACAATAACATGCATATCTTCGACAATGTCAACTTCTCATGACATAGGTAAATAGAACTTACAGGTTCTCTCTCTCACTCTCTCTCTCTCTCTCTCCTCTCTCTACGGCAAGCGACTTAAGAAGTCTGCCGCCACATTGTCCTTTCCAGACACTGCCTGCACCGTAAACTGGAATGGCTGCAGCTGCAGTGCCCACCTTGTGATCCTCCCCTAACAGACTTCATCCTTTCTAAGTACTGAAGTGGGGAATGATCCGTCTGGACAATAAAGGGGGTCCCATACAAATACACTTGGAACTTTTGTATTCCCCACACTACTGCCAGACACCCTTCTCAACAATGGGTAGTTCTGCTCTGCAGGGCTTAACTTCCTGCTGGCACATGCTACAGGGCGCATCTCTTCAGGTACTGCTGACACAGCATAGCTCCACTCCCACTTCTGATGCGTCAGTCTGGAGCACAAATGTCAACCCAGGCACCGGCAAATTACAGACAGGAGGTTGACAGAAATGCTGCTTCAAGGCTTGGAACGCACGTTCGCACTCATCGTTCCATTTCACCTGCCTGGCGGTTCCCTTAGTGAGATCAGTAAGGGGTTTGGCAATGTCAGCAAACCGGGCACAAATTTCCTGTAGTACCCCACTAGTCCCAGGAATCCCCGCACTTGCCGTTTGGTCTCAGCCTAGGCGCATCCATAATTGCGGGTCATTTTACCTGCTCAGGCCATATTTTCCCCTGCACCTATCCTGTGCCCTAAGTAGGTAATTTCCTTTCCTCCCAGCTCACACTTTGAAGGTCGGGCTGACAAGGAACATTCCCCGAGTCTCTGGAAACACACGCCTGAGAACTTCTATATGGCTGTCCTGATCAATTGTGGCCACCAGGATGTCATCAATGAAGTTATCGACATCTGGCTTTCAAGTGGCTGCAACAGTTTTCTCATCATGCGCGTGAATACTGCCCCTGAAGTACACAGTCCAAATGGCATCACTTTCCACTGGAATTGTCCTTCTGGTGTAGCAAAAGCAGTCTTCGCGCGGCCCTCTCTGCTCATCGGGATTTGCCAATACCCTTTAGGCGAGATCGATCTTGCTGAACACCTTCTTCTCTCCAAGCTTGGCAAACAGGTATTCAATGTTCGGCATGGGTTCAGCATCAAAACTGCACCGATGCGATTCAACCTCCTGAAGTCGACGCAAAACCTGATCTTCCCATCTTTCTTCTTGACCAGTACGATAGGCGAGCAGTATGGCGATGTCGACGGCTCGATCGCACCCATCCTGATCATGGCCTTGACCTCCTCCCTAACCGTCTCTCGTTGCGCAAAAGGCACTGGGTATGGCTTCGACCTGATAGGGATGTCTGACGATAACTTGATGCTGCACGTTTCTAGGTTTGTGCATGAGGGCACATCATCAGTACCTTCTTGAATTCGGCCACTAACTCGTGCAATTTCCGACTAAAGTGCTGGTCTTCAGTGAGTATTACCACATCTTTAGGGCCCTCTGTGGCCTCCAAGGGAATGGTAGGAATGTCCTTGCTCAACAAGGAGTTACTGTTTCCTCTATCAGGCTCCTCCGGCACAACAATCGCAGCTACCGAGGCTGTTGGATCTGCAGCGCGCTCGACGAACGACTTCAGTAGGTTTGCGTGGAAAATCTTCGTCTTCCCCCTACTTCTATGCGGTAATCAGCTTCACCCACTCTCTCCAGTACGGTATATGGACCTCTCCATGCCAGTTCAATTTGTTCTGCTTGGTCGGTCGAAGTACTAGCACTCTGGACCCCACAGTTATCTTCCTGGGTTTTCGCCCTCAAGTCAAATGTCGCTTGTACCTATCCGCTGCCCTTGCCAAATTCTCCCTTGCCATCTCGCACGACTCAGCTATTTTGTTCCTCAAGTTGACGACGTATTCTGCCGCTGTACGGAGCTCTTGCCTTTTCCGGTTGTAGCCACAGATCTCTCAATATCTGCATCGGCCCGCGCACCTGGCGTCCATATAGCAGCTCAAAAGGCGAGAAACCGGTACTCTCTTGAGGGACCTCACGGTAAGCAAACAGCAGTGCTGGTATCCACCGATCCCAATCCTCTGGTTTCTCCTGACACAGTCTGCGCAGCATCCGCTTCAGAGTACCGTTGAAACGTTCTACCAATCCATTGCACTGCGCATGGTATGGCGTGGTAGTCAGACCTCGAATGGCTAATAGTCGGTAGACCTCCTGCATGATCTGGCCAGTAAACTGGGTTCCTCTATCAGTCAGAACCGACCCAGGGACTCCTGTTCGTGTCCACATATTGAAAGCTGCCTCTGCCACCGACTCGCTCGTGATCTGGCGAAGAGGGACTGCCTCAGGATACCTTGTCGTAAAGTCGACCATCACCAACACGTATCTGTACCCATTCTGGGATGCTGGAACGATGAGACCAATGATATCTATCCCAACCCGCTCGAACGGCTCGCGCATCATGGCATCTTCACGAGGGGTACTCTCGAGACTCTTCCCTTATCAACCGTACGCTGACACTGGAAACATGACTGGCAGTACCGACGAATGTCCACATGCATGCCTGGCCAATAAAAATGGCGACCAACTCGCTCCTTGGTTCGGGTGGTACCTAAGTGTCCAGACATGGGTACGTCGTGGGCTAGCTTCATCACCGTGGCCCGTAGTTCAGCTGGGACGCAGATTTGACTCGCTACGTCCCTTGGGACCCTCAAACCGCCTGACCAGTACACCAGATTTCCGAGCGTACTCGACTCGTCCAAACTTGGTATGGAAGTGCGTCCCTGCTTCACACGCACTTCGAGCCTTCCTCAAGGTTTCGTCCTGGTCCTGCATCTGAATTAACTGCTGGGTAGAGGTGTTTCAGAATACACTCCTCGACGGGCAGTGGTACTGGTTCTTGCTGCTCCCTGGCTCTCTGCGCACGTGTCTGCACATGCCCCTACCAATGCCGGTCTGCGTATACAGGCACCCGTATCCAACCGGAATTTCCTTCTCTCTTTGCGAAGTTTCCGATCAGGACTTCTGCACAGGGCTATTCATAACCAAAACCTCCAACTTCCCTTCGATGAATGGCGACTTCAACTCTATTACCGCCACGGTAACACAGACCTACATCTGGATTCAGCCAACACTACTGGAAACTGTCTCTCCTGTGTACGTGTCTGCTGGTCCAACCATTGGCCACTACGGTGTAACCGCACCAGTGTCTCGTAATCCATTTGCCGGAGCTCCGTTGGACCTCTACAATGCACGCAGTATCGTACCGCTGCTCAGCGCATGGGCGACACAACGTAGGGACTACTCGGCTTGGGCTGGTCGCAACAATGAAACAGCTCCCACGGAATGGGGCTCGGGGCATTTCCTAGCGATGTGGCCCGGCTTCCTGCAGTTGAAACAGACTATGGTCGATCTAGGCCCTTCTGATCTCCTGTTCTGCTGCTGTAGTGCACCATCACTGTGTTGGGACCTCTCCGTAGGCTGGCTCCCTGCTGTTTCACGCCTATTACCCAGGTTTGGGCTGGTTAACTGTTCGGTCTTGCTTCACCTTCCTCCCCAATCTTTTGGCCTCTGCTAAAACAGTAGCTTCCGTTGCCATTTGTTCAACATTTTTCGGGCATGTCTTCCGGACCTCAATCGTGAACTCTGGGGACAGCAGCTGGTAAAACTGTTCTTGGAAAAGCAGATCCTTAACATCCTCTGCCACACTCTCGTCCTTGCCCGCTGCCGCACACCAGAGGGAAAACCACCGCTTCATCCTTCCAGCACTTGGGCGAAAGTCTCAGCAGCGTCCTTCTTGATGCTTCTAAACTTTTCCCGGTATGCCTCAGCATCTAGCCTGAAGTGGCTGAACAGGGCGTTCTTTATCTGATCATAGTCGCCTAACTCCTCCACACTTAACCGCATCACTGCTTCTCTAGCCTTTCCTCTCAGCAGAGACATCAGACGGGTGGGCCATGAGGTCTCGCTCCACTTGCACATCTGGGCTACACGCTCAAATTGGGCGATGAAAGCGTCCACGTCGTCGTTCTCTCCTAACGCTCAAGGTGGACACGCTTCGTTTCCTTCACCTCAATCAAGCGTTTTTTATGCGCTGCTTCATCTGAGGCCTGTCTCTCTTGTATGTTTAGCTCACGCTCTCTTGCCTCTAACTCAGCTTCATCTTTCCGTCTCTTGAGATCTAACTCGGCCTGCTTTAACTCCATCTTCCTCTGCCTATCAGCTTTCTCCTCTTCAATCCTCCTCTGCCTATCAGCTTTCTCCTCTTCAATCTTCCTCTGCCTATCAGCTTTCTCCTCTTCAATCTTCCTCTGCTTCATCTCTAACTCCCTCTGCCTAGCAGCTTTCTCTTCTTCATCCTTCATCTTCTGCCTCTCTAACTCCCTCGCCTAGCAGCTTTCTCTCTTCATCCTTCATCTTCTGCCTCACTTTCTCCTCCATCCGGAGCTCCAACTCTGCTTCTCTCGCTATCTTCTCATCCTCATTACGGACCGAGTCTGTGACAAACTTGGCGAGATCTCCCCCAGTTAAACCCATCGCCGCTCCCACCTTGACAAACTTTGCATAAGCCCCCGTCCCCTCTCTTGATCCACCCCCGCATCCTGGTCACTAACCTTAGGTTTGGTATCTGCCGTAGGGGCCTTTGGATCCATGACACTATCGGGTCGTACTGCGGATGGGCTCGGGTGTGTTTAGACATAGGTTACCCCTACCACACAGAGCTAGCAACAAACAGTATGCGATCTGAGCGCAACTGGAGGTTCCCGACTACGCACTAGCCCCTGAAGCAACTCCGCACAAGTACACAATACTCTCAATGAGTCCACTCACAAGCATAACTCCACCCACACTTGTGTACCACACACATTACGCACATGGACTCTAATCCATACAATATTACCAATGCACTGTCTGGCCACTGCCTGAATCACGTGACACCGTATGCCCACCGTCCACTGTACATGCGCACCAGTTACCCTCAGTCACAGGCCTCACTGTCTCTGGTAGGCCGCACCCACGCGATCACAGTGCACTTGCACCCCTCAAGTCCAGGTGCACTCACAGTATACCCTATGCCACAACACTGTGCACCCTCGAGCTTCCCACACACACAGTCACCTGGGCTTACACTGCTCTTAACCCCCACAGGATATCCGAGCACACAGCGTGCACAGTCACGGGCTGGGTACCCACTCTACCTACTCACTGGGGTATACTGGATGCAAGGGACACAAGGGACACCTGGTACTCTCCGGCACCTCACCTACACTTTACTGCGTAGTCACTCACACTTCCAACAACCACTCTATATTTATTGATCACTCATACCTCACTCACACGGTAGCGCCAACCCATTCACACCAACACAAGTGCCCTGCCCAATGCCACTAGAACATGCCTGAAGTGAACAGGGACACTACGTACCACCTCCCAGGTACTGGTACGCTCCCACCAACCACCCACTCACACGACGTACACACCGGACACAACACCCCCCTACCTCCCTTCTAGCTACCTATCACCTACCCAGAAACCACCTAAGTACCCCGCATCTCCACCAAATGTCACGGTCGCTAAGCCGGACGGCCCTACCACCCTTTCCCACACCTATTACACACTAGAGCAGACAATACAGCACAATAACACAGCTTTACAATCATGCGCACTTCTTTATTTCACAACACACACTATGGCGCCACCACTCACGTCCATCCACGCCCATACACCATTATCTCCCTTCTTCCTGACCCACACTCTACCTGCTACGACCCTGAGACCCCTAACCTATGCTAAGCACCAGTTGCGGTATATCACTGCGACCTAGGGACGCAGAGATAGCCCGCACACGTGGTGACTAACTACTAGGGACAAGGACAAACCCAAGGGACTCTAATATCTAAACTACTACCACCCACACCTCTCCCCAGGACCCACCCTTCTCCTTTGACCCGGGACTACTACCGCACTGGTCACTGCGTCCCCAAGGGAGGCAACGACAAGTACCTACACTGTGCTGGGCCACTACTCGCCAAAAGGAGGCAGTAACCAACACCCTTAACTCTACTACCTAACACTACACACTTAACCCTACTGCCTAACACTATACCCTTTATACTACGCCCATGGGACAACCCATCCCGGCCCGGAGAGCTCCAGTCCTCGGCGCTGTACTTGGCCCCTCACGGCTGACACCTCCCCGAAAGACTGCACCTCAGCGGACCGTGGCCTCCCACAGTCCAACTCCCTGAAGACTCTACGCCCGGCGGCGACCGTGGCTCCTCAGTCTGACTCCTCTCCCACGCTAGGCACAACCCCTAACGCACACCAGGCGCCCTCTCGACGAGTCCGGGGGCTCGAAGGACGCCTCTTCCTCTAAGGCCCCCCCGCCGACACTGAGGTGAGGGAAGGTCTGGTGCGGTGCCCCTCGACGAGTCCGGGGCTCAAAAGGACGCCCGAACAGGGAAGAGCAAACGGGTGGCTGGAGAACTCCCAGAGAGCCCCGGTAGCAGGAGGAGAGCTGCCTCACAGACGGCAGACGGCCTGGATGGTCTCCCTCCCCGGGAAAAGCGGCAGGCACGGAAACCGCCGCTCACCTGCCGGCACGCAGCAGTAGACTGCGGTGATCTGGCCCCGGCCTCAGGACGGAAACAGGAATACCTGCTGACACAACTGGACAGACAGACGTTCAACCACACCAGTTCTGCAACTGGCTGAAGTGGCTGCCAACAGAGACGAACAGAACCCGGCACAGGCCAAGGGCACACCAGACCCGACGAGGACCTGGCACTGACTATGACTCGAAGTCACTCAGCTCAACTAACGGCGCTGCCGCCGCAAACTACAAGGCGCATCCACTCCGACGAACACCAGGGACCGAAGTGAAGCTACCCCAACGCATTCCGCACTGGTCGGAATCAGCGAACTCTACTCACACACAAAACAACGATTGGTCAGAGCAGCGTATCCCTCCGCAGAGCTAAGACACGCCCGACCAACGGACTAGTTGTTGCTCGTGCAACAACACGACAATTTACCACAACAACTCACAAACTTGACAATACAACAACAGCCGATATCCTGCCCCGCCTTCGATAGTGTAGAACCCAAGTAACAAAAGGGTAACAATCGGGAATGAAACAACCTCCCGCTTCCATCCCTTCAACAAGTCAAGATTGGAACTCAAGAATATTGTGTATCTTATTTCCCCAGCACCCTACCTAGCCTAACCTTCCACCTTAACCAAAACCCCAATCTTACACACGCACACTCGCACACACACTATACACATATGCACACGCGCACACGCTCTCTATTTCTGAACTACCATTACTCCAAACACATGAACGGCTGGTTTACTACTGCCGATCGGTGACAATTAAAATTATAATAAACAAACTTATTGAACTGGGGGGGGGGGGGGGGGGTCAGTCCGTAAGCATAGCTTAGCGTTGCTTAGATTTTTCTAACTGCTCTTTTATTTTTTTAGCTCATCTTTGTCCCTTATTATATAATTTTCACTTAAACATTCTTCAAACTATCTTTGTCCTTAGTGTAAAACAATACAACCGATTTTTAACTGCGATCTAAAGTCTTTTAAGACAGCATTGTATTTTTGAGTTAAGAGCCACACAGAAACTAAGGCGTGGCGCCCACTAAAGGCTAGCTTTGACAGAGCTTTTCTTTCTTTAACATTGTCTCGTTCAGCTGAACAGTCATCAATAATAAACAGTGTTTCAGTTCCCTCAAATAGTCTATAGTAATGTTCTAAACAGTCGCTCAGTTTGTCGCTAGGATCAAGTGAAAATATATTCTCGTCTGTCCAAATAAACTTCCTTTCTTGTAAGACTTGTTGTGCTTAATGGTTGTGCAGAATATAACAATGTACTCGCAATGAAACCTGTAAATTGTTTGTAACAAATCAAGTACGAAGACAGTTTTCCACACTCCAGTAATCCGCAGACAAGAGAACAGTGTGGATCTTTTGGCAGAAACTTCAAACTATCCATCTGTTTTTTATTAGAATATTTCTTCTACATTTTAATAAGCCACGTCTTTTAACCTGTTTTCTTCAATGTTTAACTGGGCATCACA
Source organism: Conus ventricosus (assembly GCA_018398815.1). Lineage (NCBI taxonomy): Eukaryota > Metazoa > Mollusca > Gastropoda > Neogastropoda > Conidae > Conus > Conus ventricosus. Next base: position 19,361,221 of record CM031611.1, on the reverse strand, counting down.
AACCGTAAAAACATGCATTTTATTGGGCGTTTCCGTCTGCTTTCTTGTGAATATTTATTTTTATACCATCTTGCGATCCCCTTTCTCCACTTCCAAACAATCTGTTGTCAAATGTAGATCTAAAATCCAACCACAGCCCATATTTAGTTATTAAGTAGTCTTCAAGTCTTGCATCATAAAGGCGAAGTTTTTTTTACATACTCGATCAACTTCAGGATCTCTTTGCCTACCTCCAGCGAACAACTTTCTTCTTTCATCGAAGTGTTGGTGATGTAAAGTCCACGACCTGAATACAACTGATCAGGCTTGCCATTTATTGCACGGTCAACCTTCTCAATTTTTGGATTATAAAACGCTTCTGATTCTCTATGAAAAGGAGTTGTTTCTTCAGTAAACAAGAACAAAATTCCCTTTTAAAGACTTCAAAGACTGATTTAGATATATTTTTCCAAAGAGTGTCTCGCTTGTTTCTATTTTCTGTAATGGAGTTGTTAACCCTTTCATAATAAAATAACCGTTTTACTTTTAATACCGGGTTAAGATTGTCTGGCCAGTTCAGGGTTAGTAACAACATTAAACTAAAGAGAGATGTCACAAAACTGTGTTTTTTAGCTTCAGGGTCTTCAGACAAAACGACAGAATTCGCTAGGATTTAAATGTCAGTTCTAAGTAAGTTTTTCTTTTGGGTGCACCTTGGTAATATGGCATATGCGTCTTTAACAGCTAAAAATCTAGAGGGATGCAGAATCTGTTGCCAAATGCTTCTGCTACTGCCTCATCTTTAACATCACCCCTTTGCATCCTCCACTTTAAGCCTGTGCTAGGGGCCGTTTGAGCCTTGTATTCCCTGATAAACTTTCTCTTTTTTTTTTTTAGGCAGCCATAAATCGGGAATAGAGGGCAAAAATGTCTGCCTCACTTAGTACAAAGACTTCTCTGCCCTCAGTTTGATTGCCATATGTTTACGATGGCCCTGCCCAAATTGCAACAACAGTAGCATTGGGATCTGTCGATGTAATATCTATTTAAATGATAGTTTAGCAGTGCCTGGCATTATACATCGCCAGCGCCAAGATCAGGGAACTTGACTATTAAAGTTTGTTCGGCTGAACTGTGATGGGTATTTACACTAATTACAGTCTGCCGTTATACCTTTTACGCCTTTACGGTTCCTTCTCTCTTCTAGATGGGTCGAGATCACAACCGTATGAGTTCTTTTTTTGTAAAACAAAAAAGAATATAAATAAAAATATGGATGAAGATTTGACGCATTTAATCCTATTGAAGAAGAAGAAGATGAAACAGAACTGGGCCCTTCATTCCCAAGAAGAGCTTAAAGGAGCGGGTTCTTTACTCCCTAGAAACGTCAAGAACTATTGCGAGAAAGAATGCAATCATTCTATAGAAGCATAGGACGAGAGCTAAGGAGTGCTTGATTCCTAACGATTTTGAGGAAAAATGGTGGGCATTTGTATATAAGAACTGGCGCAGGGGGCCCGTGTAAAAGCTATTTCAACGCAAAAAACTAAGCACAATTAGGTGAAAACTCCCTATTGCTAAGGCAGAACAATTAAACCTTTTAGAGCTTAGACCCAAACCCGTTAGTTTTTTTACAAAACTTGGGCAGAGTTGCCAACACATCTAAAATACAACATACCTCTTAAAGATTTAACTCAAGAAGCAGATGAACAAAATAGCAGAATATTAAAAACGAGTTTAAGTGAGGGACACAGTTAAAAACAATTGGTGATTCTCCATTGCCTTTTGCATGAAATCCTGGGGCTAATGAGGCTCTCGGACAATAAGGGGTGAACTAACAAACAATTTAGCAAAACTTGGCGAGCTAGATAGAGAGACAAAAGAAGACAAAAATAAACTCGCTGATGCAGATGAAAACAATTTAGGGCGAGAAGAAAAGGTTAGAATACAGCAGAAAATACAGGTTTTAAAATGATAGAAAGGGCAGCTAGGTTAGAAAATGCGTCTACTAACAGAACGCGCTAGCATCACAAACAAGCAGAATTAAAGAAATTTTATAAACAAAATACTTTATGAAACACTACGTTTGCAGAAGAATAAGGACTCTGTTCAGAGAACAGGGGTTAAAAGAGTAGCATTTTAAAACAGCTGTTGGGTTTGCTATCTTACACTCGTTTTTGCTTTAACCGGCAGCGCGCCAACAGGGCCCATAGCGCCCCAACACCTCAGCCTGGTAAAAGTTGGTTAGAAAAACAATTGACCACCTAGCAAACTTATTAAAGAAGTTAGCAGCCAAAGCGCTTGATGCTCTGCCTGGCAAAATAGGCAGTGTTGTTAGTTGGGTTTTGTCTACTATAGGAAAAGTTGTGGTTATATGGCTGACCATCTATGGAGGGTTAGGAGTGCTAGCTGCTGGATTAATTTATAGTGAAATAAAGTATGGCTAATCCAGTAAAAGTTAAAAATACAACAAGGGCTGTTTTTTTCGTAGTATGACTGTCGTGCGAGGCAGTGAACAGATGGCGTGCTTTCTGGTTGTGGGCTGCTTTCTGGCTGTGGGGCGCTTATAACGGATCGCTTTTTCAGGGCTAGGTACTTTTTTTTAAATGGATTGGTGCAGGCCTTGTGTTTTTAAAACCTTGATTGTGCCCTAAGTTTTGATCGTCTCCGCTATGAGGATTTCATTGTTATACTTCCCGTATCATGCCCAAACTGTAGTCTAAGGTCAGAGGGTAGCATGTATAATCCATGGCCTACAAAAAGTCAACCTTTGACCTTGCATGTGCAAGAACGTCTTGATACCTTTGTATGCTGGAGGTAAATCAACAGAGAGTTAATAGCATCTTTTTAAATTGGCTTGAATTTGTTTTCTGACGTCAAAGCCTGTAGATTGATCAACTATGCTAGCTTGGTTTTGTGCTTGTGCTCCTAATTGACACCAAACGTATGCCCGTATGGAGTCATTGAGTCTTTTTACTCCTGGCATTGTTAGGGCCTTCACTTTCATCTAAGATAAATGTTGTCCAAGCATAAGGATGTTTTTGTTCTATGGATCCCAATCGGACTCGTTTTGTCTGGTTGAAAAGAAGTGTGGCCAGGCCAGTAGTCATAATTATATTCTCTACGTTCGCCCCAAGTCAATGTGCCCATCCCATGATTACGGTCTAACTTTTGTTTAAAAGTCATTGAGGGTTTAATGTTAAATTCATTGCAGATTCTTTCATATGCATTAGTGTCCATTAGGGTTTTAAATGGATTTTTAAAAGCGTTGTCGTTTTGGGAGGGGCACTTGTAGTTCAGCTAGTATTCGTCTGTACTGGTAAAAACATGAAAGTTATATACTGACTTTACTAAAAGATTGGGGTGGTTAAATGGTTTGCATATGAAACACCGCAGCCAGTAGTTGCCAGTAAATGGCCCAAAAATTAACTGATTCTGGGAAAAAAGCCATAGGGTAGGTTGACCATGCTGAGGCACTCTGTCACTCTTTTTTGGCGGATTTAAATATTTAGTTAGTGGGTTTACAAGTCTGACCCTTGGAAGCTGTATGTTCTTTTACTGCAATGGTTAATTGCTGAAGTCCCAAAAATTTGGGGTATAAAACCTCCTACATCGTAAAGTAGCCTTTCGTTATATTTAAAAGGTTCCATTTTTAAATAGTTTTTAAAATAGTTATAAAAGATGGGACATTATATAAAACCAAGCAACACGAGCGGGGTGTTCTTAACGTATCCAATTGTCCCAAATTTGGGGCGGAAGTTGTAGGATTGCCCTTAAAGAAATTGGCTTTTAAAATTATGTGGGTTAACATATTGAAGGAGCTCAAAATAACTGGATCCAATATTAAATAAAGAGGTGTGCAATCAATAAAATCATTTTAAAAATACCTGATGGTTACTACAACTTTTGCTTTTTAAAAGAAGTACTTAGCGAATTTGGCATATTGTTAAAAATTAACGAAGCAAACCTCAGAATTACTATACATTTCCCCTAGAAGAAAAAAGAGAGTACACTTTTCCTAAGGCCTTGCTAAAATCTTAGGCTTTCACAGTAGTGACAGGCTTATAGATTTAGCCAAGAGAAGATGCCTATCAATTTTGAGGATAAACCTTCTGATTTTCTCGTGAACCCAATGTTGTATGTCCATTTCAACAGTTAAAAACATATGCTAATTTGTTTGATGGCTATGTCTACAGTTCTAAAGGTTTTGCCATCAAATTTTAAAGGGAGGGTTTTGCGATTATCAGTTATATAGGTTTGGCGGAAACAGTCAATTTAAGAATTATTGGGGGCCTATAATTCATTAGGGTGTAAAAATAACTAACCCAAAATGGAGAGCCAGTTGTTTGTTTGATTTATTAATAGTGCTTGAAGTAGAAGAGCGTACTGTAAACCATTAGATTTTATGTCCCTGGAGAGAATGTAAATATGTTTGTTCACGATCACCAAATCTTATCTTGCACCCTAAGCCCATTTTAAAGTACCGATTACGTCAATTTTTTGGAGGTTTTGCGTGGGTTAAATTTTTTTTAGAAAAAAAAGGTGTTAATTTTTACCAAAATCAACATGAGAAGGACGTGATTTGTATGTGAAAAGGGGGGGTTTTTTTGTGTTAAATTAAGATGGGTGGTCTTTAACAAACATATTTACATTCTCTCAACCACTCTACATCCGTAATATTACCAACCTTTCTACTTTCGTTGAAAAATGCTTTATATTTTTTCCAAAACTGTCTGGAGGGCGTTTACATTCTGTTCAAGTTCTGCTCTACATTTCGTTTGTATGTTTCTCCTTTTCCTCCAAAACTTTTTATTTTGACCTTCTCTTCTCAAAGTATTCGTGTCCTCCTCTGTGGGGTTTTCTTTTTTGTAAACTTTTGAAATCGCGTAGTGCTTTTCTGGTATTCTTTCGACTTTCATAGCACTCCGAGTCAAACCATACATTACCTTTGATGGTTCTACGACCCCCCTGCTTTACAGACATGCAAGAGGCGGCAGATTTTAGGGTGGCAGAAAACAAATCGAGTGCACTGTCTATTTCAACTTCAATTAACTGTTTCGCTTGCTCAAGCGAGGTTTTGTTTTCTGGAAAATTAATTTGATCTAGAAAGTCTTCTCGCCTATCTTCAGACCAAACTAGTTTGAAAATAGACGAGTCGTTAACTTCAACATCATGCGTTTGCTGGTTACACATCACAACGCATTCGACAGGCATGTGCTTTGAGTGAATTTTTTCATGAACAAAAAGTCTTTGGGTAGAGAGCACAAAGAAGTAGAGAAAATAAAATAATCAATAACACTGTTTCCAGAGGGAGCAAAATAAGTGAAACAACCATCTGTGTCCCCTAAACAAACACCATTCAGAATATACAGATCAAAACCGGTACATAAACTAAGTAGTTTTTGACCATAATCATTAATGACAGTGTCCTGCGAAGAACGAGAAGGGGGAGTCTGATCATCAGTGTCAGAGCCAATACACTGGTCATGGTGAGCGGGATCAGACATCACATCGTCTACAGTCAGCTGTGCAGGAAAGATATCAGAGGTTCTAGCATTAAAGTCCCCACACAGGATAAATTCAGCGTCTTCTTGGTTTTCAATAATATCGAGCATGCATTGTTCAAGAACAGAGACCCCATTGTCCACGTCACTTAAGTCATAAAACGGACTAATTAACTGGATTCAAGTAAATACTAATAAGGAAACATCAGACTCAGTTCCGAACAGCGCTTATCAACTTGGAGTTTCA
>CM031611.1:19332960-19344933 GCA_018398815.1 Conus ventricosus | reverse complement strand
TACTTTGAATTTGTTTCAATCATGTTTAAAGCATTTCCCTTTTCAGTGTACAGTACAAGGGACAAATAATTAGATTTAGTTTTTTTTTTTCTCCAGCATAAAGGATGAGCGTTTCTTCAAAAGTCTCAAAAAGATTTACGGGGCGCAAAATAGTAGTCTATGATATAGTCTATATAGTGTTTTTACCCTACTTCATTGATCAGATGCTTGGCCTTCAATATCATCAAAATATAGACCATTGGGTATGCTTAATACACTGCACACGATTAATACATGTTAGCCTTTTGTGTTTAGTGTCTTATGCGAACATTATCAATTTTTCATCCGTAGAATATTTTCAATGTGCACATGCAATTCATTCTCAGTAATAATTCCGGTAATGGTAACTGATATACGGGCATTTTAATTTCCACAGAAGTATACATGAGGATAACTATACTCGTCTGACATATCGATTCCATTACCAAATTAAAATCGGAAATGAAATGAGGTAGGGAACAGTAAACGATAAACAGTATATATATATAGTAAACAAGTGGGGTATGTTTTGCTCCCATAAGGAAACCTAACACAGAGTAACTCTTATTCAAGACTGGCACAGCCTTTTAAACTTGAATAAAGTCAAACAAATACATAGACGAACAATCTAATAGTGGGGGAAAACAAGCGCAGGCCAACAACTGAACTGTCTGGCAAAGATTTGGACTTGAGGGGAGGGGAGAGGGGAGTTTGAAGATGGAGAAACTGGGAAAATGAAATTAAAAAAAAATAATATAATATATATATTATATATATTATATATTATTATATATATATTATATATATATATATATATATATATATTTTATGTTACAGATATGAAGACTCTTCACTAGCTGCATAAGGGAACCATCACAATCCCTTTTGAAGGCAGATATATTTGTATTGCCTGCTCCGAAGGCCTCGGAGCAGGCAATACAAATATATCTGCCTTCAAAAGGGATTGCGATGGTTCCCTTATGCAGCTAGTGAAGAGTTTTTTTTTTTAATTTCATTTTCCCAGTTTCTCCATATTCAAACTCCCCTCTCCCCTCCCCTCAAGTCCAAATCTTTGCCAGACAGTTCAGTTGTTGGCCTGCGCTTGTTGTTCCCCCACTATTAGATTGTTCATCTATGTATTTGTCTGACTTTATTCAAGTTTAAAAGGCTGTGCCAGTCTTGAATAAGAGTTGCTTTGTGTTAGGTTTCCTTATGGGAGCAAAACATACCCCACTCGTTTACTGATTACCAAATTAATTAATTCGGTACTATGGTGCATGGTTTGTCCAATATAAGCGCAATCATGCAACACATCTTTAGAAAACAAACAACAAAATCTTCGTTTAACATGAAAAACAGACAGTTTGTCTCGTTGTATTCTATCTACTGCACGTAAATTGCCAGAGATTATCCACGAAAACGGGATATCCTCTCCTCCTCCCCTCACCCCCTCCCACAACCACCCCACCACCCCTCCCCTACTGTGCAAGTGTAACCACAGAATTAACAAAGAATGTACGATCATTAAATAGATTTAGATCAAATCCCAGCATAAGTTTTCAACCATACAAACAAAATTGAATGAGGAACAAACTGTGCAAGATCAACATAATCGAGCTTTGGCAACAAACCACTAACATTCCAATGAAAAGTGAAAATGTATTAATAACTGTATCAACCCTTTCATCTCGACAGACGAGATCATTTTTCAACCTGCGAGTCTACCTGTAATCTCCTCTCCTATTTCACTGAACTCCCCTCTTCCACCACCTTGTTATATTCTCTATTCTTCTTTATTGTGATTTCACTTCTCATGTACACCATTCTTGTCATATAGTTCACCTTGTTTTCATCTCTGCTTCTCTCATACAGTTCACTTCATTGTCACCCTCCCCCTCCCCACTTCCACAGCTCACGACTGTGTTGATCAACTCTAGTCACATTGTCCACCCGACTTTGCGCATTTCCTCCCCAGGTCCACACCTGTAACTGGGTGGGTCATCATTAGTCACTTATCTACCCCATTGTTCCACTCTCTCTCCATACTGCTACATTGCTGCTCACATCTCACAACATTACACTTGCAATGCATTACATCAACAATCGAATCCGATAATAACAGCATTTTTTGTCAAGTAGAATTAAAAACATGTTTATACATTTTACGTGGTGAATAGTTGCATTAATAAAGACTGTATCATCTACTTACTTTCATCATGTATATGCGAGATAGTTTACAACCTTCGTTGTTACGATCTGCATGTGAATAACATATGTTGCACACATGGGAGACGCATTCTGCCGTATTTGTTCAACATCTTATCACACACTTGTTAACATCATCTGCATGTAAATTTGAAATGTACAAGTTTTCGCTATGCGCTTATGGTTTCTTCTTATCCTAGTTCCTCTTGTTGTTGTTGTTGTTGTTGTTCTTCTTCTTCTTCTTCTTCTTCTTCTTCTTGTTCTTCTTCTTCTGCGTACGCAGACTGATACTCCTGCAAACACTTCCTTTACAGACAGGCAAGGATTAATCCCATCTACCCAACAAAGGGAGTGGAGTTTTGTATGAATGACCGTTTTTTTTATCCCGCCATGAAGGCAGCCATACTGATCGTTTAATTTTTGTTCCTTTTATGCTGCCAGAACGAGGCCAATTAATGTCACTGGGCTGACCGGACCTGTCAATTTTGTCTCTGTAATGAACGTCGGTGGAGTCACACTAAATGTCCCATGGATTTCCCAAATGTGATCTAAACTTGTCGATGACACGTTTTGTTATACAAACTTTGTCTATTTGTTTTTCGGTGTGCTGGGTAAGAATAGAAAGATTTGTTGTGAATATGAGGCCTGATTTGACTCTAATATGCATAAACAACGTAATATTTTCGAGTATCAATGTAAAATTGATTGCAATCTCCCTAGTTCGCACAAAACTCGCAACAGGTTTTCGATTAACTCATTGCATTTGCCTGCAGGATTTTACATGAATTGTTCAGTGTGGAAATTTTGCTTGCAAAAAGAGGTTTAGTACCAATACCACATTTTGTCATCTGTACGTGTCTCATCAAATACATTGGTAAACCGACAGAAACTATAACTCTTACCATAGAAGACAAGAGACTTCGAACTCGAGAGTTGCGACAGTCGTCACAGACTTCTGTAAAATTACCGATTGTTTCTGAAGTTGACATAAATCTCTTTATGTTCATTCACCGTTCCTTTTTTTCACGGTAGTTAAGGAACATCAGTGTAAAGAATTTATTTTTGTTTTTTTCATTATTCCAAATGTCTTTTCTTTAATTTATGCTAAAGTTTCTGTTGTAATGTAATGTAATGTAAAATGATATTTATAGAGCGCTTTACCTCGCAAGAGCCCAAAGCGCATATTACAGAAAAACATGATAAAAATTATAATTCTAATTCAAAGCGCGCGCATACACACACACACACACACACACACACACACACACACACACACACACACACACACACACACACACACACACACACACACACACACAAACACACAGACACACACACACACACACACACACACACACACACACACACACACACACACACACACACACACACACACACCGCCGGGGGGGGGGGGGGGGGGACAAACAAAAAACTCTCATACGCAGACAGACACAGGAGCGCGTTCAACACCAGCAAACACGCGCACAGTGGTAACTGGATATCGTTAATCAGTCCGAGGGAAAAGATGTGTCTTTAGGGAGGTTTTGAAAGTCGTGAAGTTGATATGACCACTAGACCCCTGTGTATAAAAGATGCGAAATTTCTACTTGTAAATAGGAAATATTTGGGTAATGTGTTATATTCAGCAATGTCACTTAAGAGTATCTTTAACAATGATATGTTACCTTGGGTTACTTCATTTGTGAATATTCGTGTTTTGTCAGTGAGACCAGAGTAAGCTCATGCACAAATTTGTCACTGGGCTATAACTCTTGCATCGTTAGGTCTGATTTACCGGTCATACCCACTGTTCTCATTTTTTATCGGCAGGCATTCATTTCATATATCATGGGATGGCTCGTTACAGTCAATAATAGAGCAATAAGGTATTTTTGCTCTGTGTCTAAGAACCTTGACAGCATGAAAAGATTATCAGTGGCCTGTGAACTATCTCTGAGCCCTGCTTCCTTCTTTGCAATGATGATTCGTAATTCCTTCATTTTTGTAATGTTGTAAACCATTTTCTCCAAGGAAATATTCGAAGTAATACGTCTTTAAATGCAGGACTGGACACGCTGCATGATATATAAACAGTGCCACTGATTCCTGTTTTGTATAGATCTGGATATTATTTCTCATTTAAAAACCAAACTGACACACCTTTCAAAAGACAAACAATTTCAAGTTACATTGCGTTTAGCTTTTCATTTTTGATTAATTCCATCGTAACTCATGAGGTTATTTTAAGTACAGTATACCCGTACCTAATATTCTACAATTACTTCCACATTCTCTGCATTAATTAACCTGTTAACTGTTACTAATATTCATTCCACTATAAGTTTTCAATTCTGTGAGACTGTGTAATTTGTAGCGTATAGGAACCATTCATTTGCATCGGGATTATTTTCTTTGTCGAAAATTGCTGAGATGGGGCGTGTGTGTGTGTGTGTGTGGGGGGAGGGGGGGGGGGGGGGTTAGCAGAATTTGGATCTGCTCCTAATATTCTTTATGGAATCAACAAGTTTGTTTTGTTGTGTTTTCTTCGTCAGCTTGAACATTCGATTGTAGGTTTCACATTTTGAAAACCATTTGTTTAGTTGCATGAGCCGGAATATAATTGGGAGCAAAGTCCTCACTGCAGAAATTGGAGCTAGGGGATTTGTAGGAACGTCTGCATACAGCCTCATGAAACAGCTCTCAGTTGCAGGGAAGAAAAAAACCAGAGCCCTGAAAGCAATGGCAGAAGCGGCAGAGAGGTGTTCAAGCTGGATCTGGTCAAGGAGGAACAAAAGTGAACTTCATAAGGCTTAATTTCCCTACAAATATCAGGTGTCCCTGTGGCTCAGTGGTTAAAGCGCGAGTCATTAAGTAGAAAATGAGCATGTCCAGATGGTCATGGGTTCGAATCCCAGCCATGGCTCGTCCCAAGATGGGGGAAAAAAAAGGGGGCAGCAGAAGGACATCCGGAGTCATGAACCGGGTGTGGCCCAACCCCCCTAGAGTGTCAGGAGATAAGGGCCGAAACACTTGCTTGAAGGGGGCTTCTCTTCTGAGGACTCTCTGCTGCCACGCTCTCCACGAGTTTCTTTCTACCGGGAGCCGGAATAGCTCAGTTGGTAGAGCGCCGGACTCGTAATCTTGGCGATCCTGGGGTTGCGGGTTCGAACCTCCGCCGGGGCGTTTCGGTACAGGGGGATTTTTCCCTCGGAGTTAACATTGGTTCTGACTCTATTTCCCATACAGTCCTTCGAATGAGACTATAAACCGAGGTTCCGTGTGTGAACGCACGCATAACATCTTGCACACACGTAAAATCCCATCACCAACTTTCGGAAGAGTAGGACAGTTTGTCCGTTGGTATGGACGACACATACATAGCATGCACCCTGCGTGAGAAATGGAAAGAATGAAGGAAGTAAGGAAAATGAGTGATCGATATTGAACGATACTGTCTGGATGACACGGGAAACGACTGGATGAAGCGCCGGCTGGCAGCTCTTCAGTCGGCACTACCCAGGTAGGCAGCCCGTTGTGTAAACGAGTGTTGATTGTAAAACGCTTAGAGCTTGGTCTCTAGCCGAGAATAGGCGCTATATAAGTATTCATTATTATTATTATTATTATTATTATTATTATTATTATTATTATTATTATTATTATTATTATTATTATTATTATTATGATGATGCACACTGGGTTTCTGCTGACTGCTTACTGGTTCAGTAGTGATCTAACCTCTCTTCTGTGGGAATGGCAGTCTCTATCCAACCACCTTTTTCTTTGCGTAGACTTTATTTCCTATCCATCTTTTTAAAGAATCATCATTGCTGTGGTGGAGAATATGAGTGGTATTTTCTTAGAGTCATATCGACATCAATGTTGAATTGTTCACTAGTTATGAGTCATGTCTCAGCATTGCGCTTGATGATGTGTATCACAGTGCATAGGACAGACAAATGACAGGTTGCTACCAGTTGGTCAGCTGAGTCTTCATTCCATTAAAATACTGAATGATCCTTACCAGTATTTACGTAGCTTTCCAATAAAGTTGACCCTAACTATTGTTTTCCTCAGATTTGCTGGAGGCTTTCATTTTTGTTCATTGCAGAAAGACTTTAAATTGGATGGCTGATCAATAATCGCAATGAGCGGTGGGTAAAACGTTGTGTCAAGTCAGTCATTTTCATATTGAATATCAGTCCTGACAAATATTGTAATGCAAATGAAATCATCGGCTACACTACTTCCCTCCAAGCAGGCATGTATTTTGAAGATAAAAAGATGGTTGTTTTCCCGATGTAAAGATGTACATGTTTCTTAAAGCCGTCCTCTTCCTTCAAGCTAATGCTCATGCACTATGAGATCTGTATAGCGAACGAAACGAAAGACGAAAAAGAAAAAAAAGCTGAACATGGTCCTTGAAACGTATGATCTTCTGTGTCCTTCCTTTTGATTTCTACATCCACATATCCGACATTACAAAAACGGGAGTTTGTACCATACTCCCCGATTGGTGACTATCCTTACTGCACATGTTTGGGAGTTTGTACCATATTTTCCGATTGGTGACTATCTTTACTGCACATGTTTGGGAGTTTGTACCATACTCCCCGACTGGTGACTATCTTTACTGCACATGTTCGGGAGTTTGTACCATATTCCCCAAGTGATGACTATCTTTACTGCACATGTTGCAGAGTTTGTACCATACTCCCCGACTGGTGACTATCTTTACTGCACATGTCGCGGAGTTTGTACCATATTCCCGATTGGTGACTGTCTTTACTGCACATGCTTGGGTTACTGACTGTGAGGGGTAGGGGGGTGGGGGTGGACAAAACTATTATTACGACCAGAAAGCCGTGTTCCACATGCCCATCACATGCTCAGTCTGATCCGGTGTATCTCATGCACGAGCCGACTGAAATCAGTAGCAATGCTATTCTCAACGCTGTCTCTGTACACTGGCCTGAAAGGTCAAATGGCTCAAATACAGACTAGTTACACGCATGTTAAAACACTGAAGAAATATTGCTAGATGCTGTGGACTCTGTTGTCCTCTTTTCACCTGTGGAAATAAAAGGCTAGTCTTCCTTGACTGGCAGTCACCTTGTTGAAAACGATTTGTGTCAATGGATATGAAAATTAATAAATTACAATAAAAATATTATTGCTGTACAGAATGTCTTCGTCACAGCAAGTACCTTTTAAAAAAAGCTGTGTGGCTCTCTGATAACCACAACATAATGGTTTACCTTACCACCGATAACAATCTGGCTGATTTGTTACATAAAATACCCGTTCAGTGCCTAAAAATAGTACAAACAAAGGTGTTCCCAGGTGCCAGGGAAATCTCATGATTTGGGGGTCATAATTAACAAAAAAGTCTAGCTCAGAAACTACAAAAGATAGAAAAATGAAATCTATATCATTTTTGAAGGAAATTGAATGAAGATTTTGAATCTGTGCTTCTTTTGTTTTAACCCGATGAGTGCCTTTAGTCAGTCAGCTGACGCGGAAGTAAAAGTGCTTTCCAGTGCCAATGGGCCGTCCACTGACGTCATGCATTTTTCTTGAATTTTCATTCGTTACTTTTTCTATCAAACGGACTCAAATAGAGTTTGCGTAGAAAGCCTTATATGTCTGTAGTCTTAAAATAATATGTAAATGACCACACGTGAGGGGAAAGCCCATTTATTCTCATCACTCACTTGCAAAGATGGCGGCGCAACCTTCGACAAGCCCAGCGACCAAATCAACGTATTTACACAGCTGAGCAGGCTCTGCTGATGATTTTTGACAAAGACAATAATCTTTTATTCAACGACTCACTCGAGCATGAAGGTAAGATGATGATAGTGGTGGAATTGCCGACCATATTCGTCAGTTATTGAGTAGGGCTCTGTGACCTCAGTGTGTGTTCAGCTGACAGCGTCGAACGAGCTAGCCTTGTGTGTACTCTGCACCGCGTGCTGGTGTCCAGTGATGTGAAAGTCGGCGCGAGAGGAAAGCGTGGCATGCTCGCGGCGTGACACGGTGCAGACGGAAAGGTAGGGGAAGATGAGGGTGAAAGAGAGGGTTGAAGTCCAGCAAGGGGGCGTGGTGGGGAGAGGGGGGGGCGTGGTCGTGGACTGGTCAGTCTGCATCGAGTGTGAGCGTCTTGATAGACTTCCAAACTGTTTTACTTTCATTTACAGGTGTAGTGTGACAATACAAACTTTATTTTCAACTTTTTGCTGTGTGTTCTTGTTTGGATGTGAAGATGTCGTGGTAAATACATATGTTTTGATCGTGCAAAAAAATCTATCCAAATCTAAATGCCTAAATACTTTTTTATTATCAAAATTAAGAAATGTAGGGGACAATATGATGTTTGACAGGGAAAGTATACAAGCCGAACTGCGAGTATGATATACGCATCCTTCTGGTTACTTTACCGAGCCATGTTAAAGTGGTGCAGAAGTGGAAGTAAAAGAAAGAAAGCATTTACCCCTATGGTGCTTTTAAGGAACTAGTTTATGAGTGGAACTCGTTGCATTAGCTAAGAGAAAGAAACCTCACCTGGCTTTACTGGCCTTCAGTATATTTGATAGCTTATTAGCCTTCAGTATATTTGATAGCTTCTGTGTTCCAGAGCGCCTGAAGCGGCGACTGCCCATATTTCAAGTGTTTCTGGATTCAGGCAGCTGAGTTATCCATCTGAATGTAGGTGAGGGAGATCATTATGCCTTCTAATGCAGTAGTGGCCATGGCATCTGGCTAGACATTATGTTTTGTCTCTTGTTTCTTGCTTGGGATATCAAGGTGAGGCTTGATAGCCAGAAAGGGAGAAGAAGTATCCTGTTCCTGCTTCTTTTTCTTTTTTTTTCTGTTTCGTTTTTCCTTTTTTGTTTTGTAAAAGGGACAGGGGAGAGGTCCATGTACAGTGAAGCTTTCCTTGGAGATGCTAATGTACCATTTGGACCCTTTGAAAAAAAAAACAATTTAACTCATGTCTGCTGGTGGTGAGAGAGAAGAGGGAGGTCATTTCCTGTGTGGGTGCAGCAAAATGGTAGATGGGTAAATGGAGCTTGTTAGCTTTTTTAGACAGCCCATTGAGAAAATGACAACTCTATCATACACCCATCCAGTATCTGGCATGCTACAGCGACTTTAGGGAGAATACTACAGTATGTGGATGCTCCAGTGGCTAATAGGTATGGTCTGACCACAGGGAAAAAGGGTTCCAATGCTCTTTGGAGAAGAGACCGAAGAGGATCACCAAATCGGTTAGACAGGCCGCCTGTTACCTGTTCAGTAACTCTTGAAGCTAAACATTCATGCGAAACATCTACAACTCCTTTGGACCCCACTAATGAGGCCAAGCAGGGCCACCTAGAATATCCAAACGCTGTGCCCTGGCAGGTCCCCTGGGGAGGCTACTTCAGTGCCTCTGCTTGCAGCACCAGAATATCCTTGGGAGACAACAGCTCTCATTTAGAAATATACTTCAATGCGAGGGATTGAAGTGATGCTGTTCTCTCTGTTAATGGGTCGGATTAATGCTGCCAATCAGTCAACTGTTGCCTCCGTCAAACTGCGTATACCTCAGTTAGTAATATGCTGATCAGAACAGTTTGCGTCCTTCTGATGGTGTCTGCTGCTCAGAGCAAATTTGAAGAGTGGACTCAAACTCCACACCAGGCAAAAAGTAAAAAAAAGAAACAACAACAAACGAATCTGCGAACATTGAAATGTAGTGGAATCTTTGATCACCTACATACGACTGATGGCATTAAGAACACAGCCTGCTTCTACTACGTGCTACCATTAGCACATTCTAGAAGACCAAACTGCAATGAAATGCCTATCTTAGAAAAGACAACTGCTTTTTCTGGCGGGGATTGAAATCAGTGAAACCTCAACAGCAAGGCAGGGGAATTCGAGTAAAGACCAACGATTCAGAAAGAGTCTTGTTCCTCAACTTCTTCAGTCCCACCAGGTCAGTTACATCCTGAGCGTCTGTGCTCCCACTCTGTGCTTTTTTGAGGAAACTATCGACAGTGCCATAAACATCTGGACTCCTGCTAGGAGAGTTTTAAGCTCAACTAGGTTCTGACTCTAGCTCTTTTTTCGGTTGCATTTGAGTCTTGGTCATCAGAAAAAGAAGAAATGAAAATGGACAAAGGCTGTTTGAATGTTGCTGTAATGATCAGCTCTCATAACTAACCCATCGTTTTAACTAAACCAGACCATACAGTGTTCTAGAGACATCCCTCGTGTAACCTCTGGCACTGGCTCAATGCAATAACCACGAGCAGAGCCTCGCTGAGTTGAGCCAGCATGACTAGCAATAACCACAGAGCTGACTTACACTGATATCGTTCTTGTGGGCTGCAAATAATAATTTTAAGGACAACGTGTCTCACATTCTAAACAGATGGAACCGCCCTACATGTCAGCTCAACCAGAATGACGATTCCTGATTGTGTGAACACTTTGCTGGTTTTGTTGAGCCAGCGCTCTAAGACTTCCCCAGCAAAGGCAGAAGAGAGGTGGAACTACATCCATGAGAAAAATTTACAACATTGCCATATACAATTTTTACAGTAGACTAGACAGAACCCCGGCTGTTTTGAATATAAAACAGTAAAGCTGAAGTCTGGCCATTATAGGTTCAAAGAATTTCTTTTCGTTCAGATCGGTTAAGATTAGTTTTGTAGTTTCATTTAACGTCTCTTCATCACGGATGATATTTGACAATAAATGAACGAAAACAACTATACATTTCATCATATACATTTTCTCATATAAGTTCTCATATGTAAACAGAGATCTTCTAATACAGACCCTGGCACTTATGTTTGGATCCTCATAGTGATCTCGTTACTTCTGACTAAGCAACAATAGTCAGTTATGAATATATTATTCAAAATGCAGCTTTCGTTTTGATATTTCTTCGAGATTGATATCTTTCTTCTCGTAAAGTTCTGTTAATACATGACGATCTAATGATAGAGGATGAACTTAAAAAGGAGATGAACAAATGCACACATCAGCAAGAAAACAAAAACCTTAGTGTTCCATGCATTCGACGTTAACCTCATAATCATCCTAGCATACTGACATGGGAAGTCGGACAGTACAGCATTTATTTTTTTACGTTACTTTAAATACGCTTGATGCGTTGGCTGCCGTTATAGACTGTCTGTGCCTGTCCCTTGATCAAGTTCATAAACATCAGAACGCAGCTTGAAGTTACCACAGTATTTGTCTCTTGTCTAAGCTAGCATTCTAATATTTTCTTGTGAGGTAAATAGACGTTGTTAGAGTTATGTTGCTTTCCTTGATTTGCTGCTTATTATACTTGATCGATCATCAGTATGTAGTGGCAGTCTGATGAATAGTTCTGTAATTGCTATGTTTCTAGTATGACGTAATCGTTTTATGTTTTGTTTGCGCAAGCAACCTTTATCAGAAAATTTTGGTGCGATGTACACTAAATATTTTGAACTCTGAAATGTATCTTCAGACTGTGTGAAAAGACTTGCGAAACATTAAGTTTTTAATGTAAAAGTTCCGATGGATTATGTCAGTGCTGTGTCTGTTCTTCACTAAGCAAATCTCTTGTGAGACATGAACAATTAAAAAGGCATGTGCAACAAATGCTATCACAGATTTTTCAGGATAAAAATCATTACTAGTTCTGAAATGTGAGCTGCCATAAACAGGATTCCCAAAGACATGAGAACGTTTTCAGCTGATTTT
>CM031611.1:19325460-19327960 GCA_018398815.1 Conus ventricosus | reverse complement strand
AACTGTCCAAAATATTCAACAAAAACACCATCAAACTATCATACTCATGTATGCCTAACCTTAAAAACATAATTGATTCATCTAACAAAATGAAAAGCAATATAAAAAAGAAGGGTGCTGAAAGGACATCTTGCAACTGCACTAAAAAAGAACAGTGCCCCCTAAGCAACAAATGCCTTCACAGCAACATTGTATACCAAGCTACAGTAACTTCAGAAAATGAAAAAGAAAACATATATAGGGATCACAGAAAACACTTTCAAAACCAGTTACGCAAACCAAAAACAGTCATTCAAAATGAAAAATTACAAAAATCAAACAGAGCTGAGTAAATACATTTGGAGACTCAAAGATTAAAAAAAGACTACAACATATCATGGAAAATCATAAAAAGAGCAACATCATACAACAATATTTCAAAAAGATGCAATCTATGCTCCACAGAAAAATGGTTAATATTATGTTAAACCACATCTAGCAACCTTGAATACAAAAGTAGAAATAGTAAACAATTGCAGGCACAAATGGAAATCTTTGTTAGCGCACGCCACCTGAACAGACCCCAACAAGAACCACAGACCACACGTGAAGCGACTCGCACGTGCAGAAATGGAATCAGGTCCCGCACGCTATAAAAGACAGATAGCATGCCCAAAAGAATATCCTGAGGAGAGCGAGAGGTTCGAAACAAGCTTGTTGATTTTAATACTTCATTTTTAAAAAATATTCTTAACAGATGTTGCTCCCCAAGGGGTTGAGCACCTTCAGATTTTTAAAGAACACTTTTATATATATATATAAAATATATATATATATATATATATATATATTATATATATATATATATATATATTTATATATATATATATATATATATATATAATAAACAGTGTTAAAAAGCCACTCAGAACGTAAAAAGTGCTCAACCATGTAGGGAGCGACATACCAGCATGTGCTTCAGTGGGTGAATTGGGAAAAATAAAATGAATGCTTCTCAAAATGAGCCTTCAGCAAGCTTATAGTCTCCAAGGGGGAGACAACCTCCAATGGGGAGGAAACTCACTAACATATAACTCATGTTTATAATTGAATATTTCTTGCAGTCATTGCAACACCATGCTGCTCTGTAAGTTGCTGGAATGGTGCTCGGTACTTATCCTTGGAATTTATTAGTTTATGGTAATTTAGTCCCTTGCGGATTCATTCCAAGAACTGGCCCTCAGATACTTGTGTCTTAAGAGGTTATTTTTTACATTGCTCTTTCATGATTTTCCTTCGCTTCTTAGGTGGCACCTTTGGTTGGTTTTTTGAAAACTCAACAAACATACTACGGTATTGCTCACAAGCCTTTTCCGGGGATAGCGTTCTTCTTTAAAGCCAAAAAGGCAGAGGAGTATATATTATATATATATATATATATATATAATATATATATATTATATATATATTATATAATATATATATATTATTAGCTAACCACAAAAAGTTAAGGATCCTTTCACAAACATTCATAACTGTCAAAATAAAAAAGTCAATAATAATAAAATAATAATTTTATGGATTTTATATTGCACTTTCTTGGGATCAATCATTTGGCTCAACACACACTCAAGCACTCGCACAAAACATGTGTTCACACACACACACACACAAAACCCCACCACACACACACACACACACACACACACACACACACACACACACACACACACACACACACACACAACTACACACACACACACAAAACCTACCGACACAGGCGCACTTAAATCAAGTTCATTGGTTCAAGCGTAAACAATACAGTTTACATGCAGTACATAAAAAAGTCAGGTCAGAATAATAGACACGAAATTTAGATATTATGGTTGAAAAAGGGCTTTCCTAAAGAAGTATGTTTTTAACTCTGATTTGAATTTAGATAATGTAGGTAGGTCACGTAAGCTGTCAGGAAGAGAATTCCCAAAAAGTGGGCGCACTAAAGCTAAATGCTCTCTCAAACCCACTGTCTTCAACGAGCGCCTAGGAATTTTCAGAAGTTTTTGAGAAGATGATCGAAGAGACCGAAAAAGTTTGATAGGTGGACAGAGAAGCAGAAAGATTCTGTGGGAGTGTTCCATCAAAGTAACGATAGGCAAAGACTGCAATTTTGAACTGCCTCGATATTGTGGGAAGCCATTTGGGTTCACGTAAAAATGGTGTAATATGCTCATTTTTACGCTTTTTGAGCACAGGAGTAGTAAGGTGAGGGACTTCTCACCCCCTAAAGCAGGAGCAGGAGCAGGAGCAGGAGATGACGTCAGCGCCTTAGGCTCAAATCACATGACCCAGGATGCTCGCTGATGACATCGCGAAGATCGATGCAACTTCCCTAATGATAGACCCTACGGGCGATTGCATTACGAGGGTTGCAATCAGCTGTAAAGAAAAAATGTAAACAAACAAAAAAATGACAGACTGGTTTAAAGCGACTTTTTTTTTTTTGGACCGTTTCTAAGGGCAC